>VXBQ01004313.1:174821-349821 GCA_013400175.1 Phainopepla nitens | reverse complement strand
ATCAGTAGAAAAGGCAGCAGCTGGCTGATAACATGGCAAGATTTCGCTTTCCTTCAGTTCTGGAATTGCTATTACCTTTTCTCCAATGTAGCAGGCACTTGAAAGAAATCAAGAATCTGAGACATTTACAAGTTGTGAATCCTGGAGTGTTTTGAAGCTGTAAAAATGTATTACTGATTGGAGGCAAAAGCACCACTAAAAATGACCAATATAATCCTCCCCCAAGAAAAAACAAAAGCAACAATCAGATAAATCAGTCTGAGAGAGATATGAGGAACATTTCACCAGAAGAAAGTGTATTGGAGTCTGAAAATGATAACGTTCAAGAAAACAGCCTGATAAAATGCCATGATCTGTTTCTTTTAAATTCTGTTTAAAAGTGATTACCTTGTGTATGGGTGTGGGGGGAGGGAATTAATTGCTTACAAGTGGGTGCTTTAAATACAGTGGTGCCAACAAACACTGACAAAAATAAGGGTTGGTTTGATGCCCTTTTTTTGTGAGATAATGGCATCAGAAAGCAAAACTGCAGAGATACATGGAAAAGTAGCTAGTAGTACATGGTAAAAGGGAGAAAAAGAGAAGAGAGCTGTGAGTTATTTAAGACAAATTCTTAGGACACCTACCCTGAATTCTCACTATGATTGTTGCCATTCCCCATGTGCTCTATCAGGTAGTATGTGATCATATCCCTCTCACTTCTTCCTCCTTAGAGTCTCCAGATATGCTCATTAGTCAAAAGGGCTCTAATGCTAGAGAGCTAATAAACCCAAACCCTATGTAACAGGGGGGAGCTCAGATTAAGGGGTCGATCTCATGCCCCTTGCTCAAGCAAAGCTCATACAGGGAGATGGACTTACTGGCAGAGTCTCATCCTGCACCTGTGGAGTGACAGATTGTATTGCCCTGCACCCAAAGTTACTCTGTCCTTTGCATTCCTCCTTCACCTGTTGAGGAAGGACGCTACTGTGCCTGTGGCCAGAGGATTTAGCTGCAGTTACATGTCTTGCCTTCAGCCTAAGCAAACACTGAATTCCTGTCCTTCAGCGGCTTCCTCTGACCTCTCACACTGCTGTGCTTCACACTGGTAAAAAAGCCTATTTTTAAAACTCCTGTCTCGTCCTTCCCCAAACAAATTTTACTGAAATGTTGAAGGAATGATGCTGGTACCTGAATCTTGCAACTGATTTCCACAATATTAGTTTTATGACACTAATAATTTTGAGCAAGTCATCTTCCTTGATTGCTTTAGCTCACACTTGATAAAAGAATCGATGATTTACAGTACTGAAGAACATGGAAACTGAAAATGTTTCCTTTTCTTATATCTGACTGGTATTATTTATGGTAGTTGAGTAAAAATGTGACTGACTGAAAAGGGCAACATTTTCTGAGGACCCCTCCACACCAAAGAAGAAAGCCAGGATAAGACCTTCAAACAGAATAGTCTA
Organism: Phainopepla nitens; assembly: GCA_013400175.1. Classification (NCBI taxonomy): domain Eukaryota; kingdom Metazoa; phylum Chordata; class Aves; order Passeriformes; family Bombycillidae; genus Phainopepla; species Phainopepla nitens. The sequence goes on along the minus strand of VXBQ01004313.1, from coordinate 348,370 downwards.
CAGATACTGCTCCTGTATACATATTATCAGAATACTACCTTCTGCGATACTCACCACCATCTTTGCCAATATCCCTCTTTTCACTCTATAGAGGCTTTTTCATTTCTGAAGGAGAGATAAATGCGACGTATGTGTTGCACATAAAAAATACTAAAGATAGAAATTACAGTTTCTCCAAAGTAATGCTGGAGCTTGAGAACCACAGTTAATCAAATTGATTACCAGTAGATTGCAGACAAATAGGAGGAAAGAGGTCAAATTTTAAAATGGACTATTTTTTTTTTTAGTAAGAGTGAACATCCAGAAGAGTTCAAAGCAATTAAATACTATAATGCAGTAATTCCTTCAATGTTTCAGCATAAAGCTCTGGTATGATGTGAGCAGGCTGATAACACCCACACAGACACTGGTGGCTGTTCTGACAGATTTGGGTCCTGTTAGTTCCCCAGCATAACACACAGTGTATTGGGTCCTTTGTGCTGAGCAAATCCTCAGGAGCAGGGCTGAGTCCTCAGTGCACAAACCCCCTTCCCACTCAAATATATACAGTTCATGTGTTTGTTCATACACTAAAATATTATCCTTACTAAGACATGAGATTGACACTGTAATTTTGTCTGTAAACTCATATTCAAATTCTATTTGATTGATGAATACACGTTACATGATCTCATAAGTGGAATAAATAAATGAAACTGCCTAAAAATAGAGTCTTCTTTTCTTCCAGAGGGTTTGACGGTGTTCAGCCCCAGCCTGTATTAGTCACTGAGAATTACAAAGCACTGTAGTCAGATATCTTTGTAAGGCAAACTGATTTTCTTCTTTCCCCTACCAGTTTATAGAAAAAGACATATCTAAATAACATATATTGGGTAACAGAGCTTTTTTAAGCTTCTTGCTCTTGCCTGTTGTTATTTAGCTTTCATGCAGCTGTAGCCCTGAGAACAATTCAAGTTTGATTTTATAAAACCTGATCTTCACCTCTTTCTTTGACTGCATTTAACTGCTGTGGAAATAAGGAGAGAAGGATGCCTATTGCAGCTGGAGAAGTTAACATACCTAAATGGCACTTCTTTTATAGAAGGAAGGTTGTAATAAGTCATGTGATTTAGAGTAAAGGCAGCAGTGTGCAATGGGAGCAATTTTCTGCCCCTCAAACAGCACTTCAGGTGATGTTGTTCATCTTTTTGTGACTCACTGTGTCAAAGCATGCCCAGAGCAGAGGTGTTCAGGGACCCGACAAGCTGTAAGTGTCCAGCTGAAAAACCTGGGAGATATCCCAGGGCTCAAAGAATTCACTTTTTCAGTTGCTCTGATTTACTTCAGAATGCACCTTTAGGGAATTTATGTCTTCCATGCCTTTAGTTTCCCATTTCCTTTCTTGTCATCTTTAAAAATCCATTAAAGATCACAGAGACAGTTTCTCTGAGCTTCCATTTCTGAGGGGCTGTGGAGCTCCACAAAGCGTGCAGTTCCAGAGGTGAACTGACTCTTTTACTCTCTGCACCTTGATGTTGTTAGGACGACATTTTAATTATAGGTGATGGTTACAGGCTGAGAAAACATGCTGAATTCTTCGGGGAAACAAACAGTTTTCACTTGTAAGGACGTAATGACAACTAGCTAACTAGTCCCCTTCTGTCTGAATAGAAGAGCATTAAAATGCAAGATAAAATGGGAAGGTTGATTTCTCAAGGTGCTTGTTTGAGAGATTTAAAATTATAGTAGTCCTATGTTTGCCAAAAGCAATCACTAGGCTAAATAAAAAGTTAGTTCTCTTAAAAATAGGCAGCTGCAGAAGTCCAGATTGCATTTGTATTTTCTAGACAAAGCATTTTGTTAGCCACATATGATGACTGGCATTTCACCTATTTTACAATACTCTTACAAGTTCTCGTACAGTAGAGTAAGTTTACATTAAAATGCCACACCACCTTTGCTATGGTTAATTTAGATTTGTCTATCACTGTGCGTGCTTGCTGATTTGCCCTGGGTATTATAATAACTATAGCCTGCTTGTCATTTCCCGCTAACATTGCCTCACCTGTAAAACTGCAGTACATCTATTTCAGCTTCCCCAGTTTCTGCCATCACCTTATCTATTACAGTAGAATAAAAGAACATTTCTCGGGTGCATGCATAGATATTTTCATCATATTTCAAATGCATTCAGAAAATTGCTGTATATTGGCACCAAAACAAATGAAGTAATTCCCCATATCTCTTCACGTATGAAATGTCTGAATGATGGCCAGCCTCCATTTATCCCGAGCTGGAAGGCAATGTTCCCACATACATGCAGAGCTATTTAGTTTGTTGATATATGCATCAAATCATATGCCTATGCCTCAATATGTCTGTGTTCGTACATGTTTGTCTCTTCGTCTTTTTAAAAATACGAAACACCTAATCAGAAAACCTATAGTTTAAAGTGCAAAATTTAAAAAGAAATGACAGGTCAGGTCATTTGGATATGGACTTACTTTAAGGTAGGTGAAACAGCATGACATTAACACAAGACCTTAACTATACACAGTCTGTGACTGCATCAATTAACTGGGCATGAGTAGTCAGACCAACATGACTGCCAGTTAGAGTGGCCGCATGAACGGACCACCCATGGGGCAAAATCTCTGCATGTTTTGGGCCTGTCAAGATTTACTGTCCTGTTATTTTGGAATGAAGAAAATCCTTCTGAAACATTCTTCTCTTTCTGGAAACCTGCAAGAGCAGATGCTGCAGTCAAAGCTATTTTATTCCCATAAAACATGCCTGTTCCTAATAAATGTATCAAGGTGCTGAGAGGGGCTCACATCCTTCCCTGGCGCTGAGCAGAGCCTCACCAGTGGGTATCGTGCCTGTTCCTACCAGAGAGAGTTTGGCTCCCTTATAGCACTTGCAATCCAATCTAGAAGAAGATGCAATAAGTGAATTTATTAACCCACGGGGGGTGGGGAACCAGCAATGAGAACAATAAAAAGACTATGTGTTAACCTATGTGCGTACCTTGATGGCTCCAGGTTTAAGTCATATGTGCTAAATTAGACCATTAAAGAGTGTAAAGCCAACGGTGTACTGAAATGCTCCCACAGCCTTGTAATTTATACTATGTTACACAGGGTAGAGTAAGTTGCTCATAGTAAATAGGGTCTCATTGGATGACTTGTCTCTAGCAGTACATTTTCACATAATTAAAGTGGACACAGCTTAGAAAAAATTAAAAGGCTAGAATATAAAGCTCAGCTGCAAATAATATTAAATGGCATTATCAATAACAGAGATCCCAGGGTTTGCATATTAATTGTAAGAAGGTGCTAATTTGAGTGTTTTAAGCTTGCATTCACAAGCTTGTTTACATGCTTTGTTCCACCTGGACCTGTTTGGAGGTTTGTCAAAAACCTAACAAGCAGAAAAAGATTGCATTTGAAAATACACATACATGTTTAATTAAGCCAGGGCCACAGAACATTCCTCAATATATTTAGCTGTTGAGATTTAAGCACCACCAGAGCATCAGGCATTATCACCTTTTGAAGTACTGCAGAATCTTTAATATTTAAAGCACAAAGCAGACTTTAATATAAAATTCTAGCAGACCACAGAAGATTAAAGACGCATTATAAATGTGACAGTTTGTAAATGGAACACCAGTATTAAAGGGAACCCCCCTGATATTTTATAGCATATTTTTCAGGTGTATACTAAATTATAAATACAATTAAATAGCAGTAATTATTCTCTGGAAGGGGATGGCAGTTTAACTGTTCTAGAAAATAGTGATTAACAATAATGTAGGAAAGTGGTAATATGTGTTTTACCACACTGTTCTTGCAGTCAAACTTCATGCAGGCGTCTTCAGCTAATTTAAAACCACCCTGGGGCCCTACATCCATGGGCACAATGTCTTTCCTTCCATGAGGCAGGGAGTGGGAAGGGCTGTTTTCTTGGTGCCCAAAACTCTTGGCTTTTGCTCGGACTACCCAGCTGATCTCCATTACTGCAGATGCTGCTGCTGCTTCGAATTGCAAGGGAAGGAGGGCAGCAGGGACACCCCAGAGGAGTTAAATTGGTAGCTCTTGAAGAATTTTAATCCTGAATTAAGATGGTCCAATGCTGTCTCTTCACGGTCAGGCAGGGAATTTTGAAAGAAGCTAACCTTATTGTATACCAAATTAATTTGGCAATCATGTGTCTCTAGACCAACAAGACTCATTTAATAGGTTGTACCAATCCTTTAATTTTGTAAATAAACCTCATGGTTTATTTACAGAATTTCCCTATTTCTTTCCTTCAGCTCTGTTTTTCTGGAGGGGCAAATACCTGTGAAAGCAATAGCAACTATTAGAAGAGGGAAGGGACTCTCAAGGACAAGATTTGGGATAGTCTTTCTGCTTGCCATCTCTTGTATGGAATTGAGACTGGTCCCCCAAAATCAGGGCCAGTCTCTCCTGAAGGATGCAGGCTGATGGCAGTGGGCAGCAGAGGGACCTCTCTCCTCCATGGAAACCAGGATTTTAGCACAGGCTGGCAGGAGGCCTCTCAAGGAATAAGTCTGTCACGACTGAGACTTGGGTGACATTTTTCTGTCCATGTCTTTCTGCCTTGACCCTTGACCTCCTTCCCTTTAAGAAATGAGGCTGATGGAGGCAGTTATTTTTATTTTTTCCCCAAAATACATTGGGATTTTTTTAGGAGATTCTCAGGTTATGATTAATAATAATTAGCAATTTGCATCTTTGAAGAGGAGTTTTTGGTTTGAAGGCCATATGCACCCAGACTCTTTCAGCTTCACTGTGGGGAAAATCCCTGAACACTGGACATTTTGGAAGCTCTCCACAGCTTGAGAGAGGAGCTCAACACTCTCAAGGAACATTCTTGCAGAAGCCATGGTTTCTGGATCACCCTTCCCTACCTGGGATTTTGCCTATTCCAGGTTGCAGCAGTAAGGTCTGTGCCCAGTCATCATTTAAACTGCTGTCAAGAAGAGTGATTCTGATGTTGACAACAACAGTTTTAAGGGGGGTACACTGAATAGGATCGAAGAGGAGAAGAAATTTAAAACAAGATTTTAAAAGCACAGAAATCCAACAATTTAGCATGAATATTCAGGTCTTTGGTGCAGGGCCATACAACTCCAAGGTCTCAGTGCACAGCTAAAGCAGTTCTCAAATCTCTCGAGTGCCAGGCACATCACTGCATTAAGTGCATTTTAATATGCATTGCAGTACAAAAGCTTAGCATATTATTTTTACTTTTATTATCAAAAAAAGGAAAATATAGTGAACGTTATCCAACAGAGTGCTTTAAAACAGAATTTTCAAATAAAAAGTATAAAGAGATCTTAGTTATATTATTCATTGCAGAAATAAAAAATAAATTATACATATTCTCCTAATAGAGATTAAAATGGATAAATAATGAAAAGATTACAATAGCTATATTTCTCAGGGTCTAGTTTATATTGTTAACCTAAGTACTGTACACTATACATGATAGGCACAGTGCTCATATGAAAAATGCAGTGCATCTGCTATTCACAAAAGCAATACCCAGGCCATGTTTTCCACAAAACTTTGTAGCAGCTGGATTACTCACATTCTGTGTTGGCATAGGCACACCAGACTGTGCCTCATGTCTGCATGGGATTTTTTTTTCATGCAAGAATGGCAAAGAAATTTTGGTTTTGCTAAATTACTTGTTTTTCCATCTACCATACACTCTAACAACATGTCCCTTTCACTGCAGGTTGCAGCTTCACTGAAAACAAGGATGCCTCTACCTGCTTCAAGATTTTAAAGAATTAAAATGCATTAAATATTTTCATTTGGAATAAATACAAGATTTTATAAACTTAACAAAATAAAGAAACCCATGAGGCAAAAACCTAACTGCACAACAACCAGCAGCTCCACAGGCACGCTGTCTGCCAGGGATGCTGAGGCTCCCAACAGAATTCTCTCCCCTGGCATTTTTGCCATCTTTCACTTCAGCTCAGGAACTGCAACCTGGAATAAAAGGCAGCTTCACTCAAACCCAACATTCATTCCAGAGAAAAACTAGCTTAAGCAAATGGCTGTTTTGTAAAGCAAACTGGCTTAGTTTTAGATTATATTAAAATTCTCCGTGTGTCCAGCTTTGCCTCCTGTTGTGTCAGGTCCAAGTGGGTGAGGAGCAGCCCTGTCCCCAAGCCAGGGTGAGATTCCTGACTAGACCAGCTGAGGGGCTCCCTTATCTGTGTCCAGACCCTCAAGTCTGTGGAATCCCAGGGCAATTTTGCTTATCTGAGCAACCAGCCCAGCCTTCCAGTGACCCCAAGTAGCAACCTCATTGTGCCCCTCCATGAGGCTGTGCAGGGTTTTGAAACCGTTGAACAAAATCAGCACTGGAGTAGATGCTACTGAGTGTGCTCATAAAGAAAAGGACATTTTTGTCCTTAGTGATGGAAATGATTATCTTAATCTGCTTGCTAAACCTGTATTTAAATGGCTGGAAAGTGTTTCATATTCTCCAGTGCAAGGGCCCAAATCTGTTGATATTACAAGTGTCGTCAACATTCAGCAGCATGGCAGCTGTCACCAGGCAGTTCAGAAAGGCTGATTTAATTGATACTTTCCATTTCAAATACAATTTGCAGTCGGCATGTGGTGAGAAATGCATCTCACCATGCAGATTTTCATGATGCTGGAGCAAAAAAGAAAAAATAAGGGTGCTGCTTTTCTTTTGAGAAGCTTGAAATGTAGCCTAGGAAGGAAATATTCCACTCTATATGTGAAAGTTGCTTTCATCTAAATGAACTAAATATAGTAAATCCCAGATTATTTATTTCTCTATTGAAACAGCATATGTGGCAAAATGTAGAAAGTATAATATTTTCAGGAATGAGAAAGGAGGCCCTGTTTAGCTATGGGGTTTAAACTAAGGTCTGCAATTCAAGCTTGAGCCCAAAATCTAATTCAGTTTAGACGGCTTCAAAATTCTCCAAGGAGCTTTTTTTTTTTTTTTTTTCCCTAAAATAACACAAGAATAGCTGATCCTACCATTGAAGGTTTAGAGATTTTAGCAAACCCAACTCCTACGACTTTTTCTATGTAGTTTAATTAATAGAACCTCAGGGTAGGCAGAACCATTTGACCATCTGAACTGACATCTGCATCTCAGCCCATTGCACCGTACCCAAATGCCCTGCACCGAGCCAAATAACTGGTGTCTGGCTAAGCCAGAACACTTATTTTCTTTCCTTCAAGAGACCTTTTCTCTGAACTGCACCTTTTTGTTTCTAAGGACTGTTGCTGCCTGCAGGGGCAAGTGCCACATTGCAAGACAGGGCTTTGAATGCAAACACAGAGGTACAAGCACAAACTGTTCATCTTACTGATGTAACTTTTTCTTGGTTTGCTCTCCTATGTAATCTATGCTAAAGAAAGAAAGCCTTTCAGATTTTAAAATATCAAGCTAATTTTTTTGCCTGAGGAAGCATTATAGCCAGAGTGGGACCCTTTCAGCACTCCCACAAGACCGGCTCATGGATCCGAGCAGTGCAGCCTCAGCTGTGGTCGTGCTGAGATCCCAAGCTGTACACAGCCTCCTCAGCGTCTGCTCACATCTCCTCTGACAGGGAACCCCTCTGTGGCTCAAGTCTGCTCAGCCTCTGGACAGAGGGCAAGTAGCCCATCAAGGGCACGATCTGTGCCCATGGCACAGGACCGTGTTCCCCGGGGCAATCAGTGGGACTTCACACCTTTGAGCCTGACTGTGAATCCACCCTTGCTTTACATCTCCTTTTTCGGGAGGAGATTTAGAACAGGGGCTTAGACTGGAAACTTCTTTGACATCTTTTAATGCATCTCATTCAGAACCCCTTCATCCAGCTGTTTCCATCCCTGTTTTAGCAGACAAAGCAATGGCTGAAATCCTTTTTAATTCAAACATCGGAGAATGTTCTTCTCAAGACATGACAGAGTGCTCCTGGCCCCCTCCCCCTCTCTGTATCTTGGGTGAGCACATACTTAGATCCCCCAAGCACAGTGATAATTTCTCCTTACCAGCAGAGCCAGTCATTATTTATTATATCACTCTCACTTCTTCAGTCTCTCCTAGTGGGAACATTGCAGTGGCTGCTGGCTAGAAAATTAGCCAAGGGAACTTCTTCTGTTGGTCTCTTTCCTCATTATACTAGTAAAAAAAATTTAACTGTGACATTCTCCCTCTCTCTGTATATATATATCAACGCAGGTTGGAAGCACACTGTAGGGGCTAATAGTGAGTAATTTAACTGTGGCTCTCTCACACGTTTTACCCTCATTCTTTCTCCAGAGTAGCAGCAGAAGAACAGTATGTTCGTGTATTGTTACTCCATATTACAAGCAGAGCTTGCAAGTTTATGTCTAATCTCCTCTTTCCACTAGACTATTTTTTTTTCACGGGGATGTGATGCAATTTCTTCCAGTGTCAAGGTACTGCCATAAATTACAGAGAGATTCAGGTAACCCTTAAAGAAAAGTTTACATTTTTCCACCTTAAAAAGTGCCTTTAAAAAAACAAAAACCAACAGGAACATCTGACTGGAACAAAGTTCTGCATATGCACATATGCTGCTAAGGGCCGTCGCATTAATATGTGCCCAGAGAGGTTGTTCTCTTAAGATAGGAACAGACTTGCCTACAGAGTCTGGACAGAACTGGTGGTGTTCCCTGGTCAAACAGGAGCCACGTGAAGCATAAAGCAGAGGAATACTTTTCCTGGCTCCACTCCGGTGTGGCACAGCACAGCTTAGGCCAGTGGTGGGATCTGGTTTCAGTTCAAGAAAATTAGTAGGTGTGCTCAGCTGTTCAAAAGAGCTCTGTGCATGCCCAGGTCACTGTTTTTATGTGCTGGGATATGTCTCTGCCAAGTGTGCGCATGCAGCTCCATAGGGAGAACATCCTACTATCCAGTGAATAAAGAAAAAGGGCTGAGTAGTTTTGAGGAACAATTATACATTTGGGAATGGTCACAATAAATCATATGACTCGCTTCAGAATCCTTTCTTGGAAGAAACACAAAGGGGACCTGCAAATGACAGCATCACAAATGCTCAAATATCTTGAAGACTCAGGATTTTGATGTTCCTGATTTTGACCCAGATCCATTATATAAAAATATACATCCTGCTAGGCATATAGACAAAGTACAATTTCAAGACTTATGGTAAGGTTTATAAAAAGACAATCCTGCTTAAATATTTTGTAGAAAGTGCAAAACATGAGGTTGGGGGTGAAAAAATCATGGAAACACATTTACATTTTCCTTTCACTCCGACTAGTATTTGGTAGCGGAGCACTGCTGCTCACAGTTGTGCAATTCTTTATCTAGAACAGGTGTCTTCTAATCTTTTTTTTCTAAATCAGCCCACCGGTGTTGAGGGGAGCCCATCAGTAGCAGGAAGCAGTCCCTGCACCCTGCAGTGGCCAGTGACTCTGTGTGTCCCCAGATGGCACCAGGGGCCCCGTTTTGCCTGGCCCTGTCCTGCGTGTCCCCCGTGCTCGTCGCCAGCGCAGCCAGCTCGCGCGGCAGCGGTGTGTAATTGGCTGTATCTCCATGTACCTAGCAACGCAGATGTCACACGCTGGCTCTTGCCCAAAGGGAAGGAGGACGAGGACAGTAAACAAAGACCTCGGTGTCCTCCATTTTGGAGCGCCTGCTGCAAGTTTGACTCTCTTCACTTTGAATTATAGTGGCAGTGCTTTGAGCAACTACATCTGAAGTACTCCAGCAACATCACACTCTTGTTCCACCACCACTCTGATGACCACCAGTATAATTCAAAGAGAAAGAGTAAAAACTCACCTCTAGGTATAAAAAATGAGAGAGAGTTTATTCCCTGCCAGAAGAAACAATACGACCAGAATTATAGCATTTTCTACCCTGAACTGTGAAAGTAATGCTTTCTGTTAGCCAATGAATAAAACTGTCTTTTTTCAGGAAAAATCATCTTTCACACTTATAATATTATCTTTACAATAGATGTGAATACACTGGTTTATTATACCTAGCTTGCCTTTTTCTTTTTTTTAAAGGAAAAGGTACCAGAGAAGAAAAAGTAATGCTTTTTTCCCCCCTGCTTATGAAAAAGGAGGAAAGGAGAAGAAATCTTTCTATATTTGCATTGCTAATTAGCAGAACGCACACAGATAATACAGTGATCAGTACTGTACACACGTTTTGAGAGATGAACAAACATTGCACTATATTTGAATATGCAAGTGTACCATTTGTGTAGTTTATGTTGCATCCAGGCTTTTCCACAGGGCTCCACAAAGGACACACTGGAAACTCCCGATGGCGGACTGGGGGGATGTTGGGGTATGATTTGTTTATCCTGGAAAGGGCAATGCAGGGGCACAGCTTGTTTTTCAATGTCATTTTGGTGTTTCTTCACCCCCAAATAAATTTGCCAGCTGGGTTGACTGAGGAAAAGGATTTTAAGAGACTTGTCCAAGGTCACCCTCAGGAATGAGCAAGTCAAGCCACTAACTTAAGGGCACTGAGTGCTTCTGTGGCCCAACCTACCTCCCTCTTGCTTCAGGTTGTTTGTGCCAACCTCTGCCCCCCTCACTGCATAGCCTTCCCCACGCAAGCAGCACAGTGTAAAGTTCACCGCAAATCCAGTGAAGTGCCCTACACCATCCATCCATCTTCTTCATGAGATAAGAATAGTTCCTTAATCCTTTGTTCATGGCAGATGTTTTCCTGGTTCGATGGTGTTTTTCTAAGTGTCAGTGTCTATCCACAAACTATATCTTGATGTCCATCCCCATGCCTAGATATATGAATAGCTTTACAAGATGAACATAGCTTGAAAAACTGAGGTCAAATCTGAAGAAGGTTGAAAAAGCTGGGGTAGTGCAAGACATTATATAGCTTGGAATAAACACTGCCTCATCTCATAGAGGTCATTTCATTAGGAGAATGTAGTAACTCTTGGAAAACACCAGCCACATTATCAAGCTTGACATAAGCTTTAGCTTTTGTTCATTCACATATGTGATCTCAACAACAGCAAATACCTCATCTGCAGGTATTCCTTCTCTAAGGGTCAGTCCATAAAATCAACTGCACAGCCACCTCTTTTCTCTCGAGTTCCTTTAGTTTCTCTTACCTGAACACAAAGAGTATACAACAGCAGTATTTTTTTTAGAATTTAAACCAGCAAACCCATTACAGTAGTATTTTTTTTTTAGAATTCAAACTAACAAACCCATTGTTTTTGCCTTAAACACCATTTAATTTGCCTGGCAAGTGATACATTGAGTACCTACATGAGAATAGAGTATCATCTACAGGGATTTGATCTCCAGACTGACAAGTTCAAACTGTTAGGGGCTCCCTCTCCATTCCTCCCTTTCCTTCTCTAGGCAGGGTGTTATTCTGTAGGTCAAACCAACACAAAATCATTTTCATGCAGGCAAAGCTCTTTGAGTACATGACACCAGCTCTGCTGCCACCCAGGTTTAACTTGATCTTTCACTGAGCTGACTCTGGTCTTCTGCTCAGCTGGACTCACTCTTCAGCATGGCAAGAGCTTCACATATGCGTGGAGGAAAGCTCCCCAGCCCTTGTCTGGATCCATATATTTGGAAAGTCATGTCCCTAAGCACACCCCTCAATCCTCACCTACTGACTTCAGGGAGGATAATTTATATATGATCTACCCATCAGAAGATGATTTTTATCTACTCCTTGCCCCCAAGTGTGGCTGTTGGTCTGTCTTTAAATCTGGACTCTGACATTTCATTGCATAAATGTTACTGACACTGGAGAGAAAATAACTGAGTTCTGGTGTTGGCAAGTCTGCTCTGACCCTGTCACCTTGAACCCACACGTGCACTGTTTGAGGGCAGCTCACTGTACTTCGTAAGGTCCCACCCAACCACCTCTATGCAAGCAAAGTGCACGGTGACAAACCCCCTGCAGCAACCCTTACACCTGTGTGCAGATCTTGCCTGCATCCCGAGAGTTCAGTTTACAGCTCCAAGCCCTCTGCTGAGAGCTAAGGATGCTGCACATGTCCTTGCAGGTAGAGTGGTCAATTTCAGTCAACTATCATACTCTCATCCCAGTTACATTAAAAGCAGGTGATGAGAAAGCTATTTATGAGCAGTAGTGTCATTTACAGACCTAAATCATGTATTTTTAGAAAAGTGAAGGTATTATTAAATACTGTCAGATCACAGTATGAAAAGACAGTTTCAATATTTTCTTTTATAAATCTATTTTCTAATTCTAATCAGATTCTTCTCACCAAGGCTCCCTAAGCTATCTGCTGAGGACAACAGAGGACAACCTGTCATCTGAAGCCATTTCAAATACAGTCACAAACAAATACTTGTATTAATATTAAACATGTAGCAGTTTCAAGAGCATGTATTTTTTTTTGTATAGAGATCACACTATTCTTTTGAAGAGCCAATAGGCCTTTTGTTCCCAGCTCCTTTTAAACAATCTGGATATTAACTTACCACAAGCCTCTGAGCAACTTCCCACAATATTCTCCAGACAGATATTTGTATAAACTGTGTCTTACAAAGACCTTGGGCAGACAGCTAAGGAGTTTTACCTTGTGCATATTAGCAGCCCAAGTACTTGAATGCCACGTAGGGCCCTAGAGATCCTATGACCAGCTCCCTGGTGCTGCAGAGCCTGTTACTTTATTGGTAGTATGAACCAGAGGAATGTTATGTGTTGTTCAGAGAGAGGTACGTGCTTTGTGTGAGTGAACGTGAGAAGAATTAAGAACAGCAAACCAGCCCATCCCAGCTTCTCACTTTCCCCTTGGTGTCTCTGTGGTTGCAGACCCCCCTCTCGTACAAGTTTCTTCTGGTCCCCATGAGAATGGAGAGACAGTCTTTAGCAATTAGCCCAGGGAGGGAGAGGCTAATTGTACCAATTAGCACTGGAGCACCAGGTGGGGAGACTTAGAGGCCAGTGAAGAGGGGACTAATAAAATGACTGCCAGGGTCAGTGAGGCAGCACCATTTGGGGAGAGGAAGGAGACAGGAGCTGCTGATTGCATCTAATTAGGCCTTTTCTTTCCACTCTGAAGCAGTCTTTTTCAATGCACTTCGAGAATGGGAGGATCAGCCAGTTCTATGGCTTGTGCTGTCCTTTCAGGGGCAGCAGGGAAAGGAAAAGCCCAAGTATAGCCATCAACACCAGCCTCACCATCTTCTCTCACAGCTCGTGTGCCTTAGAGCAGCCTTGTTCCCCCCCAGTCCCCAGTGAAGCCTCTGTAGAGAGTCCCAGAGTTGCTGTGTAGCCACACTTGCAATGTTCTCCCACATCTTAAGCACTACAAGGTCCTCACGGGGTCTTGCTCAGAGTATAATATCTTGCCTAGCTCAGGTTTTCCTCCCTGTAGCTCAAGGTTCCTACATGGAAACAACTGTAAATGGAGGGCACCTCAATCCCCTTGTGCCCCAGATTCAAAGTGTATTACAGTGACACGTGCTCAAGTGACAGAATAACACACCTGATCGCGGTAGATCACATTATAACAAGGTTGTTGCAAAACACTCATCAACCTCGTTTTTGCAATAGTCATTGGTCTCTCCGGGTTTCAGTGCAGGGCTTAAACCAGACTCCAGGACATTTTGAAGTGAGGCACAAAGCTCCATGCTTCAGGACAAAGCCTGGCCCTCTCCATGAGCTATTCTTTCACTAATCTGCATCCATGATCTGAATTTTTACTCCAAAAGCACACTGTCACTACCTGCTAGTGCTCCAACAATAGCCCAAAGCAACCATATAGAAACTGAACAATTAAAACAATAAAAGCATTGAGTCATACCAACTACAAATACCCATAATGTCACAGCTTAACCACACAGCTACTTACTAAGAATTGTTGGTTGGTGCTTGGTACCAGATCTTGCTGAATGCTGACCTGTGAGCCTGTCCCCTCTTCTGCTGCCGTAACTTGCAGGCAGACCTCTGCCCTTCTGCAAACCACAAGCTGTCCAGAGCAGAGCTGCACAGAAGGCACATCTGATTCTTTCCACCAAAACCACTCCATTTTCTAGAAAAGAAGACAAAGTTCGATTTACCACATGCTGGGACTATGCATACTGCAGCTGCTGTTTTTCCCACTTACCTAAAGGGAGGATATGTCCTACAGTCCCAGATCCATGGCTGTCACCAAACTAGTGCTTCACGTGAATGGCATAGACAGTGCCTGCAGCAGGAAGCAGAATTGAAGTGTGATACTTCAGCTTCCCCCAAAAGGCAAGAGTTAGGCTGCCCCTTATTTTCCAGCTTCCTCTGCTGGTGAGTGTTAGCGCTGTTCAAAGGTGCCACTTCTTGCATGGGAAGCACCAGTAGGAGCCTCAGGGCTTGGGACTACCGGGAAGATGAAGGCATTGCAGTGGCAAGACACTTGTACCTAAGAGGTTGTCCTAGTTTCTGCATGAGACTGAGCCTTGTCCCTGCAATCAGTGGGCTCAAGCAGTCTGAGATACCCTTTCTCATAGAAACAGAAGGTAGTTACTTGGCCAAATGCTCACTTTCTGTAGCATAAACTTTTTAAAAACAAACAAACCAAAAACCCCTTGAGGCCCAGAAAAGACCAGTGAACCATAAAGACCTAGTGAGACAGTCTAGGTCCAAATTAGCGGCACTGAATGGTGGGTCAACAGTGCAAAACCTTTCAGGTTTTTGCTACCAGTATCAGAAGAAAACCAGGGTACATTTAAACGCCAGCATCTTTCCACAGTTTAACAGTAAATGGCCTATATTGAATAGCTGGCAACACATGCACTCTCCTTGTTTTCCTTCCTTGTTAAATGTTTCCTGGCATGGTGACAGGTAAAGCATAATACAGCTTGGCAATATGGCTTTTACATGGTGAAACAGCTCCTCCGTGCTACGCTAGAATACATATTACTGTGACAAGGGGCTTTATTCTGAATTATCTGCACATACTAAAAGCCAGTGGGAAATTGGAGGAGAGTTTCGTGAAAACTACATAAGATTTTGTTACCGCTGAGCGGAAAATTTTGGATGGAAATCACGGAGTGTGGGGCTTAATCACAGCTCCTTCTGCTCAGCACACTATGTAAGGCAGCCCCAGCCATTAAAAATTCACTTGGGAAAGGTGGATGGTTATCCAGCATTAAGCATGTTTCTGTGGCACTGAATTCTTCAGATCGCTTGGGGAGGTAAGTCATCCACTTTTTAACCTGACAGTGCTTGTTGATAAAAACAGTTTGGAGAATTGGATGGAGCACTTACACAAAGCTGATAGATGAGATAGACGGAGAGGATTTATCCTGTGGCAGGGGATCTGGTTAGGAATAAAGCTTTGCTGACTTCTAAGCATGGAGATGATCAAGTTATGCAATTATTTCTGAACATATATGCGAGTGATGGAGGGCAGAAACCCACCCAAGCCTGGCTCTGTGCAGCATCTCCTTGGAGACAATCTTCCCCAGAGCCACTGGTGTGCCTCACAGAGGCCTCTTCACCTGGCAGATCTTGGAAATGTAGGAGCCATTTGGCATTTCAAATTTATGAGACATTTTGTATCAGGAAGCTGTTGTTTAACAAAGTACTTACTTTCTCTGTGAGCTGGACATAAAATGCTAAAGACATTCTGACTGATAGAAGTTGTTGTTGAGGGTTTGAGCTGAAGAAAATGACCAAGAGGAAAACAGAGAAATTTCTGAGCCAGCAGGTTGTTCTGTTTCTCTCTCATGGACGTATTTTCACACTCAAAATTTTCTTACTGCTGCTTTGTCCAGTTTATGAGAGGTTTCATGCAATGGTCATTACTGGGGTGTTAGATGTTTGGTTTTTTCCTTTGAAATTTGTTTCCATTTAATATCAAAACAATGTGCTCACTTCATATTCTCAGATTTTTTAAACTGATTTAAAAAAATTAAATCTCAGGTTATTTTCACCATCCCACACCCACCAGAGGCCTCAGAGAGATAGAGATGATAGAGAGCTTGAAGACCAAGAGAATGTAAGTGTCAGACTGAATAGGGCCTAAGGCAGAAAAAGAGTCTGCTGGTGTACACCACTTTATTAAATGAGAAGATTGTTGTCTTTACTGTCTTGATTATCTCAGTCACCATGAAATCTCACAGGAAGATCAAAACCATCTCTCTGGTGTCCTCTGTAGAACAGTGTTGGAAGCATGATCAGAAATATTGAGGAAACTATTGATTATATTCTTCAGATGTTGTCTACCACTGGCCACACAGGGCATCCACCATGCAGGGCAACCAGGTAAGCTGGATAAAGATAAGTTAGTATTGGGAAGCAAGGATGAATGCAGGCAAGAAATATTCTTTGCCATTATTGTGACATGAATCCTGGAGATTTGTATTAATGGAGACATTCCAGAATAAATGTAACTGTGCCAAAAAAATACAAGGGAAAATGAGAGACCTGTGGTTACCTCAGTGATTTCTGTTGGATGCTTCTTAAGACCTCCAAGTGACTAACACAGTTCTCACCAGTTGAATCTCAGCCCTGCAGCCTTCATCCCTGCTCCATGCTATGACAGGGAACTGACCATACTTTGAAGTCAGGAGACATATTTCATAAGTAGTCTGTCAGCAGAATTATTTCTGAGGCCTTTGATTAATAATGTAGGACATCAGTGATCTCGGAAAACTTTAACATCAGCACTGTACTTGGCTGAACAGAACAGCTGTTGACATCCTTGTTGCTGTTTCTTGGCTGGAGACAGATGTTTGTGAGGTTAGATGGAAAAGGCTGGAGTGTATGAACATACTGGAGTCAGTGGGAAGCACTCACTGCTTCCTTATACTTATGTGGTGACTGAATCTGTATTCCGGGAACTCTGTTAGATTATAATTGCTCCATGAGTGGGGCCAGTGGCATCTCTTAGGAGCTGGGACACTCCTGATACTTGTATGATGATATCTGAATAGTCCTCACAAGGCAGAGAAAATACAAGTGCATAAGGGAAGAGCAATAAATACCATCAACTGCTCTACCGGATTAAATTTTTGAAGCGTGCTCTGGTCTCAGATGTTAATGGAGTGACTTAATTTTCCTTGAAAGGGTCATCATAAACTTAGGAAAATAAAATTCAGGGATGAGGCATGGTATCTGATGTTGAAAACAGGCTGGGTATTCTTAATGGCTAAAAAAGATTGTTCAGCAGCAGATAAGGTGTGTAAGAATGCTCCCAAGTTCAAAATTATTTGCTGGGTAAGTGTCGTTTGAACAACTTAAAGCTTCACAGTTTACTAAAGGATGTGTTTTGTATTCTGGTCCAAGTATGACTACACCAGAAAATGCTTTCCCTGCATCATCTGAAATACCAAATGTAAGGCAAAATTTTGCTTCAACCTTCCATGAAGAGCTAAAGCCTCTCCATCCACAATAATATACAAACTACATAGTAAATCATCCTTCTGAAAACAATTCATCCACTTTGTATTTTCAGTCCAATGATTAAGGGCTTCTGTAAGTAAATCTCTTATTTCTCTCAGGGAACAAAACTGCCCTGAGCTCACAGACACTTTCACCTTGAGGATCCCATAAGAAAACAATTCTGGGGATGGAGAGGTAAGAACACATCTCAGGAGGTCCTGGGGCCCTGCTGTTCTCAGAGCTGTCCCCTAAGATAGATCCACAGAGAGAAACATCAAAGCAGGAAGCAAGTTTCCTCCTGCAGAGGGAAGCACCTGTGGCAGAGGCATGCTCAGGAATGATCAGACTATTACAGGAATAGAAAATTTGCTGTGATCAGTCTTCATTCATCTTTCTTCTTTCCAGCTTTATTTCTCAGGATGTGAACTTCTCTGCCTGCACAAGAGCTGCTTCTCTAGCCCCTAAAGAAGTCTCCAGGAGCTTTCTCTGTTCATGCTGTGGGAGTGGAGACTTCTACCACACTGCCCAGTTACATGAACAGGTGAACTCAAGATTTTGAGCATTAATGTGGTAAAGTTGAGAAGTGGGACTAGCAAGAAGTTTGGTGAGGGTGGTCATGATTTGCTGAAAATCTTGACGTGAAGGATGGTGTGAATTTGGAAAGAAGCCAGAACTAGTAAGCTCACCATGGCTCTTGTGTTGGGAAATAACCCTAAGCAAAAAACAGATCACTGTCCCCAGACTCCTGTGGCTCTTATATTGAAACCAATACCATTACAGCACATTAAACCACAGGAAGGAGGTTAACGACCAACTCACTTCTGTGAGCCAGGTGACACAAGGCAGAAACCAGCTGGAGGGTGCCCAGAGCTGCTCCTAGGCTACTGCCACAAGGGAAAAAAATCAACTTGTTTTGCTGCTGCAGATATGAGACGGGTTTGAAGAGGTTCACTGCTGTATGACTAACAGTTCTTAAGCACTGATTAGCTGATATAGGATTAAGCATGCATTATCCAGTCCATATGCAATCTGACGAACTTTCAGAAAAAAGCATCCCACCACCAGGTATAGGTGATGTTTGTTATTATGTAGGTGTTACTCAAGGATTTGGAAATTAAAGCATTTTAAAATTTAAATGTTATAAATTATTAGGGGGAATGAATAAATTTAATAGTTCTTTCTCAAAGTGCAGTAATTTCTATTATTAAATCTGCTTTTGTGTTTTGCAGCATTAAAGCAATAATTATCTTTCAGACACACAATAAAACACAACCGACAAAATAGGGTCCATCAGACTGTATCATTTACCATTATTTATCTATGTTTGTGCCACAATTTCATCACTTGATCAAATAATAGCAGATTCCACAATATGTCATTCACGCATCCCCAGTTTATCTATAATGATTTTCCTCTTGTCAGCTCATTTCTTGAACCTTTGCAGAATCTGGTTTCAATAGTACTATAAACAATCATCATTGCATTGTAAAACTGGAAACTCTCCACTAAAATAGTGTTTTGATCTGGGTTGCCATAGTAATAAGTCTGTGCTCCCCTCTTTGGAGGCCTTGTTATATGAAGTATCTGTGATTTGCTCAGAATGGCCCCAGTTCATCTGTCAAAGTAGGTTTTTCCTTTTTTAAAATAATGATCTAGAAAATCCCACAGTGGCAACAAATATTTTACAACCATAACGAGAAACATTGTATCACTCAAGCTTTGTAAATCTATGCCATTATTGCATTAGAATAAATCACTTTCCTTAGGTATATTACTTAGAAATATGCAATTCTAATTTTAGAGCATGTATTCAATAGGGGGTATTTATTTTTATGTAAAGAGAATTATTAACTTTGACTTCAAAAATACATCACATGTCAGATTGTGTTTGGAGGCCCTGCAGCAAAAAGAAAAAACCTGAAATTCTTTCTTATTTCTATCAAAATATCACAAATATCCAGTCAGCTTCAGATTTAGTTACTCTAGTCCATTCTTAGGTGCTGATTTTTATAATGAGATGAGATATTACCGCAGATTTTACAGCCGCACACTTAGATAAATGATATTCAGATTATATACTTGTAAAAATTAGAAGTCCTGGAAATACATCAATGGCACTATGAAAATATATCATGATACATTATTTTAAATAGAAGTGCTCCAGTTGGTTACAGTAATTTGATACATGAACTATGATATTTCCTCCTCCAGGAACGAGAGTAAACAAACCCTACATCAACACTCCAGTGACAGACTCCATGGAAAAAAGTGAGGACAGGGACCATATTTTACCTAAGACAAATGGTTAAGTTGGTTCCTTTATGCAAGTCGCTCCCAGCTACAGGATTACTTCATGTAACTCACTGTCAGCTGCTGCCTCATAATACCTGACAGAGGAATATTAAAATCATCACTGGGAGAAAATACGGCAGGTATCTATCTCTTATTCAATGAATTCTAATTAAAAAGTAATTACCTTTCGGTGAGGATTCTGCCAGCCTCAGGCCCCTCCTCACATGTAATGTTAGTTGGCTCCTTGGCAAACAGAGGGAGATGAGCTGAGGTGCATATGCATATTTCCTTACGTTTTGCCAGTCACTTAGTTCTAAGTAGTGCCAGATCATGGGAAATCTTCGAAAATAGTTTTATATCGTTTTGCCAAGTGGATCCCCAGAAGACGCTGTGGGGGCAGAGGTGCTACACATCTTCTGTTATAATTGACCTGGGCTTTGAGATTTCTTTGTCATGATGTATCCCAGAAAGGTGCATGATGGGAAAAAACTTGTTATTCCTCCAGCAGTGCCAAATGGACAAGATCAAGTAGGCCTGGGACTTGAAAAAAAAAGCAAGAAATATTGACAGATAAGTAACCACTCCAGTAAATGACAGGCAGGCACAAGAAGCTTGATTTCCTTGGGGTTCAGAGGTAATCTATTAACCTTAACACTTTTCAGTGCAAATTTGATGATTTTTTTTTAAATACAAAAATATAAGATGTTTAATTGAAATCATTAGGTCTGTTTTGATTTCTTTTACTCCTTGCAAGTTAGCAGAGTGAGAACCAAAATTCACCCATGACTAAAAAAACTAAAGCCAGACTTAATTCAACCCAAAATGTTTATTTATTAGATTACGAAAATTATATCTGTAATATAGTTCAAGAACAAAAAAGGTGTCCTCTGAGAAGATGTCATTTTTTATGGCACTGTGACTGGCACTGAAACATTTGTTTTGCAGTTCTTTGGATAGTAGCTCATCAACAGCCAGGGAAATGCAGGACAAATTGAGGTCAGTAAGGTAGACCAAACTAATTAAGAGCAGAATTTGTCTCTTGAGACTATTGTTTCCTTTAGTGAACTCAGTGCCAGCCCAGCCCATCCTGAGGTATGGCCTGGGGCCCAGGAGTAGCGGAATTCCCGTGAGTGCTGTGTACACTCACACACCTGGTCACACAGCCAGGACTCAGGATGAAGCGCTAGCTCTCCATGCTGGCATGATCCGGAACAGAAGGAATACAATACTCTGGATTTAGGCTCCATTAGAGAGGATTTCTGTAACTTTTACTTTGAGATGTTCTCATCTTTCCTCTGTTTGCAGCTGGGAATTCTCTTGCACTGAGAGGTATCCTCTTGGCCAGGAGCAGCTTTGCTGCCTTACCCGAAATTCTGTTGACATTTGGCTGAGGTTCCAGTTAAAAAAATCATTCCTGCTCTCCCCTGTGTGTCTCCCTGCTGAATTCTTGTATCCTGCAAGGCTCTCTAGGTCAGCCACATCCAGACTCGTGGCACAGCAAGAGCAATGTTGTACATTGCCTCAGGCCTTGCTAAAGAGGTTGCTGGAACAGAGGGGGAAGTGGATGAAGAGGCCAAATTTCCTCCACCTTGCAACTCTCTAGACAGCCTATATTCCTCCTACAACCCATTCTCATCTTCTGTTGCAGGACCAGCATGAAGAAAAAAACTTTAAAACAGTGGAACACAAAAGGAAACAGAGGATGGATTACCTCGGCCTCACCATGCAGTCTACCTCCAAGCATTCTTAATTGACATCTTCCTTGGTACAGTTTAAATTGATTATACTTTGATCTATCCACCCTTGATAACAGATTATTTCTATGGATTGAACATGCAGCACAATAATTTCCTCCATTCTTCCCATAAATTTTTGCATATTTGTTAAAGTCTGTTACACCTTCTTAGTTACTTTCTCTGCATTAAATTACATCACTCATTCAATCTTCCCAAGTAGATTATGTTTGCCAGCCACTGACTGTTTCTGTTCTTATCCTCTGGACAGTTTCTTATTGATCAGCTACTTCTGGAGATTAGTCTCTTATTCTGCTGTCACAACAGGCCAAATAAGGTAACAGTTCATCCTGGAAATGAGTTATGTTGATGAAAGAGAGCGGTTTGGTGCTCGCTGAGATTGGTGGAGGCTCACAGGAAGATGATACAGGTTTGGTCCCACAGATCCATTTTTAAAGATGGGGTTTAATTCTGGGTGGATCAATACTTTCTGGCAAGACCCCAACACATGCTCACCATGAAGTACATGAGTAATTCATTAAAGTTAAGGAAACACAATGTGTAGATTCAAACTTGTCCCTGCATTTTACATAAATGGGAACTGCCTACGACATACCTACAAAAAATCCCCAAAATACTGCTTAATATTTTCAATATTTTAGTTTTAAATTTTTTTCCTAGCTCTACTTATACATTAATAAAATTAAATTATATTCCCTTTTGATATCTTTTCTTTTTAAATTACATGACACCCAATTCTCATTTATGCCAGACCTGCTTGTGGCATGCTCTTGACAATAGCATGTAAATTAGATGCAATAAAATACACTCCCACCTTTATGTCCCTCTGCTCTGTCATAGTGATGTAACATAGCATTAGTGTAAATGAATCATGGACCTCAACTTCATAGATCCATTTTGTTTTTTTAAGCTCGCAGCCTTAGCATGATGCAAAAGCAGGTACAGTTGTATTTCCAGTAAACTGTTATATTCATAATGCCATAACATACAT
The DNA here is from genome assembly GCA_013400175.1 of Phainopepla nitens. Taxonomy (NCBI): domain Eukaryota; kingdom Metazoa; phylum Chordata; class Aves; order Passeriformes; family Bombycillidae; genus Phainopepla; species Phainopepla nitens. Next base: position 325,951 of record VXBQ01004313.1, on the reverse strand, counting down.
TTTCAAAAAATAGTAACATAGGTTTTCAGTGCATCAATTGGTGGCTTTGGGAATATTTGAAGAGGGAATGTGTTGCATCTGGATTCTGAAATATACCTTAATACTTACTTGCTAATTATTGTTGGGCCATCTGGAATGCTCTGCAGTCACTTTATGAGAGTTCTCTCTTGACCCATCCCACACTTTCCATCAGCTCAGTATGGACACAGCATTATTCAGTTTTGTCATGCTGTGAGGGGTTAGGTGAGGCAAAGGCTCACACACCAGAGTCTTATCCTATCTCCTAAATCTTCTTTTGTCCACCTGAAGTCTTCTAATTGTAACACTGAAGAACATAATGGGAGAAGAGTATCGACTTGTTTAATTTCAAACCGGCTGTGTGAACTATCTTTACAATAACTACGTGTTTCAATAATTTATAACTATGATGCTATACCTGACAAAATGAGTCACATAACTAGAGCAATGTGCACTTTAAGTTTAAAGTCAAGGTCTTCCTTGCTCATTTTAATGACTTCTCTTGTGCACAAGATATTAATATTCCTGTGAGCAAACACAGCACTGACTCATTAATCAATAGGGGCTGGCTCCTCTACATAATAACAATAGCTGTACTACATAATTAACTTTTGTTCCATTTGCTTTAGTTTGTACATAATTTCCAGTGGCTGACACTGGATAATAAAAAGCTTTGCAGATGACAGACACCTTTTAAAATCCTTTTTACTAGTTTTGGAAAATGATCCACACCTACTGATATAAGTAAAATACAATGTAGGTGTCTGTGTGTGTCCATGCCATATTTAAAAGGAGGCAACTGACAATAAATAAAAGATCTAATAAATATTGTAAGGCTTCAGTGAGTCCTGCTGTTAAAATGTAGCATAGTGAAGGATTTGCATTTTCCTGTCATGTTGTTATAAGGCAGACTAGAGATAAAGGTATGTCTACAATTAAATGAGTATTCTAGGCAACTGGCAGATTTCCTGTGTCCAGACTGGGATAAGAAACACGGATGTTTCTGCACCAGCTTTTTTCCTCAAACACATTTTAAATATTACGGCAAGTTCAGTAAAGGTGGCAACAGCAGAAACTCTACTGTAGCCCTGAGAGACTTACCATGGGGTGAGGTACAGCACTGTGCTATAACACCAAGGAAAAGGTAACTTCAAATCCAATCCTCTGGATTACTCTTTTTGCAGGATAGCTCCAAAGACAGCTGCAGCAGCACCTTCCAGGAGCCCGTGGACTGTGGCACAGAGGCAGGCACACACAGCAAGGAAACCAGAACCTCCAGGGCAGGTACTCACAGGGTGTCCCTGTGAGGCAGCAGGGAGGGATGGCTCTTTGCATCATTTTCTTTGCTTCCATTGTGAGGCATTTTTAGTAATTGGAGATGTAACTTATGGCTTCTTCCTTAAAACAAACAGACAACCCAAAATACACAGAGAGACAATTTGGTGTCATTAGCAGAGCAGGCTGGAGAAGGAGAAATCTGCATACAGCATACTTGGAAGGTTCATAATCTACTTTTCTTCCAATGTGAAAGTAAATTTTTCTTTGAAAATGAAAGAAGTCTCAAATCACTTAATGCTTTCTTTTGACATTTTACATGTTTAAATTGTTTTCTCATCTGGACATAACATGGCATTAAATAAAACACACATGAGTGCTTTGAAAAGCAATAATTGAAATACTATATTTCATAGATATCAATCTGTCTGACAAATAATGAGTTTCTGCTACCTCTATATTTCTTTCTGACTGATATGGGTTGTTGGGGAAGTCAGCCTGGCATTCTGCAGTTTCAGAGATCATGGAAGTGCATTTTCTGAAGAAAATAATGTCCCACTGACTTTTCTTTAACTGGATACTTAACTGTAGACATCAGTTCTGAAATCAAATGTGCTTATGATACACTGTAGAAGAAGACAGTTTGGTGTAACCCACGTATCACTGTTCTCATCTGTAGCTGTTGTTTCCTTTGTGATACTGAGTGTTGCAGGGCCAGATACTTGGCTACAAAAATCACTTCAGCTCATTGACACTAACTGAGCTGCCACGATTTGCCTCAATGAAGATCCCTTAGATCTGATGCTGATAAAGCATCCTCACAAATGTGAGCATGAACCATTTGTGTAATATTTCTGCTTTCAGGTTTAAAGATGAAGATAGCTATCACCCTTCTTCATAAAAAACGCCCCGTGCAGAGAATGCCTTGATTACACATTAAATCAAAAGCTAAAGCGTGTGAAACAAAGGAGCCTCATACACCTGTTAGGGGGAAAGTGTAAGCTACTAAGTGAGCACCTATTTGCATTATACAGTATGTTCTCCAGCAGGAATAAAATATACTGCAAGTCAATGGTCCGTCAGCTTCTATATAGAAGGGAAAACATTCTTGTGTTCAAAATTGTGGAAATATCAATATTTCAAAAGGTAGTTTTACGGTTCATTCAAGCACTGATAAGAAATCATTACACTTTTTAAGAATATTGATGATTACGGAGAGGCATTTAATGGAGGGAAAGCCTTTTTTTGCAGTTGGTTAGTTTGCTCATGTCTAATTGACTCTTCAAGACTCTTTTGCATGAAATAATAATCACAGTTGTAACCAGGTAATTTTTATACCAGTTATAAGCAAACATCTCCGCCTTATAGTAATTTCCTTTCTGTATCTCCCCAATATCAAGTTCTAGACAGAGTTCAATGCAGGAAATACATGAAAAATCAGCACTTAAATCACCTATTTTTTCCTACAACTGTAGGCTACCCAAGGAGCTGATTTAGTAGATTAGACATTAGATTTGGAATATGTAGGCCCCTGGACAAAGTGGGTTCACCTCTTTGTCTATCAAGATAGGTTATGAGGATTTTTTCTGTGGCAGCTGTAAGATCCTGCTTGAGTTATCTGGGCACTAGGAGTGGAAAAAAAGGGTAAAAACAATGTGTAAAAACTCTACCTGCTCCAGTGGCACAAAGCAATGCAAAAGTACCCACTGACCTGCCTGAAAGATCCCTGTGCCCAGTGGGGTTGTGTGGACACTCCCTCCTGAGGCTTCTCCCACTTAGCAGGCTATGGGCTATCTGGGGCAAGGAGAGGATTATGGTACAGCTGAAAGCACATGGATAGCTGTGCATGTGGAAGGCACTGGCTGGGCTCTGCAAAACAGTGTCATTAAATGTGACCTCCAAGGCTATTGCAAACTTCTGTGGTATACAATCAACTATTAAGTCAATGAAATCATTTGTATCAAAGACATTGTGACACTGTCTGAACATGGAAATAGAAAGTAAAAAGACAGCCCTGCATGTACATATGGTCATGGTCCAGTGCTGTGAGTGTTACTGCTTGGTTTGCTGAAGCATACTGGACAAGCTTTAGAGCTTGTTATTTTTGCAAGAAATACAGTGGAGGAAACGTCTGATGTATATTTCAGTAAAAAATACAATCAGTACCAAGGCAAATATCAGGCAAATATTTTGCAGTTTCAACATCAAAAATGACACTGTGCAAAGCTCCTGTGATTACCGAGAAATGTCTCCTCTTGTGAGTATTTCCTGGTTTTATTCACCTTAGTTCTTGCCCCAGAAGATTGGAAGCAGAATTACAGGCCTCTTGTTACAACATTTCTAGGCCCCATTTTGCTGAACCAACAGATGTAAATCATTGGGATGACTCTGACAAGCACCAGAACTTTTAGCTGCTTAGTGGCATCCAGAGCCTTTGGGGATTTACTCAACATTAGAGAGAAAAGCTGTGCCAGCCTTATCAGCTGGTGTGCACTAGCCCTCTTCGCTCCCAACTGGATCTGGAAGGCACCACTCACCCCCTGCTCCTGCTGGGCCAGACGTGGCACAGCCAGGCACAGGCAGCAGGGCACTGCTCACAGCAGCTGGCTCTGTCTCCTTGCCAGCTTCCATGTGGACACAAATGCATGGAGATCTCCTGCTGGTGGAGACCTGGCTGCAGAGTCCATGGGGCTCAGTGCCACCTGGGGTAAGCCATGTGGGGCCCTAGAGGCCATCAGGTATTTTTCAAAAAGATCCTGGAGTCCAAAAATTACATGACCTCATAGCCTGCCTATGCTGGGCTTTTGTCATATTTGTTTTTTTTCCAGTTCCTTATTGTAACAATATTATGTGAGATTGGATAATAGCACCAACCATTTGTCCCCAAATTTAACTGGAATGAGTGCATTATCTAAGGGAAAATAACACAGGACTGTACTTGTTGACTTTTGTACCCTTTTAAATTTAAACAAAAGTATTAACACTCTCCCTCCCCACCCACCCCCACCCTCCAAAAAAACCAAAAACCTCACCCCAACCAAACAAATCATAAATACCAAGAGGATTACTCCATCTGTGGTATTATTACTCACTTTCTGGGTATATAGACTGCAGAAATGTTCTCTGTTAACAGCAATAAAGTTACTTTACTGATCTTCAAATTCTTCCTTAAAAACTCTACTTGGCCTATTACCAAAAACAGAAGGAGAGATGTTTAGAGAGCTGGCATGCTTAAGACTGGAGGCTTTGGGGCTTTCTCTTGTCCCAACAGAGCTGAGCACCGTTTCTTTGTCCCCTTGCCCTGTTCATGTGCTGGCAGACAGCCATCAGCTCTTTGGGGCTCAGAGTCTCATGGTCAGTGTCAAGCACAAGCTGGTCCCTGTCCATAAATGGGACATGAGTGCTATCTTAATATGAAGAGTGACTGCAAAGGTTTGGTGAACCAAGTGTGGGATCCTTGTCCCTTCCAGTGCAAACTCATGACAGTGGCACCAGTGACTCTTTCTGAACCAGGAAAAGACTTGGACCCATGTTTTCCACCGTTTGCACCACATCCATCATCCCACAGCTGCCGATTCTGCAGCTGCCACAGGCTGGCTTTAACCATTGAAGCCTGAAGAAGCTGAACTCCTTTGCATTGCTACTTAAACCACCTCTGGGATTGCTCAGATCTGGTGAAGCAGCATTCTACTGTTTCATGCAGTCGAAGTCCCAGACCCAAGCAAAAGACCATTAATAGAGAAAACTAGATTTCTATTAATGTGTGTGCATGAGTTCTCAAGGTACCTCTTTACTTAGAGATGAGGAATATCCTCTTTCTTCTGAAAAGCCAGATAAAAGTGTGCGCGTGCTGGGGGTGATCAGGGATTGCAGACAGATTGCCTGCCCTCCTGGCTAAATTTAGGCACATATAGATTCTTACTCTGATTCCCACAAAAACCCCCCATCTCTCTCTTACCTGATTGGTGATAAATTTTTTTTAATAAATAGACACTTATCTTTCCACATGCAAGTTGGTGTGTCCAGAAGTGTCCAAGTAAAGATTGGTGCTACCTACCAGCAGCTGCAGAAATTATAAATGAAGATGTATCTCTACTTTTCTATCTGTAGCTGCATTAGAATGTGTTGATTGTTAAGAAAATGTAGTGCCCTCATCAGGGGGGTTAATACCACTTAAAATTTTACCCAAATAATCCACACCAGGATTAGTGACACTGTGAATTAAGGATTTGGCAGCAATAAATATGGGTTATTTTCACAAAGGACCATTATGAGAGAATGATCCTTAAACCTGCACCTCTGCCACCTATGGGTAAAAATGTCCTGCTGACAATGTTGTGCACAGGATCCAATTCTTTCACACTCCAAAAAAAGTTCCAGCCTTAATATGTTCTTATAAGAGCTGTTATGGGATATTGAGGCTATGTAAACGCATCAAGGATTTTTCTTAACCTGCAGATACTCACTGTAAGGAAATGCACACCATGCTCTGTTGGGTGTGGATTGGGAAAAGCCCTTTTAGGCACATTCCTCAGGGAAGTGAGCCAGGTAAGTAGAAGTTTATGGCCTTATTCTGACTCAGTCAATCCTTGAGACAATGTTGTATTTTAGGAACATGCCACCAGCACTATGTTGTGAATTTTGGAAGAAAGGATCGTCTGATCATCTGGCTTTACCTCCTTTGTCCCAGAAGAGTTGTCTGTATAAAAATATGTTAAATATATTTACTCCCTCTTCACCAATTCTTCCTCTGCTGAGAGGCTTTTCTGCAGGCTTCAGACATCTCCTGCAAAGAGGTAACATCCCCCCACATTTGCTTAGTTGAACATGCATGGGAGCCTGTCTCAAAATTAGGCATTCTGTAGGGCACAATATCGCCTGTGACTCCCTGTGTAACAGCTTGGAAGTGACCATTCCCTACACTGAAGTGAGGCATTATTTTATTTTTGATACCTTAAAGCCTGTACAAAGTGCAATTTATAGGCAGAATATGCTGAAATTGAAAAAAGTAGACACATTTAAATTTTACTCTGGCTAGTTCAGCTAATCCCTGCAAAACAGGAGTACTGCCAACATTAATTTTTCATCCAGCTAACTGATATTGAATATATCATCACTAGTTACTTAAAATTGAATCTATTTTAATAGAAAAATTGATACTGGAATATGAAACATGAAGTAACACATCATTGTTCTGCAAAAGACTAAGCTTTTAAAGATAGTGTTGTAGACTGGAAACAGACTGAAAAAGGTAAAAGGTTATTTCAAACATTAAAAGTAATCTACATGTTCACCAAAGCCTAGATCATCTCAAAGCAGTAATTATTCACTGACTGAAGATAGCCTTATTTTGATATTTGCTGTATGTTTGTTATTCATCACAGCAGATTATCACAGGATTACTGCGACATATTTTTCCTTTCAGTAAAATCTTATTTTCAGGTAATCTGGACTTTTTTTGTACCCCTTCACAAAATCTGTTTTCATCAGCCTCCAAGCCTGACTAAAAGCCAGTTACTTCAGTTTCCACGATTGTCTCTTCTTACATTTTATGCAAAGATATCTAAAACTATTTTTTATTTTTCCATAGTGCAAAGCATACTTTTAAAATTCCTAGCCACCAAATGTGTGTGCATGATAGCAAGAATGGCTGCTTCTTTCATACTACAGGGCAAACAGCCAGATTTTAAAGGCTTCATAATTAGGGACTTTACCAGATTGTAACAGAAGATGTATTTGCCTATTTTTGCTGTAAAGTCAATTATAAATATGCAAAATTCAAAGTGTGAGTGACCAGGCCACACTTAGCAGACATAATAAGACTGCAGCCAATTAAAACAGAAAAAGGTTGAGTTCTCAGTTTTCTGCCCAGTGTGTTTCTGATGATGACACAACAACAGCTGTGAACTGCCAAAGTCATCCCAGAGAGGTGGCTCAGTCTAGCCCCTGCCAAAATGAAGGATTTTCCCTAAAAGCCAAACATTCTTGCCACAATTTCCCCACAGAACTGACAAAATGGTTGCTTAGCATGCAGGAACCCTTATACCACTCTATCATATCTTTATAAGAATAACAGTCCCTTGAAGATGCAGCATACACAGACAGGAAGACAAACAACTTTACAGCATTAAAATCCTGAAATTTGTGCTTTTAATCTTTCTAACAGGACTATCTGGGTATATTTTTGTTAATTGAACACCTGAGAACTGTAACTGAAACAGTATATAAATACTGTTTTTATTCTTCTTCCTATAATATAATCATTACGTGAGAAATACTAAACTAGACATTTGACTTTATTGATCTTTTCATGGACTAACAGTACAGGGAGTCATTTTCTGCCTAGGCTAATTAATTGATAGACTAATTCATTGATCAGGTTCTCCATAGCATAGTTGGTATTGACAAACACTGAATCTTTTTCCATGAGTTGTATTAGTTTGCACCAATTACTTCGTCTGTTTCACTTAAGCAATTACGATAGCTCAAAAGCAACAATCAGATTCTCAGCTGGTATAAATCAGGCTCTCTCTCCTGAAGTCAGAGAGCTGTGCAGTTTCACTCAGTTCATTCTTTTGGCTTTTGAGATTTAGCAGTGAGCTTTCAAACATCCAAAACGACGTCAAGGATATCTGAGGCAAAACCCCATCATGTTAGCTGAAACATGTTTATCACAGCAATGAATAGTAAACATGTTAAATGCTTGTGTGCAGATGCATGACTTCGCTCAAAATTTATACACAGCCTTGGAGTGCTACCAAGTGCAAAGTAAGGTACCTTAAGACACAAATAAGCATTTGGAGTCACACAAAAGTTAGATGCTAAATGGACTCACATTTTCCATACCTAGGTTATCTGTAAATCAGGTCTTAAGAGTATCCTGCTTCCAAGCAGCCACTGCCTTCCAGACACATGGGACATAGCCATTTCATTATATGTGAAATCTCCGTTTAGACATCTGTGATTTTTCTAAGATATTCAACTTGCTGACGGATTTTAAGAGAATATAGTGGTTTGCGTAGGGCTTTGTCACTTCTGGATCACTTCTGATAGAATGTCTTGGATATGGACGCTGCTGCTTCATCTGTTGAGCAGAGCCAACAGAGACACAGGATCACCAAAATACTGCCAGTGAAAGGAAAAGAACGGTATGGGAATTTGGTAACTTAAGTGAATTTTCAAAATAAAGACTAAGTAAAAATAAGTAAATTGAACTGATTGTTCTCTGCATAGATTTTCCTTAATAAATTATTTATCAGATAACCTAGGGAGTCACCAGAGTACATGGATGTTACACAAGGAGGAGACACTGTGGTGATTTTTCACCTAATGATGTAGAAATTAGTTTCCTTTCAGAAACAGGCCATCTCTGTCAAGTTGGAAAGTATTGTAAAATGTGAGTCAGTTTAAACTTTTCATTAATCTCTGGTCTGCTTCTCCTAGAATTTTATGGAAAAAATGGGCCCACGTGGGAAGGAGTCTTTGTGCTTTGGATCTACCTCCCAGCTCTGAATAACTGAGAATTCATTGAATACAGGCATTAACAGTTAGTACCTTCTTTTAGAGTCTCCGATCACTTTTTCTCATCTTTGCATGCAAAAATAAAAAATTATATACTCTCCAGAGACACTAGCTATAGCAAGAAGAAGCCATTAAGACTAAGAAAATTTTGCTGAGGCAATTTCCACACACTGCTCTGAACCAAATTACTTCTTGTGCTTGACATGCTCATGGAGGCTTCCTCTTTGATGCATGGTATAGGGTAAAATAAGGTGCACATTCTTCACTAAAATGAGTGTTATTCCCTGGCATAGTTTAAAAGAAACTCCTGTGTGTGCCCTCTCCACACTATTTCCATTTGCCTCAAACCCATGTAGAGGCCAACCTACAGGTCATATTTGTAATGTTCCTGCTTAACAAAGGGTGACCAGAGTACTACATCACACAGTTTAGGGACTCCACGAGGAAAAGAGGCATGTGCAGGCAAAAGTGGATATGGAGAATAGTCACAGTAGAGTACAGTCCTCCTAAAAGAATGCTTTGCGCCCTTCACACAGCCAGAGCAAGCGATTTGCAACACGCGATTCAATGACATGTAATTAAAATCAATAAAAAATTGACATTACAAACCCAAAACAAATTAAAGCACAAATTTAATCTCTGTTTCTCATTCTGGCATTTGAAATGGAGGTTTTGCTATGAAAATATACTGTAAATAGGCTGATATATATATATACTGGATATGTCTTAGAGCAATCCTTCTTTATGTTTTACAATTAGGATTGTGAATTGTGAATTACCTGTGAAAAGAGATTATTTACCATTTTCTTGGCTGATTTTCAGTATACAGTAACCTGGCCTGACTCTGATCACACGCCAGTTTTAAACAGAAACCTTTATCCCTTTATCATAGTGGGAATTTTTTTTAATGAGCATCCTAACACTGGAACAACAGCATAATTTCATGCAAGATCAGGTCATGTGAATCTGATGCCTCAGAACTTTGCAATTTTCCATTTTAAATGTTCTGTTTTTCACAAAGAGTTGTAGAATATGCAAAAGTAGAATAAATCTATTTTCATATTTTTCTATTTCTGATATGCCATTATGTGTAGTAGTTATATATGCTGCAGGGCAAACAAATTATTTGAAATGATATTAAACTACATTTTTCTTACCTAAATTCATGTTGTCATGCCCCTGAATGCAATATTGTCAAATGTCTAAAACTGCAGGACATCCAGAGAAAAGCCATGCTAATGGTGGTGTTTTATCCTGCTGGAAATGTCCTCAGCTCACAACTTCATTTGACCCAGTTGCACACTGCTCTTGTTTACGTGTGAGATCAAGGGCCTTCCGTTTATTACCCAGTTTATTTTTTGCAGAATTGAGGTCCTAAAACCCTATGAGGCTGATATGGCCTTTAGTTACCAGTGACTGGGTTCTCCAGTGACTCATGGGGTCAGGATAGGTACACTGACCTTGGCATTGTCAGCATCAATAGAACCGATCTCCGGTTCAACGCCCTGAATTCTTCCAGACCAGTGTTCCATTGCTGTTCATCCTGGATGCAGTGAAGAGTTGCAGAGCTTCCAGCATTTTCAAACTGGTCCGTCTCACCTTGAGAACTACTGAAAATGATACCTTCATAGAGAGACAGTAAGGTCTGGCTTATGTCAGATACAGCATTTTGCAAGTGAGGCATTATTACCAATAAGCATGTCTGTGCACAGTCAATCAACTGTGGTCTTTCATATATTGCTTAAAAATTAAAAAAAAAATTAAACAAAACTAGAACTGACTTTTTTTTACACTGAAATAATTCCATGACTGGCAACTGATGGGGTTCAGAGTAACTTGACCTACTGGGGCAAGGGGTTTGGAACTAGTCAATCTTTAAGGTCCATTCCAACACAAGTCATGCTATGGCTTAATATCTGTAAATTAAAGATTGTTATTTCCCACTCCAATCACAATGCGCAGACTCTTCTGTACTGTTCATACTATGATCTCTTATCTCCTTTGAAACATCTGCCCTTGACCCATGTCAGAGTTAAGACGTGGTTAATGTAGGATGATTGTATTTCTAAAGCTTTGGCCACAAGGTGACCTCCTGGCATGGACAGAAATGGCAACCACCTGTGGCACCACACTTGCAAACCCATGGTCATTGAAACTGATCCTTGCCAGCACCTGGATTACCCTACAGAAGGTATTTCCATATACAGGATTTTGCTGCTGCTGCCACCAAAGAAACAACTCCACTGTATTGTGTTGGAGATACTCCTGGGGGACAGAAGCCAGCTCTGCTCCTTTGCCCTCCACCACCTTCTATGGGATGCAGAGCTGGGCTGCCACCATGCCCAAACCCTCGTTCCTGGGGTGACAACCTTCAAGTTTGCCAGCCTTGCTGAAGAGCTTTGAGCCAGCTTTGGTTGTCACACATAGTGTCTGCAACTCGTCATTTAGCCCATGGCTGTGAAGTGCAGTAGTCTAGGATTTAGAAAGTGTCCTACAGAGGACTGGGTGACTTAGGTTATATCTAGTTATTCTGCTATGTCTTTGTTCAGAATCTCTACAGCATGACCTCATTTTCATTCACAGCAGGAATGAAACTCTTTCCCCTTACCCCAAGGGTAAATCTTAAGGTCCAGCTTCATTTCATGGTTCTCAGTTACAATCATGGACAATAGGAACCTTTTTTTGCCCTCTTTTTTTCTTCTTCTCTGCATAATTTCAAAATATTAAATTTTCCTACAAACCAATAAACTACCTATAGAACCTGACATGAAATTCCAAACTTGTTGATTTCCAATTCCTGATTATAAAGACTTACTGCCAGTTTCAGCAGAAATCACAGGCCACCAAAACCACCTAATGTTTAAATGAATTATATCGCAACATATTACAGTCCTCATGCTTCAAAACTATGCTTAGAAGATGCCAGAAAAGCAACATGATTTGAATGTTTTATTTACTATTGTGGTCTTCACCAGGAAAGTTCATTCTGTCTTCAGTGTGACAGTAAGAAACAATTACTGAAAAAGGTACACAGTTCTCTAATTTAGTTTTCAATATTTGATTAATGAAATGGGAAGTGTTGACCACACTAGGTCACAGAAAAGTCATTTTGGTAGACTTCTGCTCCCCTCTGACAAGTAATGCAGTGAACAAGGATTGTTCTACACAATGTCTGTGCATGCAAAACTTGGTTTCTTATTATCATTGAACATGATAGCAGAAATCTGCCTCCTCAGTCTGAGCAACTGTTTCTCAATCAATAATTAAGTAACTTTAAGGTCTAGATCTATACAAGGATATTGATATTTTCACTGAAAATGAATCAATATGGACAGGGTAAAGCATCTGAGTAAGCCTTTTTAATGGCAGTGTTTTGGCTGTGAGAAACAAATTAATTGATTAAATGAATGACAAATATTGGACTACCAAAGTAAATCTTTTCACACTTCCACAGACCTTTTAAGAAACTCATTGAAATTCTTTTCTTACTTTCCATCTTTTTTCCAACTTTGTGTCATTTTAATAGAATTTACAGGCCTTCCTGTGAGTAGGTAATGCAAGTTATGTCTTTTTAAATTTTACGTTAATAAGTAGAGGTCAGATGAATTGTAGCAAAGGAGAAGACCAAGCTGAGACTTATGGAAGGAAGGGCACCTTGTGGGTGATAGACTGTAAGGGATGCTGCTGAAAAGGCCACAGTGAAAGAAAGGAGATCTACTGGAAGACTGTAATGGAAAAATCTAGTGAGAGATGGGAAGTGGTAAGGGACAGGAAAATACAGTCTCAGCTTTGGTTTGGTGGACAAGAACTAGTTCTGGATAGGTCTTTTCTACCATCTTCTTAAAAAACATGTTTGTGGGAAGTCCAAAGTAGTAGAACTGGACACAAGACAAAAGTTTCTAGCAGGTCCCCCAGAGATGCCTCCGCTTACAAACCCACCAGCTTGCTCCCACAGACACACTGACATGACCCGAGCATGGACTTGTGCAGAGGCTATGCTTTACTGCAGAACCAGAGGTGCCCCATTTTCTGGGGGTGAATTTGCATCAGCTTGCTGCAGGTTTGGCCTTAAGGCTCAGGCCATGAAAGCTGTTTCTCACCCAAGCTCTCACGCCTATACAGCTCTCTCTAGAAACAACAGCAGAAGCTGCTGTCCAGCAAACCCACTCCAGTGATTTACACGACACAGCAAATCTCCCAAAATCACTGGACCACCAGGGTTGATTCTGCCTCTAGAGCTTGATGAGAGTGAGCATTTTGCAGCTTCTTGAAGTAGCACTCTGTCTGGAAGGCCAGAGTTTGAAAAACTCCCCAGCAGTGGGAAAACCACTGTAGACTGTCAGTGAGATCACTGAGGCTGGGAGAGTCTTTCATGCCGCTGGGAACAGAAAAACAACAAGGGGCAACAGTGAAGAGACCAGGAGAGACAAAAGTGACTCATTTCTTCCGCTCACAATTCTATCTCATGTTCTGAGCTAACAAATTCAGTTCAAGGCAATGCTATTTTAACTGCTGGAAACAGGTACGGTATAGCCTCATCCAGGGCCATCCCAAGAATGAGAAGGGAATAGAAACCAAAGTTAGGGAGCCATTCATCAGATATGCTTGCTGTGCAAAGAGAGGGGAGAAATGCAGATGCGTAAGTGGGACAGCAGAAATGTCTTTATTTCTCCATACATCTTTCTAGTCACACTGAAGTGAGTTTCCCTCATTTCCCTAGCCTTTCTTTTTCCATCTTTGTTCCCCTTTATCATTTTCTCTGTTTTATTTGAGTTCATAGTCTTTTACCATTAAAAAATTATTTCTTTTATTGTAAAGAAGCAGGTCAAAGAAACCTAAGCCTCACACTGGCCCTTTGTCTATATGCAGCTATCAAGTGGCAGCTTGATTCTCGGGCCACTACTTTTGTTGCTGATCACAGAATAGTTCTTCAGTGCCCCATAGGTCCTGCAAGCTATTGTTGGGATGTCAATTTTCTGAAAATATTTTTGAGTTTGGTGTCTTTTTCATTATTGTTATTAAATGGACAAACATTCTCATTTGTAAAGGTTAAAACTCCACTTTTTCCATCTATCTCTGCTCTTTTTGAAATTTTATGTCCCCTGTGGTGTGAGTTCAGAAGTGTTCACTTATGTACTGGTAAGGCAAAAAACCCCAAGAAATGTAACAAATGAATGTGTGACAGGATGGAAAATATTGAACTACAATAATCATCTCTAAACTGCACAAAGAAGTTGCATGATACAGGCAATCCCCACTCATAAATAAATATTAATCTGCCTTGCATTTAAAATTGAAAATTAATGTTGAAAAGGGCACACAATCCACTTCTCAGTGTAAAAATGTTTTCCCCTTTCTTTTTTTAATCAACACTCAGCACTTTGAAATCACATGTCCCATTTTAAGCACTTAAGATGTCACCGGTTTGGTTATTTTTAAGAAAATCCTATTTAATATTTATGCAACAAAATCTGATGATTCCTGATGTGTTTCCTTTTTAAACAGAATCTAGTACCATGATTCTAGTGAAAACGTGTGCCTTTGTAGCTGTTGAATATGGCACAAAAAATGTGTAGCAGAGCAGATAGATATGAATTCTCTAACCCTAAAATGGTAAAAGTCACATTGCCTGACACTGATAAAGATTTGTTATTCTTAGAGCACAACCTATGAACTAATTAGCCAACATTTACAGCTCCCCAGACTGGCTGGAATGTTATTTCACAGATATCCAGATCTACACAAGCAGTAGGAAAGAAAATAAAAATCAAAGCAGAAAGCAGTGGGAGAAAATCTGCATGAAACACGAGATATTACCTCTTAATGCGGGGCGGGGAAATTTTGTCCTGCACAAGGTGTGTTCCCACCCTATGCCTACATCTACACAGGGCAAGTGTGAGACCCTTCCTGCCCACTTCCTAACAGAGCCTCAGCTACCAGCAGCAATGCTGAATTTGGAAAGGTGTGTTGAGTGCAGCTTAGGTCCCCTTGCGTTTTGACTTTCCTAAATCTATTTATGCTCACTCAGTAATTTATGGCACTAAGGGATTCTCCTCTGTGCTTGAGAGCAAGATCCTGTGCTGCACCTTTGCTCTGCCAGCTGGGCAGTCCCCATCTCAGTTTGGCTGCTGCTGAAGGCCAAAGCGAGTTTGCAAGTCTCCGCACTGCCAGTTGTCTGGAAACACAGAGATCACTCCCTCTTGTTCTCCACAGCTGGGCCAAGCAGCTGAAGCTGTTGGGGCAGCTGAAAGCACAAGGGCAGTTTGCTGAGTATTTGCAACAAGAATAGTTATCACCAGTAGAAATTGTACTGGTGACACATCTTGGTGTCTTGGTGTGAGTAAAATGTGGAACTTCTCCAAGCACATCAGCTCGGCTCCGCAGGCCATACATGTCGCAAGGAGCCCTTCTAACACACTCCACGCTGGTGGCACAGCCCTGGCAACCCTACTGAACCCTAAGGGCAGCCTGAGCCCAGTCTGAGCTCAGAGTTTTAACATTCCATCTCCTCTCTGAAGCAGGAAACAACTGCACCCTCCTAGGGACAGTCTCTGGCCTCCTTTGTGTTTGATCCTGGCACTGCAATGGCAGCTAAGAATTGGATGGAGGCTGTACAGGAAAAAGTGCTGGATTGTGCTCCAACAAGAGGTTTGCTTATAAGCAAGGAGATCTGTGACATGACATGAGATAGCAGGTGAAGGGCAGTTGGATCCCCTTGCGGTCACAAATCAGCAAGAAAGAAGGAGTAGGAGTAGATATAAAAAACACATTGAGGAGCACGAAAGAAAAAGTGTTGCCCTGGATTCTGTCTATATGTTCACAGACTTGCTCTGTGAACAACTCCATGGGAGTTTTCTGATCATCTCAGTTATGGCTTTCTCAGCTATATGCAGATATTTCTCACCACCTGTCCCCCATCCTCTGTGTGAACTGTATCAGCGATGACGAATTATCTGGTCATTTTCCCTGGGATTTTTTTTGTGGAGGACAGAAAATAGTATGATACAAGTAAAAAACCCAATTTTTATAGTTCCTGTAAAATTTGTTAAAACAATGCTTTTTCATTGCACTTCAAACATGGTTCTCAGAATTTATAAATAGCTTTTGTTTTTAGTCAAATGAAATACTGTGAAGCAATACTTTAACTCTCTTTTGCCTGATTATTAGTTCTTTCAAGCAAGTGTTAGAATCTCCATCACTGGCAAAATGAATTGTATTTTGTTTGTCAAACTTGCATCAACATGCCCATCAAGCTGAGCTAGAAAAGACTCTTTAACAGTGCAGCATAGGTGCTGCTGTCTGTGACTGTAAGTGCACCTGAAACTAAATTTTGCAGCTATTGACTGTAAATCCATCTGAATCTAAATTTTGCAGCTATAGAGATCTCTTGCTCTGCAAGAGGTTTTTATTTTCAGACAGAGTTTCAAAATAGTTTACCACATTACAGTATATTTTTAGTTCTTTCTTCTAAGTTCTGTAAATTAGTAAGCATGCTTCTCCCAGACGTTATTTCTATATCATTTGATAAATGTGAATAATCAAATTTTTTTTGTCTACTTTCATTTATGTGGCTTTCAAAATACTCAATCAATTACAGTTACATAATAAAGGCTGGAACACAATAAGCAGAGTTCATCCTGTTTGGGGGAAGTAAGGTGGTTTAGATTATCCCTTCAGGTTGCTTTGAGTCTCATTCTGTGATGAGAGCAAGTTTCCTCCATCATTTTTCAATGTGTGATGAGACACTGACACAAAGTCCTGACACATTAATGATTTCACAGGGTATTTGGGAGAATTACAGTGACCAATCACAAACATTTTCCTCTTTGCAAGGAGTGCAGGTTCATTCCTTTACAGGCTCTAGCTGTTGCTTCAGATTTGGGAAGAGTATTCTAGAAAGACAGTTCTATGAATGAGAAAGAACAAATTTCAGTAAGATCACTTACACAGATTGGTGTTAATACTTGCTGTAAGAATGTACTTACTTTCAGTAGTCTGCAATGGGGGGGGAAGAAAGGTGATGTTAAAATGCCTTATATAGAGAGAGACATCAAAATCTGCCCAGTTCATTTCTTCTAACCTAAACAAATGGACAAGATAATACATCACATAAATTTTACTGATGAATGTCAAGACTCTGGTACAATGCAACCCCACAGAAAGCACTGTAAACAACATCAATCTTCCTAAAGGCAACACTGAGACAGAAATAGTATTACCATATCCAAGGATGGAGACAGTATATGTGCTTAATAACATAGAGAAGCCATCCCAACACAATTTTAGTGGGGAATCAAAACTTTCTTAACCAACTCTTTTTTTTCCCCATGGTCTCTAAAGGAAATAAATTCATCATTTATACACCAAAGAGTATTTGGTGAGAGAGAGTGTGCTGGCAATCCGGAGAAAGAGGAAGACAGTTTGGGATGGCAGCTGACTTGAGAGGGAGCTCCACATGACCAGTGTGTCTCAGGGCAAAAACACCTCAGCCATACCCAGGGCAAAGTCTCCACTGACCACCAGTGGCAAACTTCATATTCTTTGTTCTCTTCTGTCTCATGGCTCTTATATATCTCAATAAAAACCCACCAGTTCAGAATACCCAGCAATGCCTCATTTTTGCTTAAAATAGCAACCGACAAATCCAGTCAGGCAGAAACAGTGTTCCTGAAATCACAGGTGACTCTTCAGTATCTAATCTAAACCTACTCTCTTTCAGTTTAAAATCATTCCTCCTGGTCCTGTCACTACATGCTCTTGCAAAAAGTCCCTCTCCATCTTTCCTGCAGGCCTCCTTCAGGTACTGGAAGGCTGGAATAGGTCAACCCAAAGCCACCTCTTTTCCAGGCTGAACAATCCTGATTCTCTCAGCCTTTCATTGTAGGAGAGGTGCTCTGGACTCACTCTAACAGGTCGATGTCCTCCCTGTGCTGAGGGCCCCAGAGCTGCATGTGGTGCTCCAGGTGGGGTCTCACCAGAGCAGAGGGGCAGAATCCCCACCTCCCCTCCTGCCCACTGTGCTCTGGATGCAGCGCAGGACATGGGTGGTTCCTGGGCTGCCAGTGCACACTGCTGGGTCATGTCCAGCCTGTCATCCACCAGCACCATTGAGTCCTTCTCCATAGGGCTGCTCTGTCTGTCTATCCCTCACCTCGTGCTGTCACCAGGGGCTGGTGCAGTGCTTCACACTTGCTCTTGTTAAACCACATGAGATTCCCATGGACCCATCTCTCAGGCTTGTCCAGGTCCTTCTGGATGTCATCCTGTCCTTCAGGTGTGTCATCAGCACCACTCAGCTTGGGGTGATGTGTGAATTCCTGGAGGGTACACTTGATCCAACTGCCTATGTCATTAGAGAAGATGTTAAATAACACTGGTCCCGGTACTGACTCCTGAGGACACCACTTGTCACTGATGTCCATCAGGACTCTGACCTGTTGACCATGACCCTCTGGCTGCGACCATACTGCTCTGGAAATTTGCTTACAAAGAATTGTTGAAGAGTCTTGGACCTAAACGTAACCTTTTTGAAAATAACCTGTGGAATGTAATGAAATACAAATATTAAAGTCAGAGAAGAAATGTTATGTTGCCTGTGAGAAAACAGTGATGTGGAAGTACCAGTCTGCCATTAAATTTTTTCTGAGCTTATTTGTAATAATTTCTGAGCTTATTTGTAATCATAGCACCACCCAGACATAAAAACATTTCCCCTTTTCAAGTAAATGAAAGACAGACCCCACCGTGGTAGACCTTGACAGGGATTTTATTTCATCTAGCTTACATAGTATCTCCTTACTTCTTTTGTGTGTGCAACTTCCACCAATATGGAATTGGTACATTCCAATATGGAATGACAAAGTGATTTACTTGGGAAAGTATAAGACAAGAATTTACCAGAAGTTTTGAAACAAACCAAGCTCTTCCTTAGGAGAGAGAACTCAGAAGAGAGCTGTGTATTTGGAAGACTAAAATCAGGAGCATTAAAAAACTTCTTTCCCTTATTTTGTGTTTATAGACTGTACATAGTCTCCAGATGTTTTCAGAGACTTGTTTTACATTTCCCATCTATGTGGGCTCCAGCCATGAAGTCTTTTCGAGAGAAGAGCAAAACTTTTTCTGTATTTTAGCAGAGCAGAATTAGTGCACAGCTTTTACACAAACCTTTCTGAATAAAAACCTCTACTAAACCTCTACACCTGCAAACAGAAATTCTGCTTTTCAAATGTATTAAATCCAGCTCTGAGCTTGTGGCACAGATTTGAGACTAACATGCTGTTTGATTTCTCTTTACATGACTAGACCCATGAAGTGTGCATGTGTGTCCATGTGTCCCCTCCTGTACCCATTTCTATTGCATTTCACGTTTCTGTCAATATAGCCTCCAATATTTGAATCCACTGATAGAACAGATGCAGTAATTGCAAACAGCTGTAAAGTATTACTCATCTTGCTAATCAAAATGACTTTCTGCTAAATAAACCATGAAAAAAGCTTTTCCACCATCAGTGAAGTGGAGTGGAAATGATACAGACTGTAAAGAGTCCACCATGGAAGTAAAATCAACAGATCAAGTGTTCCTACAACAATGATTCTGTGTGTTAATGTACATTTCCAAAATTGTAATAGAAATTTCTCTATGTTTGGGAAAATGAATTTGTGTAACAACACAAATGTTCCTCCAGGTATTTTACATGATACCACCAGATACGCAGAGCCTTGAAGAACTGCTTTATGCTTTGTCAAGATTCATAATCCAAGGGGAGATAATTGCCCCATATGGTTTTGCAAGATGTTCATTAGATGCTATACTATATTATTCAAAAAAACCCCCCAAAACTCAGAGTACTATATATCCACATCAAACATTACAAAGGGACTGTTTCTGAGTTTACGGGAAGCACAGAAGAGGCTGGCTTGAGAAAAAAAAAGTCATTCCTAAGTAAAACTCATTAGTGAGAACTTTAGTCTTTCATTAGTCTGTCCCCTAATGAAAAAGCTCCTTTTCTAGCTCATTGTGCTTCAGTTATCCTATTTTCTAAGTCATATTCTTTAATTCTTAAAAATGCTATTAGAAAAGATATCATCTCTGGTTATATAGTCTTTCTCTTTTCCCTTATGCCACTTAAGCACTTATTGCTGCGGGCCACTCCAGTATAAAACACTCCAGCGGAAACAACTTAGCCCAGAGTTATTTCTCTCACTTCTTTGGGTCACACTGAATTAGGAAGTAAGCAATCTTCTCCCACAGCTTTCTGGTACCATAAATGATTTGCTGGGAACCTCAGCTCTTCTATTATGAAATGTAACTAGAAGTTAAAAGGCATATAAATTACAGATGTGCTAATTTTGTGAAGCATGATGAACTTCCTACTACCAAGTTTATATATCTGCAGAGAGGGGAAGAAGAGGGAAGATTAAATGAGATACATATCTGATTATAACACGGGAACAAAAATATTAAATCTACTTCCTCTCTGAAATACTTTATGTTCTCCACCAGTGGATGCAGTCTCCTCCAAGGGAGCTCAGCAAGTTCTCTAGATCAGCTGCCTTTCTGCCTCAGTTTTTTTCTGGTTTTCCTTCCTTGCATCTTCTTTGCCTTCAGTTTTTCTACGTTCACAGTCATCTATGGACGTTCAGTGCCATGGCTGCAGCAGCGTGACCTGGTCACATCCAAGAAACCCCAGGAGAACCTCTGCACAGCTACAAACCACAGCATCTCTGCCACAGACAAAAGAGACCACAACAAGGGAGCCCAAGGCCACTGCCTAGGCTAACATAATCTACAGAGTGACATAATCCTCGCTATTAAAAGGGTCATTGTAAAACTAATAAAATAAAGTGATTTCTCCCATGATAATCTACTTGAGGATGAGAGAAAGCATCAGAAGAGCTGCATAGAAAGTCTTGACCAAATCACTGTGACATATTAATTTACCCCTCTTTGCCCACTTCCCACACGGCTGTTTGATTTTTGAACAAGGAATGAAAATGGAGAAACAGGCACTGTTTTATTAAAGGCTGCATCCTTCTGATAAAGCACATAATGTACAGAGGACATTAAGGTGTGTCAGAAGCAGTGAACAAGGCCCAGACACCTTCACGTTTTCAGCTCCTCTCTGACCCTTGGCAGAAGCATGCACAGTTTTCACTTACCCATTGACATTTCCATCCTACCTGCGGATGCACCAGCTGCAGTTTTCACAGCTGATGACTACATCTTCCCACAGCTACTGGTAGTAACAGTATGTCTGCTTTATGAATAAACAGAAGGCTACAGAGATCTTTCTGGGTGAGTGAACTGCATTGTAGTCATCACACATTCCCTCTCAAAGAACTGAAGATGCACCTTAAGTACGTTAACTGTGCTTGCCCTTGATACCCCAGCTGAAGGCTGTCCCAGAGACGTTGCTGTTCAGTCAGATGCATCCTTCCCATTCCAAGCCTACAATTATCCATTCTTTCTTTAGTCTAAGGCAACAAAACTTAGAATGATATGGCTTATTTTTGCAGGCAGCAATGCAGCAGAATTGAGCTAGAATCTGTCTTTCAAGAAGCAGCAGGTTTCAGAGCTGTTTAGCATCTGCCCTCACACAAGCTTTCAAGAAAGCCATGCACAACTCTCAAATGTCAGCAGACAGTTTCTAAGTCAATGTGCAGCAGTGTAGGGTAGACAATTTCTTTTTACCAATTTCTCTTCATCTACAGCTCTCAAAATAGGCACGATGATCCTTTTCTGTTCTCTGCCCATTAAATTATACATCTTCACTCTACAGTTTATAAGCTGACTCCCATTATTTTGAAAAAAACTTTGTAATTCCATTTCTCTCTCCTTACAGCTCCTTGCATGGTTATATGCCCATCATAGGCCAAATCCAGCAATTTCTTCCCTCAGAGTGTGAGTTCTCCTACTAGAAGTTTTCAAGATGTAACATACACTTCAAAGTGTGAGAACTGAACCAATGAACTCCAACCATGGAGAAGTGTGAGATGATACTTCTAAGACAGGCTAAAAAGCAGGAGTGGAGCTTGTTCCTGAGACAGAAGTGGGGAGCAGGAAAAAGAAAGGAATTTCTGGGGAAATATTTCCTTTGGCAAAAAAACTACCCTGAAAGCCATAACACATTGCAAAGTACTTTTGTCTCCTCTTACTGACTTACTCTTTGCCTCTTTCTTATTGAGAACTCAAAACAGATTGTAAGAAATGTAGGGACAGCCAGAGTCAGACTGTGGTGGTCTTCATTTAGGAAGAGCTCCCCCGCTGTGGGAAAAAAAAACAACCTGAGAACTTCCCTGAACTGAAGAAGCAGCAAACCCTGCACATTGCCAGTGTGGCACCCAAGAAAAAAAGATTACACAATATGCCCTTGACAGTCCATTAGCAATATTTGTGCTCGTTACCAGTGAGACGTATTTCATGTGAAAGAGCCACTTGGGCAGAAGGGGCACTTGAGGTAATTAAGAATCTATTTACATTTTACAGAGCCATTGATGCCCTTATGTCCAAGGAACCCATATTAAAAGTGTGCTCAGGGTATTTTGCTATCAATAAATATTAAAATGGTTAATCTGTACTTGGTCTGCTAGCTGCCTGCCATGGCTGCAAGCTGTTAGCAAGCAGTAAAAAGGAGACAAAAGAATGTGTCATACTAGAAGCTAATCTTTCAATCTATTTCTTCTTTCTGGGTAAGTTTCCATTTATTATGTGGTATACTCTCTTCTTTTCATGAATGAAATACAGAATAAAAAAAAAAAGTCTCAAAAATGTAAGAAATAAAATGAGCTCTTGATTTAAACACGCTCTTAACTAAAAAAAATTAGCTTGGAGTGATCTTTTATTCATTCAGTTCTCAACCATTTCCCTATCCTTCTGAAATAATCTTCAAGTGCAAAACAGATCCAATCTTATGTGTCCATTTAGGTTCTGCTGGTGCCTATTCTATCTCTGGGTTGTCTCAGAATGTTATTGCTAGACACAAGCCCAGGAACAATACACAGCAATCTAAACTCATCACAAAATCACCTTAAGAAATGCAGAAAGTAACAGGAATTAATCAGCTGAACAGGCAGTCTTCCATTGCAACCCTTGTTATTTAGACAAGTGCAGCTAATATACATAATGTAGCCATAAATAATTAAGTAAAATAAATTACAGCCCAACAAAGTCCACATTAAACAAGACAGGCCTCTCTGAAAGTCATGTGGGACTTACTATGTGAAGATCAGAGTAAAAAATGAAAGAGCATGGCTCATATGATCTGTCTGTTGCTCTAATTTTTAAAGATGATACCTAATCATTGTAGAAACTCTTGCCTAAGAGAGCTGGACCATGCTAGAGCTGATCTGAGTCATAAAAGAGCATGAAAATGAAAAATGATAAAGAAATGAGCACATACATTTTGCATCATGCTCTTATTGTCATGACTCACAAACCCAACAGAAAGAAGAAACTCCACCTAGAGCTGTAAATTCTGGTCAGCTCAATTATTTCACATGTTGCAGCCTGACTTAAGTTATTCAGAGCAGAGAAAGGCAGATCCCTGATGAACCCTTACATATTGCTGGACAGGATGAAAATAATAAATTGGTCATTGGGAAACACTGGATGTTTTCTGGATGAGAAAAAGCATATATCATATTCTTCTGTCATAGCTGCCTCTTGATGGCAGTTAATAGTTTTGCCTAGCTGTCATGGCTCAGCAGAGAAGTCCTGCAAGCAGAAGAGAGTCTATTTCCACTCCCTGTAACATCACCTTCCTTCCATGGCAGCTGATGTCCCACACTCTCTGGGCTCACAAGCCACAAGAAACAGCTCTATAATTTGTCAGTTTTTAAAGACTACTGGGAGCCTTTTGCTGAAAACCATCAGGCCACTTTGACCTAGACCTATGGGAAGTCAATAGTTAGGAAATCACTCTGTTTTCCCCAGATAATTACACTGGGTCCCAGGAGTGGAGATGTGGCATTTCCAGTACATCAGAGTGCCTTTCAGGAGAATCGCATCAGGTTTTGATGTTGCTGACTGTCTGCTTCTCCCTTAAGCACTTGATAATCTTCAAAAAAAAAAAAAAGGTGCCTTTTGATGCTCCCACTTCTATTAAAAGAACTCAGCAACATCTCCATTTCCCTATCCAGAATAGGCTTTGTGGCCAATGGAGTGGAGGAGTCAATGTTAGGCCTTCTCTTTTTCCATAGAAAGATCTGATTCTCACATCCTACAGGTTTGGGTTTTTTCATTTTGAGTAGTCTGTTGTAAAGAGTCTGTGGCTTGATCCTCAGAAGTGCAGCTCTTACTGATGTCAGGGCCTCTGAACATGTGAGCCTTAATATCTCAGCCTTGAAAAGTATCTGCATACAGAGAGAAAAGGAATAATGATTAACTAATTGCCTTCTAAATGTTTAAGCTATCACCCAAAAGCAGAGTTATGGTTCCTGCTTGGACTGCTGCCCAGCTTATTTCCTGGCTGGTTGGAGAGAACAACAAAATTTGCACAATGAACGTGGTGTTTCAGGAAGATTTTCAGATCAAGCAAGTGATCTTGCAGAAGTAACAAATGTCTGTCTGATTCAGGACTGCACTGGGCCCCGTCACTGCAGCCAACAGTGAGAGGCAATACAGAGCTAACTCACCCCAGCAAGAGGATGGGACGACATTTCTGAACATGCATTCAGTTATCCCATTTTAAACAGATGCTGAGACAAATTTCTTTATGTTTTGCTGCTTAGCAAGGTTGCATGGATGCACAGGAACCTGCCTTCCTCCAATAAAAATCTGGGCACCTTCCAACGCTCCTGAAGTGCTGCCCACTCTATGGCAATGGGCAGCAGGAAAGCATTCCATGTTACACATATATCCTACGTGCATCAAGAGTCCTGCACTTGGGATTGAATGAGGAGCTTCCTCAAAGTTTAGCTGAAGGACTCCCTCAGGGCTCTGGACACACTGCTGGCAAGAAACATGGTTAGATCAACACCCAGAGCTTTACAGAGCTTTACCCAGAGCTGTCCAGAGCTTTACAGGTCATGACAGTGGATATTGCAAACCACTAGCAAAATAACAGTTATTCTGAAGGTTAAAGACTAATTATTTGTCAAGGGGTAGTGACAAACGGGAGCTGAAGGTATTAAATAAAATGAATCAGATTGGGAGAGGACTGGTGGGTGAGGGAGACATTTTTAGTAGAGGTATCTGGATACGGGAATAACTCTTGCTATGCATTCTGAAACTGGTTGGTAGATTTTCTTGAACCTCAAAACAAATCAGAAATAAATTCTGGCAGATAGCCTGGCAGTTTTACTGTAGTTAGAAAAATACATTCTGTAAGAATCTTCGCTTGTGCCATTATATGAATTATTAGATAGAATAACAACAAAAGATTCAAGACATAGCTCTGTCAAAAGAGATTTACATTACCCATAAGCATTTCAATTATACACATCAGGCAGAGCTGTAAATTGTAACATATGCATAGATAAATCAGATAATATGTGGCAAACAAGGCATATAGCAGCAACATTAGCTTGGATATCAGAATCTTAAAAAGCAGATGCAATTAAGAGACAAGACAAAGAAATAAATATCTTGTGAACCTTTCAAAAGGCCAATCACTTAATTTTAATATTGTTTAACAGTAACACTTCATGAAGGGAACATCATGATTGTGTGGACTAAATTTTCAGTCATAATGAATGCTACAAACTTAACCTCCCAAGTTTAAATAGGGTACAATGCCTTGGGAGAGATGCAAGAGAAATTATTTGATAAAGGTGACCATTTTTCACACCTGAAAATAATGTTTTTCTACCAGGCTCTCTTGATCAACAGTCTGTAGCCACACATTAAAGATAAAATCTCAAGACTTACAGTGTATACTTGTCACTACTTGCATAACTTAGTAGGGAGAGAGGATCACAGAGATTTTGAACATAATTTCCTACACTACAGGAGATTAAATAGACTACACTTGAAGAAGGCAAGAAGCAACTCTGGCCCCTGGATAGCAGAAAGTAAACTTCAACCAGTTTCTCCATCATTTATTCAAGACCATAGTCTTGTCTCCTACAAAATTTAGGCATAAGCATTCTGCGCAACAAGGATGTGTATTTGATTTAAACAATTAGTTGCAAAAGAGTGGATTTCTGTTACAGCTTTCCTGGCACAAGCTAAAATCATTACATATATCAGCTGGAGAGTGGCAATTTTACCTATATAAAGATTGATCGAACACTCACGGCTAGGGTTTGTTCTGTTCCCCATACTCATCAATATAGAAGCAGCTGGGATCTGAAAGATTTTCTGGGGTAAAGGCAACACTAAAGAGCACGCTGGAAGACAACAATCACCATATCAGAGATATTCCCCAGATCATTGTTCTGTGCTACAGCTCCTCCTTCATCTATCATGCTTCCTCTGATTGCTGTTCATTTCCTTATTTAATGAATATTGTAATGAATACAATACACTTAAAGTTGCACTGAGGATTTTTTTTAATGTATATTTACCACTATATATCCTGAGAGGGAATATTAGCAGCTCTATTAAGTGATGATCTCTTGTTACCATGATAAATGTGTATTCAGTGATAGATTTCATGTGAGACCCAGTGTACATAACTAACCAACAAACCTAAATCATGTATCATCTATTTGAAAACTGTCACCTTTTTCTAACAGAAAGGAAGTATTTTCCCAGTGTCTGTTGCTTATTACACTCCGCTCATCAGAGGGACTATGACATGCCAGCACTTCCTATAACAAAAGAAAAATATATACTCATATCCAAAATTTACCCAAAGAGGGAATATATTTGTTGGCTTCAATGGTCATTAATGAAGACACTCAGATTGAATAAAGCCAAATGACTTGACATCTTTTAATAATTTAAGTGATTTCTTTTCTTATTATATACATACATTCTCATATGAGAGCTCTGAATCCTATGCTGGTAAGTACAGGGTCAAGGACACTGGTCCTACTCGAAGAGGCGTGTAAGGACTTGTTTTGAACAGTGAGTGGTATTTAGAGGTTGCCTGGTTTCTATTCTGAAAAAAGCTCCCTGTAATACTGAAGGAATGGACAAGAAGTTTTATCCAGACCAAGAAATTTTCTGTTTGGATTATGTAGAACAGTTATTTCCGATACGGCTCTAGTGTTTTCTTTTGGTTTTAGTTGTTTTTGGTTTTTTAAGTTTTGTTTTAAAGCCTGTACTTGAAAATTTGTTCTAAAAAAAGCTTTCCAACACTGGAATTTTTAGTTCCAAGAAAACTGAAATAAAAATATTTTATTATTACCCTTACCCAAACTGAATACTCATTCACATTTTCTCCCTCATATAAGATTTTTCTTTGGCTGCTGTTTTCCAAAGAAATAGTAAGGGTTAAAAAACGTGCCCTGATTTACCATATACCTCAACGTGCCATTGGACCCTTTTCCAAAGAGGCTGACTGCCTTAAAGGAACAGAAATTGGGACACTGAGGATTCTCCTTCCTATTTCCCTGATTAAGCAGAGGTGATGTATTTACTTTAAGATCTGGATCCCTCTCATAAGGTCATTTAAGCCCCCTGACAAGATTGTTCAGTGAAGCTACCAAAGGGATGAACTGTCTGAAGCTGACCCAAAGTATAGGTTGATACAGATGTCTTTCTTTTCTTGCTGAACACCTGCTCATAAACACCATACAGCTCCCACAGCCACACTCCAACATGAAACATGAGGAATTTCGGGGAGTAACAAATTATGGAGTTGTGTCGTGTCACCTGCACCTGCCATCCCAGTCCTACACCCTACTCTTTGGCTCCCTCTGCCCTGCAGCAGACAGTGTTGAGCACTCACTGCCTCTCTGGTCTAGTAGCAGTGTGGAAGAAGGGCTGAAAATTGATCTATACAAGCTAGGAATTGTCCATGGAATTTCTGGAGTCATACTGTCCTGTGTATGGAGGGTCTGGGGATCTTTGGAGAGGTGTGTGTGAGGGAGGTAATTGGGCTGGTTGGTGCATCTGTTCCCAGACAGCAGATGAAAAGCAGATGATTTCCTTCCCCAAACAACTAGCATAAGGAAGAAGCTCCTTGGCATGCACAAAGGGAGACCCCGACTCTCTTAGGTTTACTCCCAGTAAACTTAAAAGGAAGGAAAATAATTAAAGAGATTACAGCATTGTGCTTTTAAATTCAGTCTTCAGTACTTCCTCTCCCAGTGCCTCTATGTGTCAGATCCACACAGTCCTGCCCAATTAATGTGTAATAGTACCTGTTCAAGACAGTCAGTGCCAGATATGCTCTCAATTTAGTCCAAGACTTAGATTACCAGGACATTTAATTTCCTTCTGTAAATGATAGTTAGTTCTTTTGGTCATTTTTAGTTCTTCAAGTGAAAGAAATAATGAGCCTAAGAGTAGGTTCTATGTCTAGTCCTGCAGGCTTGACTCCAGCAGAGCTCCTGCTGTCCTCAATGACTGGAGGCTTGCTGTGCATGTTAGACCTACAGAATCTGGATCAGTACACTCAAGAATGTGCAAAACTGGCACAATGTGGCAGTTGATCATAAGAGGTGGATGAGAGCTATTTTCATCATTAAGGAACGGGAGCTGCCCTATTTTAATGCTTGCTATAAGCACTATTTTTACATCTCAGTGTCTGGATAAGCCATGTCTGAAAAATATGATTTTCAATCAGTGTGAAATACCTCCTTAAAATTCCTTATGTTGGTGATGCACACCCTCCAGGCACCTTTGAAAATGTTGGGGAGAAATTTGTCTCTATTGAAGTCAGTGAGAGTTTTACTACTAAGCTTAGTAGCACTGCATCTTGCAGCTGTCTACTGACTTCAGTCATTCTGAGTTCTCTGGTTGGCTGGGTTATTTAAAAGGTGTGGGAGGAAAAAGGTTGTCTATAACCAATTTCTCCACCAACAGGATCACTACTGACTTATTCTCCCATGCAAAGGTTTCACAACTCCATAAAAGGCCTGTGTTCATGTATTATTCTTAACAGTGTTCATATGATATATATTTATTATATGTCATGTATTGTATATTATATACTGTAAATTATAATATATACAACAGAGCAGGTTTTTTAATTTGCCCTATGTTATTCTAATTATTTTATTTCATTAAAGGGAAATAAATAAACATAAAAGATAAATAAAATAAAAGATCTTTTTTCTAGGAAGGTGTCTGTACAGTCAAAATCACCACACCTTGTAATGCTAGTACTACAGTGTTTAGGTTATCCATACTGTATATGTGGTTTCCATTTTCTTCTGGCTTCACTGAACATTTCTACAAGATTCATTTTAATACATTGGAAATGGTTGTTCAGTAAATGTTTATCATTAATGTACCAAATGCACTAACTATAAAATGATTAAACTAAACAATATTTTGTAGGATGACAGTCAGTCAAGCCCTGAAATGCTGCCAAGTAAGAGACCTAGTGACCGGAGTCTTTTTGACTCTGTCACACAAAATAATTGGTAAGTGCTATGCCTTCATGCTTGTAGAGGAAATAATATGAGGGGGAAAAAACCCAACAGGTACAGGGTCAGTAATAGCAACCTCACAGAAATACTGTAACACTGTTGGCATTAATAATTAAATGTACAAGAAATCTCAATAAATATTAAGTTATTTGCTAAAGAAATCTATTCCAATGTCTTTTTGCATGTGTGTGGAGGCAAACTGATTTGTATCAGAGACGTGGGGAATCTGTTTTAGTCAATCTTGCTTTTTTTCTACTCAGACCTGTAGAATTATAAAGCACAAATCTGCTTAAGTTGGGATTTTTTACATTTATAAAGGGCCACACTTGATTTAGCAATACTATTTTTATGTGCAATGACATGGAATCATTTATTATACATTCTACTAATCTTCAGACTTACATTTTGACAGGATTAGGAATTTATACAATATGTAGACTTTAGGATGCACGTTAAGACCAAGGCACTTCAATATATTTGGTTTTTTGCAAGCTGAGACTGAGTATGTGAAAAAATCATCTTGTGTTTCCCGCTCTCTGAACAACAAACCACAGTAATCCTTCTGATGGTAATCATATTATTTTCTGTTTAAGATTACATTTTGTTTGTACATTTATAGTGTCACTTAAAACAAAATCCAGCAGGTTTTTTTTTAGGTTTCTTTTAAAAGAAGTGAATATTTTAAGAAAATGACATAGAAACCGAGTTTTCTAAAAGGGACATACTTCCCAGTATGTATTTTATAAATATTTAAATGAAAGATGATCAGAAATGTATAAATAATTTTGCTAACACTTTAGGAATTGTTACTGTGTTATATAGCTCAGTAATAAGTAGATTTCCATACTGAAGGCATTAAAGAACCGAGACATGGTGAATGCAGAAACTGATTGTTCTTTTCTTTTTCCTGTACAGCAACCTGCATCACTGCTTTTGATATACAGACTAGTTAAATATGATATTCCCATTTAGAGAAGATATATAATGATAATTGGCAAAATTATTTACTTAAAAAATTAATGTAGAAATCTACAACGGATTATTTTCAGTTCTAGAGAAACTTATTCATTTGCATGAGAATGGCAATTCAGTGTGGCAATAGAAAGCTTCAACTGCATCCCTGCACTTTATTGCCTTGGGTTTGCAAACTGCTTTAACAGCCATCAGCCAAGAAATGTACATGTCATCTGCAAATCACAAATCACAGATCTTGACTCGAGTGATTGCACAGGGAGAAGTGCTGAAGGGTTCATAGTGGCCAGAACAAGACTTAAAAGTGATGTGAAATAGGGAGCAAAAAGGGCTGCAATTGCCTTGGAGCCTAAAATAGACTGAGCTTCAATGCCATGGAAAAAATCACCAGCTTCTCCATCATTTCTTTAAAGGTCAGAATTTTTGTAGGTGGATTGGGAGCGCAGTGGATTGCAGATGCGTTTAACAGCAGGGTATTTTCCGCTGCCATGACCAGTTAAGGAAGATTTTCAAAAACACATCTGCTGGTAAACAGTTTGGCCCTACTCTGGGTCAGCTGCCTTATCTGTGCTCAGTGCTGCATGAATTCTTACCTGGATGAAGTCCCAAACCTCACATCAGTCAAAGTTAGGCTTTCAGTACAGTCCATTACATTTTTTAGAGAGGTAACTCTGTGGCTTTCGGTTGGTTTTATGATGCAGGTCTGCTTCTTCACAAATGTATGAAGCACACTGGCAGTAGAGACAAAGCCTGCTCCTTCCCACTTCCTGCTCGCATTTCACTCGTCAGCAGGCAGAGCACATCATGAAAGAATAAATGAAGGGAAAACAGATGACTTAAAGAGTAACAAGGACGAAGAGAGAGAATTTCTTTGTGCTGCAAAACAAGGGTGAATTCCAATATCATTTTGCATCATTTCAGACAACTAATATTACTCAGAAATTGATTTAAGAGGAATTCAAACACAAATTGCCTACAAACTGATGTGGAAAGCAGTAAATCTATTTTCCTTCTTAACCTCTCCCACTCTACAGGTGACTAAATGCCCTTGGTTTAAGATTTCTCTTTCTCCAGTCTGTTGTAATAGAATCTGAAATTCTGTTTGGAACTGGAGAGGTTAAAAAATAATCCTCTTTATTAAATGGATGAACTAAAATGCAATTAAATAGAAAAAGATCTTTGCAGGTTGGGTTTTATGCTGGAGACTGTCTACACTTTACACATATTTGTATGATACTTAAATATCTCTAAGTAATTTAACTTTTCTAAATGTTTATTAGTCCATGCTGAGCGCACTGGATCCTCTTCTGGGATCAAGATATGAATTTATAAGAAGTGTAAAGTATTTAGATAGTTTCAAACATATTTCAGAGCACTTGTAACATCTGGGGAATGATTTCTACTTGGTTATTCTACTGTTAACTTCAGAGAGAAATGTAGGCAGTTCAACTAGCCAAGATTCTGTGCACCAGTGACAGCTGAGCCTGTTGCCTAATGGTTATTATGAAGAGCGTGTTGTTTCCCTAGAGTGCTTTCCCTCCCAACTTGACCTCTACCACCCAAATAACACTAGACAGAAACGAGCTTCTAAATTTCTGTAAAATAAAGCGAAAATCTCCACCAAAAGTACATGCCATGGGAAGAAATGAAAATTCTTTCTGGCCTACTTTCCTGTGAACTGAGACATTGGAAGAGCCTCAGAAAGCAAAATTAACTAGGCAGTGAAAACATAACAGCACTCTTAATGAAATCCTCTGCCTCGGTCATGAAAAGACATTTTGCTGGGGCAGCCTACATCTATACAATCGCTACATCCAACTCAGGAGGCTTGCAGTTATGTCTTCCAAAATAGGTCTCATAGTGCATCTGAAAGATTTGTCTGCACATTTATTATTTGAAGGTTATGCTGTTCACACCTTGGACTTGAATTTTCAGTTTAAAAAGAACAATGATATATTTTTGTTCAGTTTTTATCTCACCTTGTGTTCACCTCCAGTGGCAACTGCTTTTTCTACTACAGCCCATCATGAGGTGGCTTGTAACAGCAATCAAAGTCAACAGGTATCTCAGAGGACCAAGCATTAGTTTTTAACATAACAGGGAAGCACTGGAGAAACAATAGAAGAAAGAGAGAAGGTGAAAAAACCAAACTCCACAGCCACTGGTACTTCAGCATTTAATAGGAAACTCTATTGCAACTGACTGAAGCCCTCCTCTCTGTGATATAGCCCAGTTCTGCAGCTAAACCAGACTTTCCAAGTTCCCTGCCAGTTTCAAGTGTCCTGCATTTTTTAACAGATGCTGCTGCCACACTGAGGAAGAGCTGTAGTTGTACATTATTATAGTCCCTCCTTTGTTTTCACTTACCCAGCCTAAAGAGATTTTATTTCCTCTTTTTTAAACTCATCTGATTTTCTGTCTTCTTCACAGAAAAAAACCACAATTGTGTTGCTTCTGCTTTTGCACTGAAGCTATTTGTGAGGGTCATAAACCTGTAAGCCAAGGATGAATTTTTCTTACTCTTACTAAGGCAATTCTCCTTTGCTTTATCTGGCCATGCTCAACAGCTTTTCTCCACTGAGCTGCCATGGGTCCTGAAGGGAGCAGACATGATGCTTCATGAGGAGGGAAAAGAACTAACCTGCTCCTTGTAGAGGCAGTTATCCTCACATGCTCTAGTTGTGATAGGGGCCTCTGCTGCAGAGAAAGTTCTCTGCACCTGTATAGGGAAGCAGGAGCAGAGAACAGAAAACTGCATGAGCAGAAAACACTGAAAGAGAGGATGGAAAATGTCACAGACATGGAGTAGGAAATAGAGGTAGGGATGACCGCATCCCAAAAATTAATTGGACTGATAAGCCCTCAATGACAGGAAGATGGGAACGCTATGGTTTCAGCTAACAGCCAGTGACTGACCATAGCCTGGTCATTGTGAAGACTTCCTGAAACTTTCAGAGTTCATAGTATTTTCATATGTATTTTCCAATTCAATCAAATGGCTTTTTGAGGAGAGAATAATACAGTCTGAAATCAGTCCCACTGCAAATCAGATTTGATGGCATTTCTGAATATTTACCTTTCTTTTCCCTTTCTTTCTCAGTATCCTCCTGGCCCAGTCAGACAATTTCTCCTCAACATTTGCTAACAAGTGAAGACAGTTAATTTCATTATTTCTTGTTCCTGGCTTACACTAGATGTTTCCAAAGGGATAATATTATTGATACCATTATCAGTTGGTGACTCCTCTGTGCTTGAAGAAGGACAGAAGTGAGAGGGAACCCATAAGAAAGTCTATCATTACTGGGGAAAGCGGATGAAATATCTACGTTTGCTGCTCTTTACTTCTTTCCCTTCCAACAATTATCTAAGGCAGCTACTGAGACCCAACTACTAAGGATCCATGCAAATATCTACTGTGCTTGTCTGATCAATGATTCAATAGGCAAAGAGGGGCCTTTTTTCCATGCTCATCTTTGATTTCTGCACAGAACTATGCTAAGCTTGTGTTTCTCAGATGAAAGCAAGTGGTACAGTTTATGCTAAAATGACAAAACAATTTGAAAGTGAATGTGTATAACGGAGAGAAGAACTTAAGCGCATGGTTGACATTATTACGTTTATTTCTCAGTGAGACCTGTCTTTTCATGACACTAATCAAAAAACTGGGTCACCTCACAATGGTAATTTCCTAGGAATCTTGAAATTCATGAGTCAATTTGATCCCTTTTTAGCTGAACATTCACTAAGCACAGTGAGGCTGGTGGAGCTCAGCTAGCTCATCAGACTTGTCATCGACTATATGTGAAGAGTTTATATCCTTAATGGGATCAAAGGTTTTATCAGTGATCCTTCGTAAATGTAAACAGATGAAATATTTTTCTATCAGCATTGATTCCACACCTGACATTTCTTCTGTTGATCAGTTAATGGTTATTGTCCGTTATAAAATCAGAGACAAGGAAGGTTTATTACTTTCTTAACAACCAAGAACCATGCCAAAGAACACCCCCTACCCTCCCTCTGTTTGAATCTATCTTGCTACAACTGAATATTAATAACATCATTTGCCATTGCCAAGGACAGATTTAATGTGATGCTAGTGTGGACATCATGAGGAACTTTTCAAAATATTGCATGGTGTTTTAAAATGCAGATCTCTCTTTAAAGTCAAATAGAAGTCAGTCAGCTAAAATCCTAGAGATCATTCAGAAATTTAGATGTAGAAAGGTCTCCAGACAAGAATTTGTGAAATTAAAGCATTGGCAGGGAGTGCCGTGCACTTAGCCTCTTTTTGTCAACACAAAATTATGCTTTTCTTTAGTGTCTTTTAGTGTTAATTCTGAATATCCCCCTGCAGATCTATGCAACTGAGAATATTCCTGGGAATATGACATAATTCTGAGACATGATACAGCTATCAATGAATTAAGGCTCATCATATTCTTCAGCTGTGCAATATTACCCTTGCTTAGCATAAGGAGGAACTAAGTGATGAAAGTGACTTGTGTACAGTATTACAAAATTACAGCAATGCAGAAAAACAATCCCATTTCAGTGAATTATTTTTAGGGGACAGGGTGAAGCTTACAAAAAGAACCAGTTCTAGAAAGAAGTGATACTGTAATAGAATACAGTTAAATTGCAATAAAAAGGAAAAAAGAATGCTTCAAACCCTACAGAAATAAAGGAAAAATATCTTGTTTAAAGTCAGAATTTTTCATTCAACCTCAAGCGAAGAGTTTTCTTAGGAAATTTTGATTCATCAAACCGTTCTGAAGTGCATAAATTACCTGCTGCAAGAGTCATTAAACCTGGAAACATGGCAAACAATATCAATTTAAAAAAGAAGAAAGGACATTTCAACCGAGATAGAATCAGACCAGTTTCTCCAGGCAGAGCATGAGTAACTCAGTCAGGTTCATGCAAGTCAGTCATAGCCACAAATGTAGAAATGAGCCTCTGGGCTTAATATGCAATATGGAGTTGATCCCTTGTCCCTGAATCAGCATCAGCATTGACAGCTGGATTACCAGGAGTATGTCTGCATAGCACAGTGAGACACAGTGCAAAAGCACTGACACAGGACTGGGACGGTACTGGGCAAATCTCCCAGCTGACCGGGGCAGCCTCATTGGGCTGGGCAGAGCAGGAGCCTTCCAGAGGCACTGGACCTGCAGTGAGAGCCATCTAGAGGCACTGAACCTGCAGGGAGAGCCATCCAGAGCTAGCTGGTGGCTCTCTGCACAGGAGGATGTTTGGATGAAGAAATTACCAACAATTCTTTGGATTATATTCTACAATTTGTGAGTCCTGTCATGGCTGGGCTGATGTACAGAAGAGAAAAATAGAACATAAATCCAAATGAGGCAGAGACCAACATATTATTAGAGATCAAACTATTGATCAAATAGTTTGAATTCAAATTGTTTAATTTGAATTTGATGGAAGTTAACATTCATCTGCCAGAGCCAATGTAAAGAAAGCAGCTCACCCCGAAATCTCCAGTAAAGATCCTTTACCGATGGTCTGACTGTACAAATCCTTACTGCATGTACTGAGGACTAGTATCTCTGACATAGGGATCATTTCCCCATTTGATGAATAAACATGGGCTATTGAAGGAAAAGGTCTCAGCATCGAAAGCCCCTCAGAGCAGACTCTGCCTCCTTCCTCAGGCACAGTTGTGTCCAGATGGTTTTATGCATTAATATGAATAAACAAGGAGAAAGTTTTCATGCTTCACCTTACCAGGTTGTTAACTGAACATATGTATCAACATTTCATCATTAACAAGTGTCCTCCTGATTCAATGCTTTGGAACTAAAAACCAAGAACCAAAAAGCCTAAATGAACAATGTTTTTCTCACTTCTGCCTTGCAGATAATGATATAATATAAATAAATAATAATATAAATATAAAACTGCCTTGCAACACTCATGCTGCACAACTCCAGCGTGTGACCTGTTCCACTGAAACTATTGTGTCCTTGACTACAAAATGGGAAATTTCAATTACTATCTTGGGCACATTTTCAAAACAGCACAACTTAATTCAGTTTTACTGGGAAATAATTTTACTGAGAAGTTACTGGACATCGAAACCTGTCCTGTTTTCTTTCCCCTCCCACTAAGTACACTAACTTTTGAGGCAGTGACACTCCTTTGCTTGCTTTCTTTCTGGCTCCATGTTTGTCTATTCCAGCAAACTCACCTCTGAGGTGGTGGCCACTGCCATCTCCCTTGACTACTATACAAGAAGTGCATGCCACCTTTAGTCTCTCCTGAATCCATCTGCTGAGAAGCCATGCTGGTCCAGTCACACAGGGAGGACTCCAGACTCTGTATACACTTAGTATGGAAGAGACTGATGGGAGCACATGTCATAGAAGTCCTCCAGCCCATTTCTCTATGAGGTTCATTACACTGCCATATTTCAGAGGTGTGTTTCTCTTACAGTTTCCCTGATTGTTAAAGTCTTAAGTGAAAAAGAATTATTTCATTATGCTCAAAAGTGGCTTTGGCTTTGATGAAGTCACTGCTTATATGCACTGCCTAGCTCTGATGACTACTTTTCAAGAAGCTTATCAAAAAGTTTGAAATTTTTCTCCCTCCTCAAAGGCAGAAACTGTAACTTCTATTGACACAGGGATCACACCGTATTTATGTGTAGTTATTAAATAGGTATCAGGTGCTAGTAATGATCTAGAAAAAATGGTATTCAAAATACAGAGCTCTAATGACAGAAGTTATAACAAGATCTAGTATCCAGGAAAAAAACAGATTAATTCTGTTTTGGAAAAAGGTCCATATTCAAACATTAAAGGACAATAGTTTACCACTGTGTTCTATGTTATGATGTCTTTGTCACTAAGCCATTTTTTGGTTGAAACAGAATATTTTGCCTTTTTTTTTCTTTCCTAAACTGTGCTAACAGAGGGGTAGCTCAGCAGATACTTTGTTAGAACAATGCATCAAACCTACAACTTATTTTGGTAACCTTCTTTTTCCAAGGATGGACTTACTTGTGCACTTGTGCTATGCACAGATAAATCAGGTCTTCTGATAAACTCTCTTGTCACTGTGCAGACTGCAGTGGATCTTTGCACAGATTGGCTGTAATGGCTCTTTTTCTGGGAAAGGAACAGACCCACATTGTCACCCTTCATGACCGGACTGATTGGTCATTACAGCTCTGTCTCAG
Source organism: Phainopepla nitens (assembly GCA_013400175.1). Taxonomy (NCBI): domain Eukaryota; kingdom Metazoa; phylum Chordata; class Aves; order Passeriformes; family Bombycillidae; genus Phainopepla; species Phainopepla nitens. Next base: position 288,480 of record VXBQ01004313.1, on the reverse strand, counting down.
GATCAGTTGTTCTCTCAGGTACAGTGAGTCAAGGCATTGCTGGGCACAAAGAAATTCTACAGACGTTTTTGAGCAGAAAGTCTCAGCACTAGAGCATGAGATGAGGGTGACACTATCTATTCACCTCATAGAGACATCTGACAATAAATCAATGTTTGTGACTACTCAGACACTAACATATCCAAGGATTCATTTTCCTGATTTAAATTGTTTAGTGAGACACAATAAATTACAGAATCCAAGAAAAACAGGCAAAATTCCGCACTGAGTAATAAATTACTGAAGTTTCACCCACAGATTATGTTTGACCTTACAGCAAAGATGTTTCTACATATCTTTTTTCCAGTCCTACCTTTCCCGTGACATTATTCTTCTACTTTAACCCTTTCCCAAGCTAGGATGAAGCTGTTGTTATATGAGTCAAGAGTCGTGGAGAGCACTCACATTTATGCAGCTCTGGAATTCCCACCCAAACACGGGGGTCACCACTAATAGGAATGGCAGGACCAACCATCACTGGCAGGCATGGATTTACCAACCTCCATATCAGAAGAGCTAATGGTCATAGCCACTGCTCTGAGTGACAGCAAGCACCACATCTTTTTCATCTCATGTATCTTATTCCACATAGCCACCTCCCAAAGGGCTGGGTTTTGGGATGTAGTAACACAGAAGAGGAAGAAGGGTTACCCTGGATGGTCTGCTCAGCAGATGAAAGTGAGGGTCACCTCTTGCAATGGCCAACGTCCATGCAAATGCAGCTAACTTCACAAGAACACTGCAGATCACTGCATCACTATGGGAATGAAAATTTTTGTAGTGTTCTTTGCAATGCTCTAGGGAGTCCCCAGACAAATTGTTCCTCAGTCTGTGTCCCTGTGGTGGCTGGAGAACTGTTAGTTCTGAAGCATCAGTTCCCTCAAGTGGTAAAGCTGCACTGGGGAGTTGAGAGAAAATCAGTGAAAGGCTGCACAAATGTAGTGCTCACAGACACACCAGAGTTGATCCCAACATGGAGGAGAAATGACAGAAGGACTGATATGGGCTCAAGAAGAAGTGCAGAAACTACATCGTATCTAATAATGAGACTTGCAACCCTTGGCACTGTGAAGGGAGTGGGAGGGAAGTTGTCTGCAAGGCTAAGACTGCTGCAAATGAAAGAAGGTGCACCATTAGTAAAGTGATACCAGAACATTTGAGTTTTGTGATGTAAGCTTTGAGTTCTGCAGACTTTCTGAGTTAATTTCACTTACTTGCAGTGTCCATGTCCGAAAAAATATCAATCTTGGGGCGGGAGTTGGGGAAGAGAACTGCTATTTCAGGTCTTTTCTCTCTCAGCTTGGTTTCCTCAATTTTTTGATTCTGTAATACCCAGTGAGATCAGGAGGTATATGTGCACATCAATAAAAGGATATGTGAAGAGCAAAAAATTTTATGAATTGCCTGGTTACATACACTGAAACCTGCTAAATGAAGGAAGAAGTCAGATTAATAGTGCTCTAATGAAGAGAGAGATAGAGAGCACATATAACATTCAAAAAAGAGTGACAGTAATTTCATTAGAGCACTGGAAAAATATACTGAAAAATCAGTCAACTATTCAACCTACTCTATCAATTTCACATCAGCACTCACCTCAATAAATTCTTGCAACTCAACATGTTTCTTTTGTGAAGAATAGTCATCACCTCCAGACCTTTTACTTAATGAACTTATTCTTGAAGTATATAAAAAAGTACAAATATGTGCTTCCAAAAAGGCAAAATAAACACATTGCCAAATTGAGCACTGGAGACTTGATTGCTTCCTAGCTTAATGCAAGGAAAGAATGTGATTTACCAGCAAGTCAATAACTCCAGAAATAAACTCCCAGAGAAAACGTTTTCTAAAAATGAAAAAAAGCATATGCAAATAGACATGGCTATATTGGCACCGCATTCCACTTCAGTTCAAACTTGTGATAGCAAGCAAAACAATTTCATCCACAGGTCTCTGTTTTGACTATTGAGCTACACATCATTGAAGAACCTGTTCCTTCCATCTTTTTGTCATAAGATTTCCAATTCTTCAATTGAGCTGGGCAAAAAATATTGCCAGAGAGGACTCCCCACCCACATTTTTATTTTTTTCCTTTTTTTATCTTTCTTTCTTTGGCTGAAAAAACATGGTGAGGATGTCGCCAAAAAAAACCCCAAAACCAAAACAAAACCCCCCCAAAAAACCAAACCAAACCAAAACCAAAACAAAAAATGAAAACCAAACACAAACAAAAAACCAAACAAAACACAAACAAAACCAAAACCAAACAAAAACACAAACCAAGCCATACAAAACAAACAAAAAAAACAACCAACCAAACAAACCCAAAAAAAACCCCAAAAACCCAAACCACAAACAAGTAGAAAAAATTAACAATTTCTTAAAAATTAAACTCCAGTTCTTCCAACCGGCAACTGGACTGGAATTGGGTTTATATTTTGAGTGTGAGCCCTATGTTTTGCAACTGAATCTGTCCTTATTAAACCAAAGTTTTGGAAAACTTTCCATGATTAAATATACCGCTTCAGCAACACACATGAGCTTGGTACTGCCTAAGAAACTGACAGGTAAGTGTGACACTGGAGCTGGTTTTGGCCTCAAAATGATACTGATTTTTCTTTGAATTTATTTGTGGCTCACGAGCCTATAGTGTGGACAAAGAATCTCAGAATTGCTATAGAAACAAAAAACTGAGGCATTTTGGTTATTTTACCACACAGTCCAATGGAAAACATCTATGCAATTACCAGACACGCATACAAAACTTGCAAATGTGTCTTTTCTGTCAGCTCTGCAGACTTAGAAAAGTCAGAAGTCAGCTCACTATCCATAGCTCAGTCATGACTGTATGTGCAAGATAAAACTCACACTTTCACACAGGGCATATGGCAGCTCTGTGTTTTGGCCACTACTGGTGCAACACACAGAGTAGATGGGCCAGAAGAAGCATTTACTTCACAGAGCTTCAGAGGCATAAAGATGTTTGGAAGACAGCTGCAAGATCTTGCATGTTCATGGGGTGTCAGGAAAAACTGGGCTGGTGTCAGTCAAATTATCTTGTTCATCAGTCTTTTAGGAAATATACTGAGAAGCCTAAAACAAGATGTTGAAAGAGATGGTGCTATTTCTTCTGTGAAATGAGGGGTTATGTAGCAAATCTGACAATGAATTTCCAACATGAAAGAATCTGCTTACTGCATCTTAGCTTCTTTACTTGATCCAAGGTTTTAGAATAACCTGAGTGTGTCAGCCAGGAAGAAAACAATATGAAAAGACCTGATAAAAACTCAGAAGTTCCATCAGGCAAAGTCAAATGAAAACAACCAGAAGGATCAACACATCAAGTTGGCTTTTTCTTTCTTCCCCCATTACCTGCTGCAGCTTTTTCTCAAAACTGGTGGCTCTACTTTGACAAGGGAAAAAAATAATTAGTTGTTGTCTTTCTGTTCAGATTTGCAGTAACACTCCAGTCCAGGTGTGTCCCCCACTTCTTCACATACAGAGTAAATGGGCCCAGAAGGATCAGGAACTAATTAAGTAAAAAAAAAGAAGCTTTAGAAGAGTAACTGCCTTCTCTTGGACAAAGTGGGAAGGAGGTAGGGATGGATATTTACACCTTTCAGCATCAAGCATCACAGTTGTCAACCCAACTTCTACTTCCCTCTATTGAGCATGTTCCTAAGAGAGTCATCCAGCCAAGGTATCAACATTTAAGATGTGCATCATTCCTCTGCAATAAGAAGTTCTGTTCGTAGCAATATTCAAATCTTCTCTTAGTATCAAGCTGGTAGGATAATTGCAGTGCAGGTACAAATTATGATTACAGCCAAAAAGAGACCCTAAGTATGGAAAATTGAAAATAACTGACAGTTATTTTCCATTCTGACAGATAAAAATAGAGAACTTCCACACAGGATATGATGAAGCTGCTGGAGATGTTGATATAGTGGTGTTTAAAACAGTGACAGCAGTCTCAATAAGAAGCTAAAAAGTCTAATAAAATATGAACACAAATCTCAAGATATTCTGCTTTGTTTAAATGCCCTATTTTGCAGCATGTCAGATGACAGAATAAAAGATTAACCTCTGCAAGCATATTACCCAGCAGTCCCACCAAGCTCCTTAATCACCAGGAGCAATCTCTCCATTTCCCACCTAAAAAGAAGAAGTGATAACCAACATTTAGGCCATTCCTCATTTCACCAAAAGACTTGAGTTTATAAATATTTCCTGCCACCACTTAATTACATTTTGTGCTCAAAAAGCCAGTTTCATCCATATTACTATAGAAAGAACATTTTAGGAAAGCTTTGTTACTGTGCCTTTTCTCTTGGGCTGGGGAAAGAAGGAAACTTTCTTTGTCATCACATACTGCTCTTACTGTTCCAAAATATATTTTCACATGAGGACAGACAGGTACCTGGGGAAACTTGGTGAAATGAGACAACTTTCCAATTCTTGTAGTGTTCTTTATCCACCAGTACAAGAGAAACAGTAATAAATACTTATCAAAGAATGCTCATCTGTGTTCGCATCAACAAATAAAAAATAGCAGTTGCTTTTAACTACTACAGATCCCTGGATGACTCTTCAGTTTATTTACAGTCTCTCATGACTGCACTTTCCTTGTATGTCTTGCATCCCAAACTTCAAGCATGACATGAAAAAATAAAGACAAATGTGCTCTTCTTGCTGGGTTTCGTGTCCCCCTTTTCACACCAAACCTCGCTAGCAACTTTCAGAGGGAGGTGCTACTCAGCACAAGCAGAGGCTGCTGGGCTTGTGGGAGGGTAGGAGGTCTCAAGAGTTACTGCTGGCAGCAAGCAGGAAAGAGGCAAGGCTTTACTGGTGAGTTTAAACAGCTGGGATTCAGATATCCTGTCATAGGATACTGAGAGGCTACCTGGCCACAGTTTCCTTGTAAAGGATACAACTGAAAATAATGTTTGGGTTTGGAGTTTTTTTCAAATACAGTACTTCTACTACTTTTACAAAACACCTAAATTTTGTTTCTTGTGGCCAAAGGTTAATCTTACTTCCAAGCTTTTCTTTATATTTGTTGTCTTTAGGAAAGTAAAGCAAAGGGCAATGAAGCGCACTTACTCAGTTCAGTGCTTCAGCCAGCAGGCCTTGGTCAATCTGAGGAAAGCCTTAACTAAGTTAACAGCAAAATCTTGGATCAGGGGCTTAGACACCTGCTCTTGTTCTTAAACAGTGTGTTTAATTTGCAACTTTCCTGTAATCTTCAGAATTATCTTAAATTGCCTATTAGAAAGGTTAAATGTTTAAAAATTAAAATAACTATTAAATGCAAAAATCCACCAAAAAATCCTTCATCTTTCATTGGATAATAATTTTAACAAGTAATTAACCCACCATAATGCCACTAGTTATTCCATAAGTCTTCTCTTGTATTATTCAGCCTACACTCATCTTTCAGTCCTTTTGTGCTAGTTAATGGTAATACAATCTGGAATTCCCCTCATCTAATCCTTTTTAAATCTTTTTTTCCCCCACATATTTCTTAACTTTGAAATTAAAGTATTATAAGAAAGAACTATTTAGTCTACTAACACAGGCACAAATGGGGAAAATTTCCCCATTTGTACCTGCATATCTTGCAGAAAATCTGAAGTATAAAGTTAGAGAAAACAGACCACAACAAAACAAAACAAAACCAACAACAAAAAAAACCCCACAAAACGAACAAAACACACACACACAAAAAAACCCCAAAAACCACCAAAAAAAAGTTTGAGAAGAAGACCACAACATATCATTGGTTAAAAAAAAAAAAAACATATAAATTCCTCTGAGTACACTAACAGCTGCGCCCACTTGCCAATGCATTTGAGGTTATACACAAAGAGAAACAAAACCTTGCTCTTTCACTTTACCACAACCTTAGAGTTTAGCTTTAAATGATTTCTGAGGAAAGGCTTCCTGCAGACTTTTCACTTAAGTAGTTGTAACTACAACTGCAAAACACTGTTGACTGGTGGACTCCAGAGACTTGTTCATTACCTGTCATTAAATGTTTTAAAGTTTGCATAATTGATCCAGCCAATAAGTCATCATTGATTTATAGGGGTCTGTGCTGAAGTGTTGCTCATTAAAAATTCATAACACTGGTATGTGTCTTTACAATCCATTAGCTGTTTACGTACCCACAGTCCTAAGATTGATTGACCTTGGACTGAGATTCTCATGGACTCGGCTTTTTTTTCAGAAAACCCCCTCTTTTTTTTTCCATAATTTTACACAAGTCCACAGTATAGAAAAGCAATACTTCAGTCTTCTCCCTTGACAGCTATACTTTGATTTTTTTCCTCTCCATCAAAACTGAAACTTTACTTGAAATAATGAATAAATAAAGCATACTCCATAAACAGCTTTCCACTATTATTTAAGCTTGCGAGCTGTGCTCTGTTAGTCTCCTTTCCCCACCATCAGATTCAAGTGTGTAAATGTTCTAAAAGGCTTTGAATGTTTTATGATGATTTCAGGGAATGATGGAGTAATAGCTGAAGAGCGAAGCTATTAGTTTTAATATTTATATTGAGTGCTCTGAAACATTAATGTGACAGGATGTAAGATCAGAGCAGCGGGACATATTTACTTCACAACCATTGCCACGTGGCAAAAATATTTATTTTCTGAAGCTCTGAGGCCAATTTTTTTTCCAAAAAAATATAAAGTTCAGATTATATTAGCTTTTCCTGAACTTTTTACTTATTTTTTAGTAACTAAAAATATTGATTACTGATTTGGATATAACTTACTTCATTTAAGTAGAACTCAAGCATAAAGATGTTGGTTTTGGCAGTGCACCTCAGTCTCTTTACAGAGGTTTTCTAAAGCTGATAGCAGTTTACAAATTCCTTTCTTCCTGTCTGCTGTGACTGCTTCCCATAGAGCACCCTACAAAAAAGACAGTCATTTGTTAATAAAGAAATGAGATGGGCTCAAGAGCAGAATCATCGTTAAAAGATTGTTTCATATTGTCTTCCAATATTTCATGCATGAAGTAAACCAATCCCATAAATGTCCTATGTCATCGCGCTTGGTTCTTCTGTTCAAACTAGCAAACGTATTAAGGTAAGTGATCTTAATTACCAAGGGTCAAACAGTGCTCACCCCACTTGTGCGGTTCTCAGGGTCTTCAGTGAACAAGTAAAGGAAGTAGGATGAGATCCCTAGGGAGAAATCTTCCTATCAGATTTGCAGAGTGGATCCGATATAAGTGGAACAAATGATGACTTATTGCTGCTACATTATGAAAATGTGATTTCTCCAGATGCTTCCACGCTCTGTGTGAGGACTTCATAGGCTGACAACACTGCCAGGAAGAAGCTCACAGACCTCCAGCAGGAGAAACACTTGGGTCTTCTGAGTACATTTTAGCCAGATGTAAGGAACGTTGTCTTGAACTACATCAAGCAACCTCACACGAACAGCAGTGCTGGGCTTGCTCCTCAGTGAGGCATAAAAAGGGGATTACCTGAAAAAGTGAGGTTGGTGGTATATTTCTACACTGTTCATCAGAGTCGTCTTTCTGTGCCCTTCTATGCAGTTGTGGTGCATGGGGGGCTTACACAGGTGGGAGAGCTGGGGCAGAACCTCACTGGAACACCCTATTGCAAAGCTGACTAGGATGGTCTGCCACATGCTCTCCCAATCCTGCCTTTCCAGGGAGACAAAGCAAGCTACATAAAGGTCTTAGTTGTCTCTCACACATTTCATTAGCCTTAATAACTTCTGACTGAGTCTTGGTGACCTCCTTTTCCAGCTACCTTCCAAACCATCCCCACAGCAGAAGCAACCAACAGAAATGTTTATCAGAGCATTCGTCATTCAGTTCCAACAGGACAGAATATTCAGCATTTTCTTCTGGATGTGTATTTCACATGCCCTTCATGTCTAATTATACATAAGTGTCAGTTTATCCTCCACCATTATTTTGAATATTCTACTAATTGCATCAATCCCCTATGTTTTACATACATCCATAGCTGCAAGCTAGCATTGTCTTTCCCACATCTGCCTCTGTTCTTTACTTGCTTATGTTGTTTAAGCAGCATTTCTAAATACAATTCTCTTAATAATTAACCAAACCATACAATGCACAAATTAATATATTGGAATTTTAAATAGACTTAGGGAGGAAAACAAATACGCTACCTGCAGCTGTGTGCATACCTACTTTACTATTTCTTGGCCCTCTCTGTATCCATCAGAGAAAATAATTTACTAGTATCTGCTTCCACTTCTCTGCTCAGAAACAGTTTTCCTTAAGTGTTAGGCAAGACCTTCTATAAGGAAAAAAAGTAGAAATGAGCGTAGCAAGCACAAGGAGAATGATTTACATCACTGAATATGTGAAAGTCACGTTCTGACCCATGGCTGCTACAGCTTTTTAGAAAGGTGGGAGGAAAATTATGATGTCAAGATTTTTGCTGCTGATCGGGACCTCCCCCCTTGCAGAGCTCCATTAAAACACATCGCCCATCAAGGCAATTCTTCACCTTATAACAGAACAGATATCACCACACTGTATAAAAGGGTACAGAAAAGTGCAGGAACTGCTATTTTAGCACTGAAATGAAAGCAGAAGGCAAGAGAAAGGAAGGCTGTGACGAAATCAGCACCCTGTCTTCTACTGGTGATGTCCTTAGGACCGGAGTATGGCAGTGCACAGTCTGTAGCAGCAGCACCCACAGACTAAGTCCTCCCAAAACATGACATTTTCAACAGAAAAGGATGTGACAGTCTCCTTTAGTGAGAGGTTTCCACCCAGGTTCTGGAATTACAAATGATACTGTTTTCTCAGCAGGATGTTCATTGACAATTACTGACTCAAAATGACAATTTTAATTTACAAACTTTACATTCAGCAACATTTCACACTTGGAACATGGTGAAAAGTGCTTATTGCCATATCAAGTCTCTGCCTGGAATTGGGGGAAATGAGCACAATTTTACCTAAAAAGGGTCAAATTCTTCTATTATTACACTACTGGTATTGTCCGAGTTAAATTGGTGATAAATTTTGTCCAGTGTGGTTAATGGGGTTATTGTTAAAAATTCTGTTTGAAGAACTTGGTTATTTGCTATTTTTCTGTACAGATGAGCATGACATAGCCCAAATCAGAAGTAATCTTTTGTTATTTACTGCAAGCTGGATAGCAGAGATGTACACAACAGAGTACTGAGATGTCTCTAATTATCAGGAATGTGACTCAGTATATAGCTTGCCTGATATACAAATGGTGACAAGTTTGCTTTCAGAGTGTAAACTTTTAAATACCGCCATAAAGACCCCATAAAAATACGACTTTGACTAGAAAAAGACGTAAGCTGCATAATGCCTACATGGGTATTTTTCCTTAGAGATCAGGAGAAATATGACAAGTATGACTGCTATTATAGTTATGTAGCATATTCCATTTAGCAGTGATATAGCAGAACTGTGAAAGCATATCCTAAGGTATTTTCACTTCATGCATTTGACATTGATATTAGTTATTACATTTAAGATACATTGGGCTGTTTATTGCTGACTGTTTCCTCTCACTGAGAATGTTAACCACAGCAAAGAAATATTTGATGTTACAAATTATTTAGCTTGCTACTCTTCATTTTCCTTTTAGTATGCAATTATTTGTTTGGTTTCACTGAGCAAATGAAATTTCAAGGGCATTTCAAGGAAAATAAATAAAGTACAACCCAAAAGGGGTTTTTTTTGTTTGTATTCAGGAAGAGCACTGAATCATGCATATGTATGAATCAACAAAATCAGGTTAGCTAAGAAATTGGAAATTGCACTCCACACTAGAGCATTTTTCTTGCTCTAGAGATCTTTGCTATGGATTTGAAGGACTAATAAAAAATCAGCAGCATGACTGGAACAGATGTTTTTTATGGACTCGGCTTGTTAATAGTCTTTTTAGCTTCTCCTAAGGACTTAAAGCAAGTTCTCCCCTTGTCCTGAATATCTGAGATGATGTTAACATTGTCCAAAATGTACACTAACAAGCAGCGATGAAGAGCTAAGGTCTTACACATGGTTAGGAAGAAAAATTCAAAACATTTCTGTGAATTGGATGAAACCCCAAAATGGGCGATGTTACAAAAGAAAAAAACAAATTTATTGACCATATCAAGCCCACACAGTGTTATTCTCTTGAAAGGGACGTAGTCTGGTAAAATACTTCAATGCACTGAACTAAATGTATTTCAGAAACTAGGGTCATTACAACTGAAGAAATTCCTTTTTATTTAAGCAGTGGTTCACTTCTGCATACAATGAGAACTGAAACGAAATGAGTCAGATCCTCAACCAGTGTAAAGCACCCAGGTTTTATTGGCTCCAGTGGCATTGTGTCAATTTATATTTGCCATACAGGCATTACGTTCTCATTCTAGTTAGTGAATGTCTGAAGGTAGAAAAAAGAAATAAGAATACTGGGGAAAATTAAAAAACAGAGTCTCTGTCACACATATTTCACTGGTCAAGTAGTGTTTTGTTTACTCTATTGCTGTTTTATTCACTCATTTTTCTACAATTTCCTATGTTCCTCCAAAAATTCGTATCTCCCCGATATTACATTTTGTTCATTATGACTGGCTCTGAGAAGGTAGGAATCACCCTCTAACTTGACATTTTATCTAAGACTGCAGGACAATGGTGCTAAACAGTAACATCCAGACATAGGACTGGTCTCTCCAAAACTCAATCACTAGATTAAGAAACTGCAGAGGTATAATTTACTTTTGCAACTTATGCCTTTTTCTTTTTTATAAATACAGAAGCACCAAACCATTTATGGCATTGAGCAGTGAGTAATGTCATTACTCTGTCAGGTACACCTGAAATACACCTTCATTTACTTCAGCCAAGAGATGCTTCAGCTCAAATATATGGGATTTCTTTCAGTAAGAAAAGGCTGCTTTTCCTCTACGTGTAAAGCACTCTTTGAGAAATCTAAGGGACAGAGAAAAATAGTTTTTCCCTTAACAAGTGAAGCACTCAGGTATAAAAAAGGACAACTATGTCCACTCTATTTTATTGTGAATGTTGTTCGTATTCTTCTCTTGGAAGATTTTTTTACACTCCTGGGACTATTCCCGCAGGAAAGATTGGGGATTGACCTTGTTCTTTTCTCACTGAATTATCCTAAAACTTGTGGTGGACAGGGGCTCTCAGTGGGCTTTACTGAGGCAGGTCTTTTAGCCCACTTATAGGAGTAGCTGAGGTGAAACTCAAATGTGGAAAACTTGCTATTATGCATACATATTGTATGTTGTTGCTTGTTGCCACTGTCATCTATATATTTAGAACATCTGGCTTTGGTATGGGAGAGCTTTGATTTATAAATAGCTTGAATTTGGAATATTTGATGAAAGGCTTCCCACAAACAGCTGCATAAAAATCTAAAAAACATACCGATTACTGCCAAAAAGTTCAAATCTGATTCAGTAGACCCAAAGTAACCTCATCGACTATAATGACATTCTCCCAGATGTATGCAATCTGACACAAGAATTTGAGCTCACTCATTTCAGGCTATTGACCCTTCCCATATAAAAAGCAATGAAAAAAGGAAAAAAATGAACTCGTTCAAATTCTACACAATAGTTGTCTCTTTCCAGGCTCTTTGAGATATAATAATCTGCTACTCCTAGTATCTCCTGACTTAGAACTGCTTAAGCCAGCAGGCTTAATGTTCTAGCACATAACTAATTTTAAAAGAATCAATCCAGACAATGAAGAAACAGGTATGACAAATAAACATACAATTCCCAATTCCCTCCACAGTTTCAAATTCCTCAGGCCAGTGAAAGCATTTACAAGGAAGAGTGGGAGCTGAATTTTTCACAATTAACACACACAGCCAAGGGAATCAAAATGCAGAGGGTTTTAGAGAAGCTATTCTGTAACTTATCCTGCAACATAACATCTATGCTGCCTTTGGACTCACAGCTCTTGGGTTTTGGAAAGAAGTAAGCACCATTAGTTCTGATGGTTTAATGAAAAGGGAGCTATCCTACATTACATAATCCCTCTCTCTTAACCTAATGAAACTGTAAAATGTTTTCTAGTCATAATATTATTTTCATGGTAGCATCTTCTGTACCACCACTACCCTTATGCTGCCTAACTTTTCTCAGATTGCTGTTGGAACCAACAATCTTTGGCTTATTTCTGCTCTACTCTGGTTTTCTTCCTGATACTATAGGAAATAGTATGTATAGACACCTGTAACTTGTTAACGTGGTACTTGGAAAAACAGCCTTGACCATTCCAGAATAACTTGCTAAGATTTTATACAAGACAAAACTGATAATTTTTTTATATAAATAATGATTAAACACTTTACTTCCTTACAGCTGACCACAAGAGACCCAAGCACATATTCTTCCTCAATAACATTGAAAGCAAGTGTTAGCAAGACCTGCTGATTATCTGGTAAGAACACAATTAATTTGTACCCAGACTCATTAATCCTTCTTAATACATGTCAGCCCATTACATTTGATCCATGACCTCTATCCCCAGTCTTGCATAAAAGTCTCTCAGGATCAAAACCACATCATCGTTTGGCATGGAGCCACCAGCTCCAGCAGTTGCCTGCAGAATGCTCCAAAGCCATCAGCAATGGCAGCTGCTGCATTTATGTGCACATGCCCGAATGATAAGTTCACAGCTCTGCTAAGGCAGGCTGAAAGAAGCTGGCTGCTCAAAAGCCTGAATCCTGTTAGAAATACAGCTGTGTCCTTATTTAGATGAAATGATTACTCATCTTTAATCTCACTTTTGTTCCCACTGACACAAGTGTCATGTGGGGTGCTGGAGTAGTCCGTGCAGATTCTTTCCCCAGGGCTTTTGCAAACAACACTTAATGACAAAAAATGTGCAGCAGTATTTGAAACCAATTGTCCATTCACTTATGGACATTCATGGATTCATGATAACTTATCACAGCCAAACCTGGGTCCTTTCTCCTGTAACAACTACCTCAAGACAGAGAGGTGCAAATTTTTGTAAAAATTCAAGCACTTAGATCAGTGAAGCTACCTGGCTTGCTAGTGGACATAAACATGGGCCTTTCAGCACTTTTTGGCAGACAAAGTTACTTCTCCACCCATAATAAACAAGGTAAGTCCAAAGGCTCATATTATTATTGCTACTAGAAAATAATATATGCCTAAGAACAAGCACTCAGACTGTGATGGCACATCCACTACTTCCTCCCCATCTATGCAATATTTTTTGATTGAAGCAAGCATTTCTAAGCTGAGTTCCTTACGAATTTGTAGCCTAGACCTTTTCTTGTCATCAGCCAAAGTTCACTGGTAGGAGAGAAGTGACGAATTGGAAAATGACAGAAGTTGAATGATAGCAAAAACAATGCTAAGCTATATTTGAAATGCCTTTTTTAAAGCCATACAGCAAAGCTTTAGTTAATGTGAATTTAATTATAGTGTTCTTTCCCAGCTACATCTAGCTCATTTTTGTCACCAATGTATTCTGTGAAAAGTATGTCATATATGACAGTGACCTAAATTGCATCACTCAAAAAGAATAGTATTCATTTTCCTGGTTAGTTGTGGATGTTAGGTTTGGTGCTTATCACGTGAAAGGCACAGTGCTGCCACAGTAATAACATGCAGTCCATGGCTTTAGTGGGGGTTCTTTTGAGAGGTTTTCTTTGACTCTCAGCTCTATGCATGGCTTTTACCTTCTCTTATCTTCCTTCAACCCAAGAAAACAGATAGAAAACCTTGCAATAAAATTGCCAGATACAGTTCACAAAGTATGCAGTACTTCAATTACAAGTAACATCTTCTAAGGTTTCTAAAGAGCAACTTATACCATGCACTGTTTTATCTGCAACCACTCTATTTGCTGATCATGCTCTAGCAAGCAAATGCTTATTTTTTTTCTTACTAAAATGTCAAAGGATCTTAATCTTATCAAAGTGATTATACCACAGCTTTGAATTACTCAAAAAAAAAAACAAAACACCAAAACCAAACCAACCATTCATTCATTAATCGCTCGCTCATGCAATGCATAAGAAGGTGAGATTGTCAGGAACTCACCATGCCTGATGGGCCAGTTGTGAAGGGACACAGCTCAGCTGCTTGCCAGCTGCCCAGAATGGTAGCTCTCAAGGGGAAGGAGGGGAAGAAAAGTTCTCATTTCTGCTGTCCCCGAACAGCAGCCTTTCCTCATCTTCTGAAGCCAAGTAATCCGTGGAGATGCAGCTAAGCTGGTACTTCCCCACCTCCCTAGCACAAAGATGATCCAAGGTGTATCTCTCCCTTCCCTCTCTGTCTACAGACATCAGGTTATGGTCCATCATCTTTAGATGTTTCTTTCTAGGGAAAAAATGAAGCTTGAGGAAATACGTGTGGTTATCTTTCCAAGTTCCACTGCAGGCACTGCAGACAAATTACCCATTCCTCTTTTGGGAACTTTCTCCAGCTTTCAACAGGTTCCTACCATACACACTGCTAGGCTAGGATCATGAGGAAATCTGGTTTTTAAAAGAGCAGAACTGATGCAGCAATTGTCACAAATGCCACAGAATAAGCAAATTTGGTCTCAACTGTCAACCTTATTGCCAGACTGTCAGAAGATCTGAATCCAGAGAATAATTTAAATGTCAAATCAAGACACTGCAAGCACAAATTCCTGTGATTTACTGTGCTGCTGAGAGATAACATGACCTAAGAGTAAGAGAAGAGCTGGCTGGAAAAAAAAAAAAATCTGTTTTTCAGGAGATTAGGGAAATTTTTGTTGTAAATTCACCAAAGAAGTTGGAACATGTAGATTATTTTCAGGCAAAACCACAATGGTACCATGACAGATAGTTCTCCAAAGGGGCTTTGGATCTTTTCCGGATATACTTGCTTTGACAGATGTTGCTACTGCAGGAATTAATAACCTAACTTTTGGGAAGTGCTCTGAAATCCTTGGGAAGGAGAAGGTCAAAATGCCAATTATTGCTATTTTTAAATTAAATGTTTTACATGGAACTACAGCTTTCATAATGTTGCGGGTTTTAGTGAGGACTATCACAGTATTTTTGATAAAACTTGCACTGGAAATGTAGACATTAGAAAATAAATATATATTTAAAATGATAAGCCTTTCTCAATGGCTATCATTGTGTTGTTATTCACAGCTTTAGGGCGGATTGTGCCTGAATAAGGACTGCAGAATAATGTCCATATTGAGAAAACCATATGAATTGAACTGGAAAGAAGAAAAGAAAAAACAGGTTACAAGCTGTCATTCTGAAACTCATTTTCCCCACCATGAAGATGAACTCTTATTACCTGTGAATATGGAATTCAAATACTATTTTCAAGTTTTAAATATAGGTAACACTTTACATTATGTGTCATTCTGGTACCAATTACAGCATAACTTTAATATTATAAACCTGTTGAGAGAGGGCTGAGCCAAGAAGTTTTGTACTAGCCCAAAATTCAAGAAAAGTTAAAAAATATTTCAATTTTTTCTCCTTATACAAGTCCATATTCAGTATCCTGGGACACATAATGCCTTGGAAACATGTGCATTATGCTTTTAATGTAACAAACCGAAAAATCTTGCACTTCTTTTATCTTCCTCATCTACTTTATTGATAAAAATGAGATAATCATCTACCCACTTTCTCAGCTTAGTAGCTATTGCAAAATTTTCTTTATCCCTAATTAGGAAAGCCTGCTTCCCCTGTTATTGTGTTTGTAGTCTGGGCAAAGGGAAGTTGAATGTTGCCCTGGATCCACGTCTGAACTGTCTTCTGTTGCTGTGTTTGAAGCCAGCTCTTTCCCTGGCTGACCTGCAGTGCTGTAGGTACAGTGACAGCTCTTCAGCTAGCCCCCTCTTGACTAGGATAGTATCTAGCCCTCAAAAAGAGGAAAAAATAAATATAATGGTTTCAGGGAGGCTGCTTTAAAGAAAAAAAGCAAAGCTGTGTCTTAATCCCTGAGAGAAAATCTCCAAGGATTTAACACACAAGTACAGCATTGCTGTAGGTATCTAACTGGTGTTTAGTGGTAATTTAGAAGCTGATGGAAACAAGAGGAGTTTACATGGAAAACAAGCAGATTTTTATAGCCTTCAGAGTATTGATTAGGGCATAAAATCATTTCTAATGCTCAGTGAGGGCAATGGAGAAATTCCAGCACTGGACCATCACACCTTCCCACTTACTGAAAGCCCAGATACGGACCCTGGACCTTCTCTGAAGAGCAACAGGGCACTATGTCTGAGCTACTGCTTTGCTGTGAAAATCTAACAGACAAATAGATCTAAGCTATTGAACCATACAAGCTATACTGTATTCAAAGGATGGAAACAAACAATTACATTTAAACAATAAAATAAAGTTCATTTTCACATGTAATTTTTTAGCTAGATGTGCAATCATGGATTTTTTTTGCTGGACTGTGCTTTTAACCAGAATATACTAAATCCCAGTGTACAGAAAATACCATCTATGCAAGTGATTCACTATTAGTTAATTAGGTTTGCTACACTATTTTCCTCCCAGTGAATGGAGCTTGTATACTGGTATCTGCCATCAACACTAAATGGGGCTTACAAATGCAAAATCCCTCTGGCATTGAGAGGGAAAAAAATCCTTTCAGTTTCATAAATAATGGATCTGTAGCAAAATTAGCATTTCATGAAAAATTTTAAAAACTAGAATGAAAATATAATATTATTTCTATTTCACGTGTCTCAATCTGTCAGTGCATTGTGTGATCCAACACATAGGTCATCTCCAGTACATCTCCTACATAATCACATCACAAATTCTCTCAGTTATCTGCAGACTCAACTACTCACCGATGGCAAATATCTTCTATGGTATTATGAAAGTAAAAGTGCCCTTCTTCTACCAGAGCACTGTGGCACTGGGTTAATTTTCTGGTGTATGAGTATTTCTGTGATTTTTTTTTTTTAATTGAATTGTGATGAACACTATTACTCTTCAACTGTGAAGTGTTTGTTTTTCTGTACCTGTTATGTGACAGGCCTACACACAAACAAATACTGATTTCTCTGCAGGTAAAAATATAAGAAACTCTTGCCTGTTGTGTTCCAATAAACATTCACATGGAAAAAGCTATATGCCCAGATTATTGAGCGTGCAACTGCACACTGTGTACAGTATACTTGGTAAATATGCACCTATTCATGACATCAAACATTTCTACTCCTCATCTCATTTCATTCCAACGCTTTCCAGGGTGACGAAGATGTGCAGCAACCATCACCCATTCCAGCTGTACTCTACCCTCAACCTGGCTGCATTTGAATCACCCAGAGCTCTGCCACAAACCTTGGTGGAACACAGATTGCAGCCTGTTTCTTTCAGAACAAGATGCTGGAGATCTCACCTAAGCCGAAATCTCTATGAATTTGCCCATTGGAATTCGGAAAAGAGAAGAAATAGCCCTGCAAACTCTCCTGAAAATCTCCAGACATGGCCCATGCATGGTGGTGTGATATAGAAGGGAAAGAAATCATTCACATGTGAAGACAAGTGGGAAATTATTTTAGCAAGCCCATACACCAAGGCACTGCCTTTCCCTTCTTTTCAGGATTAAGTCTCTATCACATGGCTTTAAAATCTTAAAGCAAAACCTACTAGTATGAGTTTTGTGTTTCCAGTGGAATAGAAATTGCAATGCCAGGGAGAAAACAAATTTTGAGAGTCATGTTTTGGGGTTGTTCAATATTCTGAGCCCAAATTTTGCAGTTTTGCTTTTTTTTTTTTTCCAAGTGAGTAAATACACATTTAGAGCAGCTAGATGCAAATTCTGCAGCTAGGCATACTTACAAACACTATTTTTGGTCAAAAAAGGAAACAAGTGACTTATTAATTTATAAGCATAAATTCATCAAACACAAAGAGACAGATGGAAAAAGTTACAAATATGGTAACCCATGCTCTTATTCCATAACTTCTACCATTAGAAATTCTGCTCAACTGTTCTTTTAGAGAACACATTTAAAGATTTCTTTTTTTTTAATTCTACCTTTTAAATGGCACTTTAGTCTATGTTTTTAGTGTTTGTAAGCTACAAACTTTGATATCAGAGGTCATGATTATATTTTTTGATTCTTGATGTCATTGTTTGGCTTATATTTCAAATGAAAAAATTATTACTATTTTCTCAATGGATCAAGCAAACATGTTGAAGTCAAAGGAGAAAAATGACATACTTTCTGTGGTTGAGCATTGGGATTCTTATTTTCTCCTTCCAGCTTTCTGCCCATGGGAGCATCTGTCAAGGCTGAGTCAGCACCTTCCCGGAAAACCTCATAAACATGTTGGAAGACATTTCATTTTGTCATCTACCTAGGCACATTGGACTAGTATGCAAATAAGACAGCACAAGAACAGGACCACAGCAGCCGTGCTAATGCTCTAAGTAATCTTTCAGTGTAATTAGAATTTGTTTCATCACACTAATTTGACATGGCAAATTAGCGAAGCTAAGATAGGGGGGTTTAGTAGAGCCAGGGCGCTGGTATGTACACAGAAACTTGTCACTAAGTCCATTTGCACATAGGAGTTGTGTAACATTGCAGAGAAGTGACAATTAGTAAAAGCCCTGGAAAATATCAGTTTGTTTTATTTTTAATCTGGGAACTTGATAGGTTATACTTTTTTTGGCTGCTCTCTTGATATAGTGGTTTAGAGATCTTAGCCTCTTCGCTGTTGAAAAATCTTTCAAGACTTAGGATAAGCAAACATGGTACTACAATTATACAAGTTTAGTCAAGTCTGGCCCAGTGGTACACAGCAACATGCTGCGCTAACACATGGGAATTCAAGGGGCAACTCTATGATTTCTGTTTCACAGAATGAGGTAGCTGTAAGCCATGCCATGGTGAGAGCAAAACTGAGGATAGTGGCTGGTTTCTTTTCTGCGCCTTCCTGCCCCAGACCATGCAAGCTCAAGAAGGACCATGAACATGAAATGAAAACTGCTCCAAACTGCTGTATAGCCCTGAAACTCAGAAGATTTTAAGGACAGGTGGAACAGGCAGAAGTCTGGCAGAGGTTTGACTGAATGCTTAGCTAAGGAAGAAGACTTGTCCAGTTTACAGCATTCATTTATCTTTAACTTCCAGATTAAAATGAAGATTTGGGATTGTTCTTGGTTTCCTAAATAATTTATCCCTAATATTAGTGTAATTTGGGTACCTGACCTTTGATGCCACACACCGTTCTTTTGGATCTGCTGAGTTCAAGAGCCAATTGAGAACCAACGGTGGGAGATGTGATGGCACGCTCTCAGCTGACCCACAGACACACACACCATCCCCAAAAGATGCAGCTTCCTTTTGCATCTCACACTCCTGGAGGAAATAAGGTCAAAAGGAGACTGCCCTGAAATGCAGTCTACAAATCTGAGACAGAATTTTCATTCTGTGCCCCATTGTGTTTTAACTGATTCAGAATAATGTCTCTGGATATAATACCAGTTGCTTATAAAATTTGCATCATATTATGAGATGTTAAGATAGGGCTTATTACTTGCAACTTCTAGGAATAATGTAGTAGAGAAAGATGTATCTAGATAGGCATATTTAATCTGATTATACTTTCACTGATAGAATAGTGACCTATTCTTTCAATGACATACTTTGGATTGCTTCTATAATTTGACACAGTTCTGAGGATAATTTAAGTTACCTTTAGGAAATGCTGAAGAAGCTAGTCTATTCCACAGTTAAAAGGAAAAGAAAATGGTACTGAAAACCAAAGCAAGTTTTGAGCCAGTGTGGAAATCCTCACCATGGAGCCAAAAGAGAATTCAGAAGGGGAGAAGCAGAATAGCCAAGAATGTAAGCTGCCCTTCAAACGAGGAGAAATGCATTGGTATCTGAAAGTTTCTCACATCTCAAAGTGGTAACATCCAAAGCACTGAAAAAGAATAAACATCAGGCAAAGTCAACCAAGGCAACCCCAGAGACTCTGGATATCAACTTTCTCTTTCCTTTTCAGACTGGAAGTGGTATCTTTGGGAGGATAAGAACACCAAATCTTTACAAATCCTGGGGTTTTTTGGGTACAGTTGAAAGGTTACCTGTAAGTACACTCCAGGAAGAAGGGAAAGGAATTTCCCTACAGAGAAACCCTATTTCTCTCCTTGCAATTTCCTTTTGGAACTTTTTCTTGGCTGAAAAATGGGTCTCATGCTCTATAAATCTGAAAACTGTAGGATGAGGAATTTCTGAAAACCTGCTCAGTAGAATTGCAGTCCTGAGATACAGACATACCTCAGCATTGAGAAAGAAAGCTGCTTTTCTGTTCAGTCACATTCCAAGAAACTTCTATTATTTTATGAGGATTTTCAAGGCCTGTTTTTTTGCTGTTCTTTTTTTTGTGTGTTTTGTTTTGTGGGGCTTTTTTAATAGTTTCTTCTCATTATTGGAATCACTTGGTAAGGACACAAAATAGCATTTTGATTCTTCATTCCCAGAGAAGCTTGACCAAACAGGTATTCTCACACAGAGGCAGACAGAATCTGTTATTTATGATAAAAATAAGCTAACATCAGCTGCTTCTGAAGGTAATTAGATATGGCTCATATTTCAAAGCTCAAAAAGCTAATACTGTTTCAGAGATTTTTAAAAGAAATGCAATTACAATTAGGAGTTGAGATTATGGCAGAAAATATTGATCACAATACAAGCCACAAAAATGCCTTTTTTAAAGACAGAGGAAAGGCCATTCTGCAGGGAATATTTCGTGGCTAGTGGGAGGGTTAAATAAACAAATGATAATAACACCAATCAGACCTCTTTGCCTAAAGCCTGTGGAGTCAATCTGCTTCTGACTGTGGAGATACCAACCAGCAAAGGCAAACTAATTAGACACAGTCAAACACTTAGGCAATCACACCTTGTGAATGTAAGCGTCTTCCTGTCATTTGGCAAGTCTCTCAGCTGCCTCTGAGCGTGAGACAACAAATCCCCTGCAAACAAGTTCTTCACTCTCCCTGTTAGTGAGATCTAACAGAGCACAATGGCTGGAGGTGAAAGGTGGCAGTCTAGTCAGGTAATGACATCGTCTTGAACAGCCCACATTAAAATAGTGGCACTTGTTTAGACTAGCCTATTTGCACCTACCTGCAGAGGGCCTTTTTAATGTAATTATTAGCCTCTGCAGCCCTGCTTAGGATTTGAAAATACCATTCATTTTCATCTTGCTTCAGCTACCGCTGCTATCTCCTATTCAATCTCAGTCACCTCATCTCCTCACAAGTAAGTGTAGAAACAGAAGCAGATGAGAAGAGTTGAATTAACAAGAAACAAGTTGGCAGGTGAGCTGTGTGACACAACAGTAAAAAAAAAGTTAAAAGATTTGACAATGTATTCTAATCACTACCTGACTGTAGCAGAGCTGCAGGCGTTGAAATAGCTTCCTGGGGAAAACAGAAAAGACAGCAGGAGAATGGTCTAAAACCCAAGGGCAAGAACCAATCCTTATGAGCATTAGAACAAACATGTAATTACTGTCTTTCAAAGTAGTCTTATTTTCTCAGGAGTTAACTATTCACTATTGACAAATGATGACAAGATGTACAGCCTAAGGAGTGCAGTAAGTAACCACACCCAGTTCTAGTCTGAACCCACACACTGCTGACTGTAGGAGCCCATAGGAAGGAAAGATGTAGCCATAGGCCAAAACTTTCATCCAGTTTTCCAGTGAGAATCCATGTTGCACTGGAGAGGTGAAGCGAGTTACCTCATTTTCCTGCGTCTTCATTCACAAAAGGTCCAGCAGAAGCTTTCTCAGGGTATCTCAGAATGTAAACCCAGCACCTGCCAGATGAGTGAGGCAGGAAGCATTTGGAGAGTACTCCAGCAGCATGTAGCCAGTGTCAAAAAAGCTGGGAAAAAGAGGGACTGGTCCAAGAAGGGAAGCTGTAATACCATTTTCCTCTTCCAGGGAAGCACAGACTTGTCAAGCGTGGGATCATTGCTCTGAGAAGTTCTACAAAAACAAAAACTGGATGAAAGATACATGGAGGAGGAAAAGGAAAAATTTCTGCTTCCTTTGTAAAGAGAAATTTCAACCTATTTGAAGGTGATATCAACAAGGAATAAAATATTCAGTTCTTGCCTTGTGTAGCAACAGTCTCCTCACAGAAAGGACATCTTGTTTACAAGATCAGTGCTAATTTCTGATAAAGAGAAGGCTCTCAAACAGCCAGTATGGAAGGTTTGCTCAGTGTGATACTTTGCTTTTTGCTGCAAGTACTTTGGGTTCTATTCTTTACCTTTTAAATATATCCGAAGTCGTACCAGTGAAAAAAAAAATTGTGCTATCAAGGTATCCAGGTTAATTTCTCCAGCACACAGTGGTTTCACAGAAGACTGCTGCAGCGTAGGTTACCATCTTAATTGGCGCCACTGCCCAGGAGGGAGCACTCCTATGTTGAAGGAGTGCCAGAGAGTCATAGCATGTCCCAAGCATTCCTGATACCTACTTTGTTTGTTTGTAGTTTTTTCCTCCATCTGGCTATGACGGATGAGGGTCCTTTAGCTACACTTGTTCTGTAAGCTGATATTATGCATCTGACCTAAAATGACAGCTGGAATCAGGGCCACACTTAGAGATAATCATGCCCAACACAAAAAAATAAGCGAGTTCTGGAGGGTGCCAGCCTTGGGTCAGTCTCAGCTTATTTGTCAATCTGCCAGTTCACTGCTCCTCAGTGCTGTCTTCCTTGAGTAGCAGAAGGCACTGCTTTCATGGGCAGTAAACGCTGAATGCTGAGAGACAAGCAGTTGGCAGGAGTCCTTATGACAGGGGTGGGAAAAGCAAGACAGGTAGCCAGATGGATCTGGTGCGGCCCAAGGCAAGCACTGAAGCAAAGGGGTGAATCAGAATCAAAAGGTTACCATACCGTGATGGGAATCTCTGATTATAGTGACACTGCATTGGCGAATGACATATTCTGCAAGCTCTTATCAGTGCTCTGGGCCTACTGCAGTATCTTGGGCAAACCTCGTCCTGCAGAGACATTCTAAGGCATTTTATATTGCTACTTACATCAGTTTGTCTCTGATCAGTCCATCCTCCCTTTTCCACTTGTTCTCACTTTGATGCTTGAGGAGGATTATTAGTTAGTATTCACTGATCCTCTGGGTTCTGTATTAATTTGCTCTCAAACATTTATATCACTTCCATCAGAAACTAGGACTTATACAAACTAAGTTTATTGATTAGTAAAGCAGCACATTTTGCAGACAGAAGTATAATCTCTCATCAGACTATCTGATAGAAAGTGAGGAAAATGGGGAAGCTCTCCAACCATCATATCCTCGAGCTAGTTATGATACCCTGACACATCCCTGCTACTGTTACTACAACACGCCTATTAAAATAAAAAAAAAGAAAGTTTTAAATGAACTTAAGTTTTAAAGGAACTTAAGTTTGAAATTTTCAAGACTAAGAGGCTGAAAATAATTCATTTGGTCTGAATAAATTATTCAGTGCTATTGCACCACTGATACTTGTTTATTTATACTTATTTATACCACATATACACAAACACACCCGCCCCAACACACTGTTACTTAGCTTAATATTTTAATTGTATAAAATATTAAGTGATGAATAGAGTATTATCTTGCATATAATATGACCTTATTTTTCAAGCAGAGGTGACAGGGTATTGAAGCATTAGTCGCTGTGTGAATCTCTGTAATGACACACCACATCATGAGAAGCAGCTGCCTCACGATATTGAAACCGCCTTCGCTCACACAAGCCTGTCAAAATTAGGATGTGACTGATCCCTGTACCCGTAACTATATTCCTCATGATACTGCATCTCATTTTTCAGCAGATTTCATACTGCACCTCGAGGGTCCTCACTTGCAGGTTCAGGATTTAGAGGACAGGCTGAGGGACAACTGCCCTTTTGGAAGGTCAGGGACAATAACATTGAAAACACTGTTATCTGCAAAATGGAAGAGACACTGCTTTTATCCCTTTGGCCACAGGACTGAAGCAGGGGTACTGGAGAAAATCAAGGAACCAGGATTTTGTCACAGCTGTTCATTCACGCCCTTCCCACATTTCCCTTCAGCCATCAGACCTGAATAAAGACAGAAGGGATGTTCATGGAGCACCCAACTTCCTCAGACAACACATATATCCTGGACCTGGCAGCAGCTGTAGGAATGCCCAAACAACTTTTTTTTTTCTCTTTCCTTTTCTTTCAAATACTGTTTTAAAGAAAACCATGTTCAAAGAGGGAAACATTTCCACAAAAAGGAGCGAGCAAGGAGATGGCTCAAAAGAGACCTGAGGCAAATTAAAGCCCAATTTAACTTTTGCTCAATAACTTCACTTTATTTGAATGAATCATTTATGTGGTGAAAAACTTCAGCTTACTACACTAGAAAACTCAATTAATCGCCAAAGTGCTGAGAGAATAGGGAAGGGGAAGCATGGAGGCAGAACTCCAGCAACCAAGTCAAGAAGCAGAAATAAAAGCCTTTTGACACAGAGCATTAGAAACATTGAAGAGGAAATCAGAAGAGTTCCTACACCTCTGTCTACAGCAGGAAGAATGCTTGCATGGGGGAGTTGATGAATGTTAAGAGAGAATAAATTCAGGTGCAGGACTCAGGAATGACTTGTACCACGCTTTGCCATTGCAGGTGGGCCCCAAATGACCACCCAAAAGCCGCAGGGGAAGCTTGAAGTGGAGCGGGGACAAGACTGTCAGTGCCTCAGCTGCCCCACTAGCACAGTCATCATCCTCACTGTCTACACTGGTAGGTCAAAAAGAAGGTTTCCCTGACTGTTCCTTGGATTATGGAAAGGATATTTTATCTTGACTTGGAGACACATTTTCCCAGTTGCTCTGTGCCATTAGCATGAGGACTGGATGTTTCTTAGGGGCTGCTCTTGTCTCTGCTCTCTAGGCAGAAGGTGCCAAGAGTATTCAGAAGAAGGGGAAATCATAGCCTTGCCTTTACTACCAAGAGATGTGAAGACAGAACCAGTCTCCAGCCTTTTTCACATTACCCTCTACTTTTCTTTTGGAACTATAACTACGCAAATTCCTCTTGAACACACAGAAAAGTTCCGCTTAGTACAGTATCAGACAACTTCTCGGTTGAGAAGAATCCATCCCATCAGAACCTGAGAAGCCAGTTTGGAGCATCAACTGTTTGTGGATTACTGTTTTTTTTTTTTCAAAAGGAACAGAGAGCACTTTTTTGTCCAGCAAACTTAACAGCAAAAACCAAATTCTTAACTAAATATTTCTGCTGGCTCCCTTGTTTGCTTATTAAACGTAGGGAAAGGAATATTAGGTTCAAGTGGTAACAACAGAAAAAGGGAAATTGAATGATAGCTTGATTCCTGTGGTCTCTCAGGTTTTATCACACTGGAATATGTTTAACCCTTCAAAATCTGGTCACTTCTCATCTGTGGTAGGAAAACTACTTTGTTAGAAAGAGAAAAATGCACTGGTGCATATGGTATGCCATTACTAAGTCTCACACCCCATAATAGGAACATTTGTACACAAATGTGTTTTTTGGGATCTAGCCAAGAGCAGAGCACCCTGTGAATCATAATGCACAGCTAATGAGCTATTTTTGGTAAATTTGGCACTCAAGAGTTAATAGAACCAATTTGTCCCCAAAAAGCTAAATCACTTATCGCTTCTTTGGAGGTGCTAAGTGGATCTAGAACTTCAGGATGCTGTCAATAAAAATGAAAGAAGCACAAAGATGCCTGTTAATTTGTGCTCCTCTCTTCTTCTGTTTAGAACAAAGGTAAGATGTATGAGATGATCTGACAGGCAGGGAAATCCATACAGGAAGCAACAGTGCAATTTAACTGTGCTCCAGGGCTGATGCTGGTTGCCTGAGGTAGGTGACCACGAAGAAAATAGACTATTATTTTTGGGAAACATCCAATTAAACAGCTAGACTCAAAGTGCAAAGCCCTGAAAAGATGTTGAACAGCCCATGTCCTAGGCATGCAAGATGTGGAGTTTTGGTTCAATCAGCTACAGACTGATCATAAATTCAGATCTAAAATAATATTTCACATCCTTATGAAATAGGAAGGTATTCAATTCAAATTGAATATGAAGGGGAGGCTGGGAGGTTAATATGAGGTTTTGGTTTGGGAATGTCCCTGGTGGCAGAAAAAAGTCTAATTATTTTCCACTTAGAGAGTATGTCTCCAACCCAGAAAGTCATTGCCACAGCTGTATTTCCTATGGGAAATTCCCCTTAAACTCCTCCCTTTCAGGTGTAAGTTGTCATTAATGCCCTTGCTATGTTGAGCAAAGGAGCTGCATATGGATGTGCAAAAGATATCCACTGAAGTTTCCACTTTAATATCCAATGAAAAATGTATTTGGGTAGGGAACTCTAGTTTTGAGTGTATAGCAATTGTCTGCATTAACCAACCAGCCTAAGTGGAGTGCACTGAATAGGAAATGAGAGTAAAGCAAAAGTTAGAGCTATGCCAAACTACCTGAGTGTAATGTGGATAGCAGTGAACTGTGACTCATGTCATGTTGTGTTATGTAGCGTCAAATCACTGTACAGTGTGACACAACGTAAGCAACATGAGTGGCGTGAATGTGACACAGCACAGCCTTTTTTCCTCTCTCCTTCTCTTTTCTTTTTTTTTTAAGAGCATTTTATTTTTAATCAGATAGCTGCTGTCAATTCAGATAACAGCTGCCTGACCCAAATTTTCAGCTGACTGAAGTGGACAAATACTGAAGTATGGACTTTCTATTACAGAAAGTTAACATTCCAGACTAGCTTGGCATCTAAAAATACTCCTGCCTCATTCTCTTCCCCCCACCTGCTTCTTCCTCCCCTAACACCAGTTATGTTTTCTTACTGATACCCAATCAATATTTTCATTTCTATATTACAAATCTTGAAACAATACTGGCAAAAAAAAAAAAGTATACTGGAATTTTACTTACTGGTGTTTAATTATTAATGTAGGCTTCTTTAAACATATTTGGCTCTCTGAAACAGCTCTTTAGAGCTGTGTTCCATTTCTTATTGCTTACCTATTCTGTTTGTTCTCTGCCTCCCTGATCCTTTTCGATTTTCTGCAGGTTAGCAAGTGCTGCATTGTCTGCTTTTGAAATGTGTCTTTAGGCATGCTTTTGTTTGACAAGGAATGCCAAGGCTGAGCTGACAAAGTCTGTTTGAAAATCTTTTTCCAGGTATACAAGATCAGTAAGTCTGTTCAATGTATTCTGTGATTAGTATTTTTCTTCAGATATTTATATCAACATTTCAGGTTTAGTGAAAGATGTTTTCTGAGCATAGCTGTCAGTGGGAAACCTACTAAAGGTAAGTAACACTATCATTTATATATTCAAATGTATAAATATATTTATGGTAAATAGTTGACATCTCTCTCTATATAACTTAAAAGAAAATATACCTTTAACAAGCACTCAGCCACTGTTCTTTTCACAGGTTGAAACAAATATCAGTGTACGAGAGCTGTCTTTTAGGTATTTTGGCTCTAGCTCTTTACAACCAGGATCATTTTAAACATAATATTTAGATTTCTGCACCCTTTCCCCTGCAGGAGCCAGGGCACTGGGAATAATCTTTGCCCTATAAGGCAGACTTTCAGGTGAAAAAAGCATTTATATATTCAGAAACTACACACTCATGAATTCCAAATAGGATTTTTTGCTGATTGGTTTGTTTTTTGGTTTTTTTTTTAACTGAAGACATATGTTTTGCCTTTTAGCTCCCCAGTTGCAACAGAGATCACATCCTTGACAAAATAACTTGGTGGAAGCTGTACACAAAGCCTACCTAGAAGAGGCAAATTGAACAATTGCACAATTAAAATATTTTTAGCAATGCATCTCCTATTTGCCGTGGGATACAACAGCCTCAAGAGGCAACATTCCATGCTAATGACTAGAGAATTTTGTGAATCCTTGGAAAATAAATACAACAGCCCCAAAATTTTACTTTTTATTCCTATCCTCCATAGAGCTGCCATCACATAATTCTTTTGTCGTTCCAATCAAGGCTGGAGCCTGATACACACTGTCTTTTCATGAGCACAGGGGAGAAAGTGACTCCCGTATACCAGGTAGTGCTGGGATTTTCCAGGTGGTGCTAGGATTCCAGGCACTTCCCTCTGAGCTGGAAATGAAAGTCTGTGCAGAAGATTTGACACTACGTGTCAGCGAGTTAGCAAGAATATGAACTGAAGGCAGATCACGGACCTAGCTGAAGAACAAAAGTTTAAATGCAGAACTGAATTTTCTTTATAATCACCACAGCAAATTCTTGTTGGAAAACAAAAGGCAAATAAGAGATTTTTGAATCATTCTTATGGTGAGATTAGCTCCTCTCTTACCTAAAAGGCTGAAGAAATTCAGCAAGAAAAAATTCCCATTTTCTTGTGACTGAAACTCTAAGTGCTGGAAGTGTCAAACTCTAAACTGTAAAATAAGATACGCTTTGTTTTGTTTGTTTGCATCTGTTTTTCATAGAGGACTAAATACCTGAACTTTAACATGACAATCAAAATTCACGCTCCAGTTTTGCAACCTTAACTTAAAATTGCTTTACTGTAATTGGATTTTAACATTCTCTTCTTCATTAATAAAGTTCACATTTACATGTCCTATATCTCCATCAGGCAATAAGCAAAGAGATTCCTACATCAACTGGGTGTATTAAAATTCCACTTTCCTCTCTCTTTTTTCCATATACCACTAAATTTTAAAACAACATCAAGATAATAATAGGCAGCCCAATCCTACCAAGGCATGACCTTGTCAAATCATGATCAAAAAAGATGAGCATGCACACTCCATGTTTTTTCCCAAAGGGCATGGTACAGAGCTGAGAAAGACCATCAGAGCCAAGATTGGAAGCTATAAAATGTGTCACTTTAAAAATGTATTTTACTTTCACTTAATTTCAACTATATTAATGCTAATAGCAAGAAAAATCTATGGATCTAATAATCTATTGCACATTCTTCGCCCAAAGAAAGAAATAATAGAAATGTTTGGGTTTTATGTAAATAAAAACCATAAATATTCTAACAGTTTTCTGATACAGAAAAAGTACTAAGCTAGTGTGTTTGAAACTAGAGAAGGAGAACAATTGATCTTAACTTTGAAACATGCAAAAGTATTTGCCTCATGATCTTTTGACATAGAAAATGAAACTAGTCAATTCAAATGTAAGAAGTTGATCTTGTTTAAAAGGTGCTTGGCTCTCTAATTACACGAGAAGTACCTTTCTTTAATAATTCATCAGAAATGTGGGGGAGCAAGATAAAGTCTAAAAATACCCACCATATAAACTACTGAACTGTTCTCTAAAAATTAAAAGCTGAAATTCTTTGACTGTCTCATTTTCTAGCAGAACACAAGAAAGGAATATTTTAGTTGGTTCTCACCCTCCAGGCAAAGTAGTATAAAACCTCTGGCCTGATTCCAACCCCATTATCAAAGGACCACTCACCTAATCTAAAAAAGCAGCTCTTCATCAATTTATCATTAACAAGAGCATTACAATATAATGTAGGAAAACGGCTTTTCACCAGGGATTCAGTTAATGGGAGTCTAGAGCCACATAACAAGCATGGCAGAAGATATTCCACAGTGGGTGAGGATAATATACATATATTCTACACAAAGAACATGGCAAATAACTTCTCTACTGCTGATGAGCTCTCTGAAATTCTTTTTTTTTTTAATATACTTTTAAAAGTTGAAGTCTTGTTGAATTCTAGAGCAACATAAATGAATGCAAAGTAATTAGCTAATGACTACCTATGAAAATATTTTATACAATATATTTGGTATTAGTGAAAGTCTGACTCTGGTATATTTTTGTGGAATTTCACTACTCTTGATTCCTGTTCACTCTCTATCCCACCATCTCCACCAAGGAGTTCAAAAACACAAGCCAAAACTCCAACATTCAGATTAGTTAAGAAGTCACAAAAAACCATGCAAGAGATCTTTGACTTTTTATTCTCCTTGTGAGGATTAGGAATTTTCTTTGCAATCTAAATCCATAGTCCATGGGGTGAATATACTATTTTATAATGTTTAAACACAAGCTGAATTTGGACATACCTCTATGAATTCTGTAGCTGAAACTTTCAGCCAAATGTTGGTACTGTCAGGCAAGCCATAGTTCCACAACTGAAAAGTCTCATGCCAGTAGCCAGGCTGCTGTACTACCTTTGGTCATTAATGTCACATCACTGCTCTACTGCATCCCACAGGAGGAAAAATTCAAGCCAGAGTAGGCCAGGTAAACAACTTTTTTATGCAGCTCACCAAAGCCTCTGATACAGAGTTGGCGACATATTTTTGAGCTGAGATCAGCTTGGAGACAAAAGATGACATCCATTCCAGCCTAAAACCTGCCATGTAAAGTTAACCCACCAATGATGCTTGAAGGAAGAGGAGCAGCAGAACAAGCTTGTACCAGACAAGCACTTTGCATCATGAGGCTGCAGGTTTTTGGGGACCTTTGGCAGGATCCATGAGACTAACTATATCCTACGGCCTCATTTGAACTCAAAACAATAAAGAATATGGAGACCGCACACTGGAGCTTCACAACAAAACCAGACAAAAACCTCTCACACTGTCTGAATTTCTAAGATAACTTTATCTTAATAGAGACAGACATTGGTATACTCCTAATATGATGTTTCCCTGGCACACAGGTTCACTAAATTGTAATACTCTGAGATACTTAAAGACAGTATTTTCTATTTACTTGGTGTAAATTAAATATTTCACACCATCTGTAAGAAATTAATCTATTACAGGCCATACAAAAAGTTCTTTTGCTTAGGTGAAGATAAAATGAATTAGGGGGAAAAAAAAGCCACTAAATTAATTTACTTTCAGTAGATGATTAGGTCTGATGAAATAGCAAACCACGTGACACTTCCACGACTTCAAATCAGATCTAGGAGTGAAGTTATGGATCCTGCAAAAAACACCAAGTGTTGCTACACGTAACAGTTCATCTGATCAGCAATGCAGGTCACAGCAAACACTTCACCCCAGTGCTCTGGCTTACTGTGCAAGGCTCCCTGCAGAGCCGAGCCGAGTTCAAGGTCACTACCCTGAAATTTGAAGTGCGCTGCAGGACTGGCCCCATCTACTTGAGAGACCTCCTTCCCCTTCTCTGATCACAGCCTCCCATGACAGCTGCATTTCTCCAAACAGTGAATCTGCCAGCCAAAAAGGCAAGATACTCCTGAGAGGAGGAGATGACTTTTGGAGGAGCAGGATATGGACTATGGACCCTCTTCCCTGAGGAGAGAAAAACAAACTCACTTGCAAACTTCAGTGCAAACCTCATCTTTCCAGCTGAACAGCCTTCAATAACATCTTCAAACAAAGCGAAATTCTATAAAATAATCAAATTCTTTCCCTGACAGGCTGAGAAGAGTCAGAGGGAAGTGCTTCATACAAAAAGACGCATTCACACACACACAAACACACTGCTCTTAGAAAGCGTTTTGATATTACGCTGCATGAGGGTACATACTCAAGAGCATACTGAGACGAAACAACATAGCTGCAGTGATATTTCAGGATCAGGATTAGGAGATGTACTACACTGCCTAAAATATGTAATGAAGTGCTCACACAGATATTTGATGTTCTTGCCTGTTGGCCTCCACGTGTTGCCAAAGGAACTGGTATCTTCATACACAGCTTAAACACAAAAGTGACATTCTTTCTTAAAATATTTTGAGCATCATTGGACTGGGGATATTCCCTTCCAAAGCAGCTGGTGGTCTCTGCTAACAAGTTTTTTTTGACAATAGCTTCTTATAACATGGCAGATACTTTCCTTTTGCCTATCTCCCTTCAAATGAGGAAAAAACAACACCAGAATGGCTGTGCATACCCAAAACCATGTCCTAGCAGTATTTCCAAGATTTCCCCCCTCACTTACTCCCATCCAAGACAAAGCAGGAAAACTAGAAAAGAGGGCACAAAGGTCATGTGCACCAAAATGAATCATGCCAGTAGAAACTTTCCACTTTGATACTTCCAAAATATTTATATTTTATTTCTATTTTTTGAAAGATGTATTTTGTAATCCAATTCATGAGATATTTGAAACTAGACAACTGATTGTGTCCTGTTTAAAACATATTAAATCAGAACACCTAAACCTCAGGAAAGATCATCCAAGAATTTATTGGCATTTATTCATTCCTATTAAATTCTTTAATTTCAAGGAACTGACACCATCCAGGGAAAAATCCACTTTGCCAGAAAATTCCCAGCCAAAGCAAATAAAGAGCATCCTTCTGAAAGGTCTCAAGAAAAAGTTCTAAGCATTTCTACCTCAGGGATTGTTCTGTTAATGGTGGACATTAATTTCCACATGTGACAAACCCATCAAGAAGCTACACAAAGGCCTTCCCTCTGCACACCACTGTGGAGCCCCTTGATTGCATCCCACTCCAGGCAGGTGTGGGGAAATGCACAGATTGCAGCACCTTTATAGGAAAAAGGCTGATTTCAGAAAACATAGTGTCTGTACCAGATAGATAAGGTATCTTCCAGGAAAACCACAACAGTGAAGGAGGAGAACCAGGCTGAGAAGCTGTAGGAGCAGCAGTAGGAGACGGGGATAAAGGTTACTGAAGGTCAAGTACAGCTAGCGCATCGCTGCTGGCACGAAATTGCTGCTGCATTCCAGGAAATCATTCCCTCTCATCTCCCTGAGCCTGTCACATCCTATTTCACTTACTGGTTCCTTTTCAAGGTGTTCGTCTTATTTGTCTCCTTGGGTTTGCTGTTTATCTCCATTTATTCTCAGCATAATTTGAGGCTCGTTGTTTGAATTCTGTGACTGGTGGGCAAGTGGGGGAGAGTTAACCTGTGTAATGATTTGGAGAATCTACGTGGGAAGGAGAGAGAACAAGATTAGTAGAAGTGATTACAGCAGGAGTTGTGATGGGAATATAATTTCAGCAGAGCGAGCAGTGGGGGACCAGCTGGCCTGTGTCTCGTCATTTTTGCAGAGAAAACTGAAGGAGCTGCATTACTCTGTGTGAGCCGTGTCCAGGAGCTATAAAATTACCTACTGATGAATAAGCTGGAAAGTTGTCTGAAATAAAGTTTAGGAAGCACTAACATACCTCACACAATTCCAGCTTTATGGTAATGTATGTTAGATAATTAGCACCAATGGGTAAGAGGCATGAATACTCATACATTGAAAGCAAAGCATTAGCATATGTTTAGGAGATTACAGTTAAATTTATCATGAGCTACCTGTCTCTGCTGGAACAGTTCTTACAGCAGGAATCCCGGTCCTCTTTGGAAAACACAAAGATATTAGGACTTCACATTTGGCTTGCAGGGGGTTCTTCTGAAGAAACCAAAGTTTGCTATTCACAAACTAACTGTGGAACGCACCTCAATCACCAGCCTGGGCCTGTGAAGTGCTGACACAGGGCTGTGGGGTGGCCACTGGGAAGAACGGGTGGGGCTGCCTCATGCCAAACACATATGGTCCCAGGCAGCTCAAATCAACCCACTGCAGGGCAGGCTGAGCCTCCAGCCATGCATAGGGCACCTCTGGCAAAACAGGGCTAAAGGAAGGGCAGAAAATGCCAGGGGGAGAAAAGAGGAGGGAACACCAAGGTCAGAGGAAGAGGTGCTCCACAGCAAAGCAGACACTCCCTGCAGCTCATGGCAAGCCCTGTCCTGGAGCAGGACACTCCTGACAGGAATGCAGCCCCTAGAGCCCACTCTGGAGCAGAAGAAAGGGGCAAGGAGGAAGAAAAAGCAGAGAAGGACTGTGATGGACTGACTGCAAGCCCTAGCCCCGTTTCACTGTTCAGGCTGGGTATAGAGGAATCAGGAGTGAAGTTGAACCTAAGAAAGGGGGGACAAAAGGTGTTTTAATGTTTGTTTCTCTGTTTCTCATTACCCAAGCTAATAATTAAGTGTTTATTTTAACTAGCGATAAATTAAATTAGTTTTTCCCCAAGCTGAATCAAATATTCAAGAGAGACTGTCTCCTATCTTCTTCTGAGCTTGGGAATCTATGTCTACATCTTCACTTCAGGAAAAGTGCAGATGGATCTGGGGCGACTTGTCTTCTCCAGAGCCAAGATTTGAAGTCAGCTGATCTGTTGAGTCTTGCATCTGCAACAGGAGCTAAAGTTCCTTTGAACTACACTCAGCCACATCTTGTATTCATAACACAGCTTCTGCCTCCTCTCAACACCCTGCCCTGAAAGAAGAAGTATCGTCTGTGGCTCTAGTTATGGTTATCATATCTTTTAATTTTAGCATTGCAATATGTCAATATGTGCACTGCGCAGGTTTT
The DNA here is from genome assembly GCA_013400175.1 of Phainopepla nitens. Lineage (NCBI taxonomy): Eukaryota > Metazoa > Chordata > Aves > Passeriformes > Bombycillidae > Phainopepla > Phainopepla nitens. The sequence continues at coordinate 254,009 of VXBQ01004313.1, read as the reverse complement.
TAATCCTATTGCTAACAGTTTACCAGACAACTGAGTAAAAGATATTCTATGCTCCAAATCTCCATTAAACTTCTTTCCTGGTTGTCTCATCCATTGTTATGCTTGCAAAACAATTCACATTAAGAATGCTCTGTTTTTACAAAGTTGCCCAAGTGTAATTCTTTTAATTTCTTCGTCTGTTTCTTTTGGGAAGTTTAAGAAAATATCTTTAAGTCACTGTTGAATCAAGGAGAAAATAATCCTCTACTTGTTCAAAGTAAAAAAACCTCAGAATCTCAAACCACACTTTTTCATCTATGTAGTCCTAGAAATAATGCTGAGGGTTTATCATTTCATGTATATTGCAAAACCTAAGTAAAAACTACTTGCATCTTCTGAGAACAAAAATGAGACGGAATAAGATGAATAAGAAATGCTATCAGGAAAAGACAGAAAACTAAGTGTAAATGGAGGTAAGCTACAGCTAAAGTGGCTGTAAGGTTACTCACGGATGGAATACTTGCACATACTCTGATATATAAAATCTGCAATTAAATATTAAAAGAAATTCCTTAACCAAGGATTTGGTCCATCTAAGAAGGAGAAGGATGTTGAGATTTAAGTACTCTACTGTTGTCTTGGAGTACCTTTTTTCTTCAGAAGCCATTGAAAATGTCTGTCTTTGATAAAGACAGAGCTGTTTCATATACTGACTAATGCTGCTCATGTCATTACAAGACTATTTGCAGATGGTATTTTAAAAAGAAAAGCGCTTTTGAGGGACAAATCTTATTTCTGTTCACACACCAGACTCAGACTAAGGAGTTCTCTTATTCAGAGCACAGAAGTGGAAACCTAAATTTAAAGTCAGATTTAAATAGACTTCCACACAATCATTCCTGACATCTGTTTGGTTATGTTTCCGGTTTGGCTGTGAAAGTTATACAGAACCTTAAAAAAACCCCCAACCAAAAAAACCACAACACCCTCCCTCCAATATACATTTTATAACAGAACACAGTCTGTACAGATTCAATAAATTATTCATGGAGAAGGCAATATTACTATTAGACCCTGGGGTCTTGGACTCCCTGCATGTAAAAGATCTAACTCTACACAATCAATCCAGTAGGATAACTGTTATACTCTACTTAACCCAGATTGCCTAACAGAGTTTGAAAATGGATTAGTGGATGATGAGCTCGTTTTAAAAGCAATATTATCTCCCTGAAAAGCAGGGGATAATTCCTACTAGCCGTTTTAAGAAATAAAATGATCCTAGGTTTGAAAGAAACTTTTCACATATTCTCTTAACTAGCTAGACGCTGACACATACAATGACCAGAGACATGGCAGAAGCTAAGCATCAAAACAGGCATCAATCAAAAAATGAACACTAAGCAAAAGTTGTCTTGCACTCAGAAAGAATCTAGATTGACAAGAAGGTATCAAAACTGACTTATCATTACAAATTCTCTGAAAATCCCCTGTGAAGGGGTAAGATTTCTGAATTGGCTACAATTCATCATCATTACAGCAACTCCCATGATTAATGCTGATATACTGACAATATGCTAGCACATTTCTAATTACTGAGAGAGGTATAAAGCTGAAAGCATTCTAGAAACCAAATTTTTGGTTACTACCAAACATCCAAAATAACCCAGCAAAATTTACTACCTATAGTGATGGTTTCAATTTTTATTTTTCACAGAAATCTCTACTTGCTATCAAAGCACCATGCTGTGGTCATTTTTTATTTTGCACTTGTCAAGAAAGCTCTGCTTTCCTCGCATGCATGCAATTTGTTTGTTCATAATATTCCCTTGAAATAGAGAAAATAGCTGGAAGTAGTTCTGGTTTGGATTGGACACAGAAAGGAAAAAGCACAGAGAGACTTACCTCTACATAAAGATATCAAGATTTCAGACAGAGAAAAGAGACATATTCTGAACTTCCTGCAGAATCATTGCATAGTTTAAAAGACCTTTAAGAACATTGAGTCCAACCATTAACCCAGCACTGCCAAGTTCACCACCGAATCATGTCCCCAGGTGTCACATCTACACATCCTTTGAATTCCTTCTGGGATAGTGACTCCACCACTTCCCTGGGCAGCCTGTTCTAATGCTTGACAGCCCTTTCTTTGAAGATTTTTTCCTAATATGCATCTACTGAAAACAGTTCATATTCTGAATATCAAATCTTCACAGCAAACTGTTCATAGGGAAGCCCTAGGCTGAAAGATGTTCGCATAAAACATTAGTTGAATAAATTCAAGCTAACATATTTCTGAATCCAGTAGAGCAATTTGTAAGAACAGAACCTACCACTGGCATACATGGTCACTCCAGGATTCTGTGAAAGCAGACAGAACTCCAGAACCAACAGCATTTTACACTGTTGTAAATATATCTCTCTTGTTAACAAAATGGCAGCATGACAAATGTAACACAGGAGTACTGCTTGGCCCCCTTTGCTTAGCACATTTTCTCTCCTTTTATTCTTCAGTACTTTTTCTCCCAACATGTTTTTTGTTTTCTGTGCTGCTACCTGGCTCTTCCCTTTCAGACAGCCTCTTCCTGACAGTTATCAGGGTTTAACATACTGTACTAGGAGGCTCGTGAATATTGCTCTTTGATTTTTAGTGCTTTATGATGAATGGCTAGAAATCATTGCTGGAGAAAAAAAAAAAAAAAGGAAAGAAAAATAGTTTCTGAAAACCTTTGTGCTATTGAATTCTGCCTGCAAATTCTCCAGCATTACCTTGCTTTGCTGGAGAGGATCACTCTGTCACTCTGCATGCTACATGTAATGCACCATTCCCCCCCACCCCTGAAACAGCAAGGTATAATGTGGGAAAATTAGTATGAAGCCTAAGTTTAATTTTCTTTCTTGATTTTTTATTCTTTTGTTTTTTAAAGTCTTTCCGGGTGTGTTTAAATTTCAAGTACTTTGTGTTTTGAATCCTTTGTCACTTCATAACAAACCCCCACCTCTTTTTTCATTATCTAAATAAAAGCAGGGAAGCAAGAATTGAAATGGTGGACCCTGGACTAAAAAAGATTATTCAGCTTAGCAGAAAAATACTTCTACTGCATTTAGCAACCTAGAGAAAGGACAGAGTGGAAAAGTCACTGGGAGAAGGAGAAAAGGAGCACCTCTAAAATAGAAAGGCAAGAGTCTATCCAACTGCACATTTCAGCAATGAGTGTGATGGAAGTACTCTTACCTCTAGGTTTCTTTAGGGGTGTTGTCGTTGACCCACATGCTTTCCACCAGAGAAATTCAAGGCATTTATAAACTTGTCCAGGCTTTCAAGACCATTCAGGTGAAATATATCCCCAGAGGACTGGATTAAGTCCATTGCACCCGGACGGAGCAGACAAAGCAGGCTCCACATCTCCTAGAAGCCTTGGCAACATGCTCGTATCTGAGAAATTCCTGGCAGGAGCAGGCCCACTCTGTTATTGTGGGCTGCCATCACATCCACAAAGCAGGAAATCCAGCCTGAAATCACTGTTGGTGACCCTTCCACAATGCCCTGTAGAGCAGGAAGGATCCTGGTGGGCAAGACTAGCTGTTGATGTCACCTCTGCAGGTCACAAAAAGGCAACACAGCCCTCTCTCACTCACATGTTAGGTAATCCCCCAATCCTCAGTTACGGCTGTGGTACCAAGTTCAGAGCAGCAGAGCACTGGCAGGTCCACAGGGGATGAGTGGGATAATCTTCCCCTCTCCTCCAGAAAAACAAGCTTTCTGTTTTCATTGCTGGGTGAAAAAATAGCCCAAAGTTGTCAATACAAATATCAGGCAGCAAAGATTACTTTCTATATTTTTAACTCTCTTTAAGACAATAAGTCAAAGTATACACCAGGCCAGGACATACTGCTAGTTCAGACATGAAAGTAATTTCCTAAGAACACATATACATGAGGTCTATCAAACACTGCTGATGCCAGGGAAGGAACTAAATCAATTTCCACCATTTTAAATCCATCTTCTGGAAGCTGAATCTCAGTCTTCTTTATTGTTCCCACAAACTTAAAAATACATTTATTTCCTTGATTTTTCTCCTTCTGTTTCCAAGTGCCATAGTTTCCCAGTCTGGGCCAATGAAATACACAAAATCTGGAGTCCCCACCACAGAGGGCAAACAACCTACAAGCAGTAACAAAGATCACAGTGGCAAGTACCAGCAAGGGAAGGAAAAGAAGCATTTCTCAGTGAACTTGTCTGAATTAAAAAGTTCAAATTTATCACTTCACTTTGCTATCTTTTCATGAATGGTAAGCTTCAACTCCAGAACAGTTCAGCACTTCCCCCTTTCATGATTCATGTGCTTAAAGCACATACAGCAGTAACTTCACAGCATTCAACTTTCCCAAACTTCTTTAGCATGACGGAAAAGTACAGAACACATTTCATAGTATGGCACAACTGACATCCTGCAATTCTCCATCTGGGATTCCAGCACGTTTCTGTACCCTTCTTGCTAACTGGTTGCAATATAGAACTCGTATATGAACCAGGACCTCCAACATCTTGAGGCACAAGGAAAGCCTATGACTTAATCTTAAAGGCTTACATGCTGAAAAAATTAAAAAACTGGATTAAAAGGATTCAAACACTTCTTTACTAACCAACCACAGCTAATACTGTCAAGAGGTCCTAGGTATGGGCCAAAAGCCTATATGCCAGAGGGAAGAGGAAGGTTATTTTGAAGTAGTCAGCCTGTTTGAACACCTCATTACAATTATGTGCTATGGCTGTCACCATGTGTCTGTGCATATCTACATTAAGATCAGAGGTTGCACAATGGGTATCAGCACCCCCATTGAAACTCACCCATTTCCCAGGGAGGTTTGTAGGAGGCAGACCCATGAGCCCAACAGATAGTGAGGCTTGGCCCTTGGCCTTACACAGCTCAAGCTCCACTGAGGCTGACTAGAGAACCAATTGCTGCCACAGCAGCTCACATTCCTCACTGCTGTTTGTTTCTCTGGGACAGTAGGTACTTCCAGCTTGGTTTCCAGTGCATCAAAGTTCTCAGTGAAATACTTCTTTGCATTTCACCTGTATCTTCGAACACCACACAGATAGCCAGATCCTATTCTCCCATCTGCTGGCTCACAAGTGGAGAAAACAAATGTCTAAATCAAATAGAAAACCAGCATTCTGTGTTGCATGCCCACAGAGTGGGCACTCACAGCACAGATCACTCTAGTAGCAGTTACACCTGCCTAGTATCAGGTGTGTAAGAGTGCTTTCACCAAAGCCAACTGATGAAGAGCAAAAGTTACCTTACTGAAGATACATCAGTACTCTTTAGTCCTTACTTGTGTGTTACAAGGCTGCACACCAGACATGTCATTTCACTAAGAAGCCACTTTGTCCTGTGAAATTAGAGTGCCCAGGCCTCAGATGAGTACCTGGCTCTTGGCTTAAGGTCATAATTTCTTTCTTGCTTAGTCTAATTTCTTTTCTCAATTGTATCAGATTAGTCTGATGGATTTAATGGGATTTGTGGGATTTTCATTTCCCTGAGAGCCTACTATATTTATAGGCAAAAAATACTATTTTGCCTTTTTTTTCCCCCAACATTTCTGTAAAACAGCTCCACCTTCTAGAGGTATACATTAAATTTTTTAATACTACAGAGAATCCTTGATTTGCAACAGAATGTTCAGAGTAGAAGAGGCTTTCTTTTCAACTACCTCTCCCATCCTTCAACTTTACAAAAGTTTTCTTCACAAAGTTCCAAACCACTCTGGTTTAGATGCAGAGCACTGTGTAACACTAAGTCAGACTTTTCTTTCCTTTGTACTGGAGTGTTCATTTTGGGGCAGGGTTGTTAAGCAAGAAAAATAACAGAAGATCCTCCACAGAAAAGGTTATTTTCTGGCAGGAATTTCAGTTCATACCTATTAAAGGGTCACAAGGAGCTGGGTTTATTGTTTGTTTGCTTTAAATGAGAAACAACCATCAGCTCCTCATCAGAATTTGTGTCACATTTCAGCCTGGAGCATATTTTTAAGGTTAAGTTTTAAACCCTTAAATTGAGAATTTATCATAAAAATACATGACAATTCTCTCGCAATAACATTGAGAACATCACCACTATAATGATAAAAATGATTAAATGTTATCATTCAGTTTAAGACATTGCCAACAGATTTTGTGTTAACTGCCTGCAATTAAAGGTCTGTCTCTTTCAATAACACCATATTAATATGAATTCTGCCAGTACTTTTTTAGCTTCCAAAATATTATTAAAATAAATAAGATCAGGATGAGAAAGAGGAATACAAACAGGAAAACAGACTGTTTCACAATTATAAAGCCCTTGGCAATAGAGAGTTCAGTTTTATAATAAAGCTGAATTCCTTAATACAGGTTACCCGGAGTAGGAGACAAGTTCTATACTAACCTGATTTAACATTCCTGCCTGAGAGTACTGAGCATCCAAAACATTGTACTCTGTAACCTCCTGGAGCGTCCTAATGAACTGGGGGAGCAAGATTAAACTCAAATAAACATCTAATTTTTTTTTCAAGTATTACAGAGGGGCAGCAAGAAGATTTCTACTGGCAGTAGGATGTGTATTTTTTTCAGTCTCTTCATTAATCATTACAAATAAATTAGCTAACTGCTAAATAACAAAAAAAGATAGGCACTAATTAGAGTAGTGGCTTAGACAACTGTGTGTATTCAAAGTTAAAACTTAATTAGAAGTTAAAACTATGTTGTTTTATTGATGTGTACTTAGCATTTTTAGCCCTTTAAACATTAAATGGAGGTTCACTTAGGAAGGGACATTACAATGAAACATTTAAATACACTGCTAATTTTCTCCTCCAGTTAGCGATACTTGACTTTTCCCTGACACAGTCACTAGCAAACAAAGAGTAAAATGAGAAACCTGCCAAACATGAGCAAACATTTTTACCTTTTCCTAGAGTAAATTATTGTCTCTGAATTACCACTCTTCTTATTCCAGTTTTATTCTTTTCATTTGTTGGCAAGGGAATTCGTATGCTCCAGCGCCCCTCCTGCCTCCCAACAATGATACTGGGCTAATAAATTCTTACTGCTTTTTCCATCTATCAAAATCACTACATAAATCGCTGCCTAGGAGTCCTCACCACTGAGCTACACATCCTGCTGACCCCCCTCGGGAACAGCAAGCAGAACCCTGTGCCAATCAGCAGTTATAAGATAATGGTACTAAAAAGCCTGAACCTGGGAGTTATTCACTTGCTCTGCCAATGCTTGTAGGACTCTTTTATGTGCCTGGGAATTAAGTAATTAACAGACTCATTTACTGTTCACTATAAAGGATTTTTCTCTTTCTAGTAAGGTTTGACATCATCAAAATTCGCCATCACATTAGAACATGCCAATTGTTCATTCTCATTTCCAAAAAACAAAGAAATCTATGAAAACACTGCTTCATAGCTTAAGCTTGCTTTGGAAAAAAGCCAAACCCAAACCCTAAAAAAATCACTGTCACAATTTGAATATTGCCCTCCAATACAAACATATATGCTTTAAATAAAGGGAGTCCTAAATTGACAAGACCTGGAGAAGCCAAAATTATCATTCCAGTAGGTGGTGAATACATTGGTACTCCTCACTCTACAAAGTAAAGCATGATTCTGTTTTTAACCATTGTGCAGACTGCATGGGATAACCTAGAACATTTTCCCTACGGAAGCCAGATCATTGCTACAAAGAAAGGAAAAGCTTTAATTACTGACTGCAATGAACACTGCTGCATTAGCTCACAGTCCAAGCCACAGCCAAGAGTTCAGTGTGGAAGCACAGTATTATAACCTGTTTTCTAGCTGATACACAGCATTAAGGCTTCACCTGCATTACGAATACATGTTGTGTTCAAACAAAAGCAGGAGAGCTTACATTAGAGGAAGCGATGACTGCAGTGTTAGAGTAGTCATCATGGTCAACAGGGAATTGTGTTCAGCTTCATAGATTAAACACTGGTAGAGAAAAAATTTCTGATTCTGTGCTCTAGGTATTTTCCAGCATAGAAGAAGCCTGCCAGTTGATCTTTGCAGAATCTGAAGGAAGGAATCAGCCAAATTTGCAACATAAGAAAGAAAAAAATAAATCTAAATAAGCTCAGAAAATAAAGAATGTGAATTAGAGATGTCAAATCTCCTTTACTATTTTTTTTTTAATAAATAGGATAAATACCTGTTGGAAACAATCAAGGTATTTCCATTCCTGTCTCAGTTTAGCTTATTGACTAGCTGTTCTCTCGAGACTACTCCAACTACGATATTTTCAGGATTTTAGTACCTACAATGTTGTTCCTGCATCTCTTCTGGTCCAGTCACATCACTCAAATCAGTCTCATCAGCCAAAGTTTTAAACATGCCAAAGTGACCCCATGACTCTGGGTTATTACAGAGCAGAAGAGTCAAAAGAAAACTTTTGGGACTGAGAGGGCTGAGAAGCCTGCAGGGTGGCAAGGAAGGTATATTTATCCAAAAAATCACAGAATTTGGTAAGGCTGGAAAAGACCACAGTGGGTAATCTGGTCCAACCTCCCTCAAGCAGGGTCATCCTAGAGCACACTGCACAGGATTGCATCCAGATGGTTCTGGAATATCTCCAGTGAAAGGAGACTCTATCACTGCTCTAGGCAATCTGTTCCAGTGCATGATCACTGCACAGTAAAGTTCTTCCTCATGTTCAGGTGGAACTTCCTGTGCATCAGTTTCTGTCCATTGCCTCTTGTCCTGTTGCTTGGCAGCACCCAGCAGAGCCTGGGTCCATCCTCTGACAGCTCCCTTCACACACTTACAGACACTGATGAGGTGCCTTGTCAGTCATCTCCTGGCTGCACAGCCCCAGCTCCCTCTGTCATTCTTGGAGAGATGCTCCAGTGTCTTCATCATCTCCAGTGTCCTCTGCCAGACCAGCTGCAGGAGCTCCCTGTCTGTCTTGTACTGAGGAGCCCAGAACTGGTCACAGCGCTCCAGATGTGCCTCACTGGGTCTGAGGGGCAGGATCACCTCCCTTGACCCACTCACAACGTTCTTCCTGACATTGTCCTTGGCACTGTTGGCTCATGGACAGCTTGTTGTCCACCAGGACGCCAGGTCCTTCTCTGCAGAGCTGCTCTCCAGCAGGTCAGCACCCACCCAGCCTGTGCTGGTGCCTGGGGTTATTCCTCCCCAGGAGCAGGACCCTGCATTTGCCTTTGTAAAAGGCAGGTGGTTCCTCTCTGCCCCTCTCTGCAGCCTGTGGAGGCCCTTCTGAAGGGCGTGTTGGCCTCTCTCCCAGCTTTGTGTCATCAGCAAACGTGCTGAGGAGGTATCTGCCCCTTCTTGCAAGTAATTGATAAATAAGCTGAAAATACTGGGCCCAGTTTGAACCCTGGGAGACACCACTAGTGCCAGTCCTCCAACTTTGCACTGTAGAAGCAAATATAGAACCTCCCTGAGAATCACAGAAGACTACATCATGCTTTCCCGACATGGACAGAGAAGAACTTCTTAACACTTCTTGGTGGAGGAGGCAAAAAAAAGGTTAAAGAATGGTGAGTTTGTTAAATCTAAAATGAAAAGTTATTAAAAGAAAAGTGAAAATGCAGAACATCGTATCACTAATAAAAACCTGGCTGAAAAGTTGTATTGAAGGACAGCACAAAGAAAAATCATGATACCAATTCATAATACATCATGCAAGTATTTTTAATGAACTTTTTTTTAGTCCATAGCTCAAATCCTGACATTTATTATTTCAATGATTTCAGATGCTCTTTCCAGGATTTCTGTGGAAAAAAAGAAAGCCATTTTCAAACCCTGAAACAAATTGGCTCCTATATGTAAGTTTAAATTATCCATCACCCTGAAGGAGGATTCAAGCAAAATCGAAGGCCATCTTGATGAATAATCAAGGTAAATTTGTCACATTTTTTACTGTGCTGCATACTTCCAGAGTTTCATAAAAAGATCCACATAATTAGTTTAGCTTACCAGGAAAAAAATAGTTGAATGACAAGGTCAGGCTCTTGCCCTTTCAATAAATTAGAGAAGATTGCCATAAATTGCATAATATAATGAAACACCAATTTGCATATTTGCTGCTATATTAAAAGGGATCAGTTTTAGCTCGCAAAGCAGAACAAATAAAAACATGCATTTTAATAACTCAAATTACTCCCAGGAAGTGACCCTCAGCAGAAAGCCTGATTATCACTACTTAATTAGAAGCCTTGGAAATCTAAATCCTCCTTTAAATCCTATTCTGTGTACAGTGAAAGATGAAGCCGTGAGTTTTGTCTTAGATTCAATATTTACTCTTTACTAATATGTTTGCAGGGGAGACTTTCCAAGCATTATGAAGACATGCAAAAAAATTAATATTCAAAGAAAGAGTGCATAAAACCTGTGTTGGCTTGCAGGTGCAAAGCAATTAACAAGCTGGCATTTGCAGTACTTTTAATTAATTAATTAAAAATTCAAAGCTGACTTTCATTTCTTTAAATGTTTGAACATTTTATCCATCAATAATGAACTACTACTTACTGCTGTGCTACAACAGCTGGTAAATGAAAAACTTAGTCCAACACTGTAAAAAAAAGTGCACAGGAATTTCATATTTTACTTTCTCCTTGCAATTTAAAAATGCACTAGATTCTGAAACTCTGTAGGATGTGGAGGTGGACCTTGTGTGTCTACTCAGCTGTAAAAATAAATTGTACTCTGTATTACAGTTCCATCTAGAACAGGAATTAAAATCAAAGTTTCAACATAAAATGTATTTCAGTTTAAATTTTAATTTAACTTGAAAAATTTAATTCTATCTGCTTTGGGAAGTCATGAGATTTTCCTCAAGAACAGTGTTCTGCCCTAATCTGTAAAGGTTAAAATTATACTTAAAATGAGATCTGGAGTAATTTCTAAATGGTTGCAAATAATAAATAGTCATAGAAAGTTGCTACTATTAAAATTACAGGTTGCTATCACTTGAATGATAAATGCATTGTTTTCAGCAGAAAGAATTTGATCAGTATGTATTTAAAAGACACTATCATTAACATACTTTAATTAAAACATAAATACTACATTGCTACCTCACTAGGCATTCACTCAGCTGGAACTAACTGTATTTGCTTAATCTACAATTTTAGATGTATTAGCAAAAATAAATGTTGGTGAATGTAAGAGCCTGATTACATATCTTGGGTAAATTGGTGATAATGAGTCAAGAGACTTTGTGTTCATTCACATATATTAGAATAAGAATCATTATGAAATTAAAGCTAAGATTAATCCTGCTAATGACACCATGGAGCATCTGGGAATAAGATAACCCAGATGTCAAATTCACTGTGATACTGTGCTGCTATTTGATAGAGTAACCCCTTGAAGTGTTCTTCTAAGGCAGCTAGCTGGTACCCCACAGTCCCAGCACTTGAAATGCAAATGAGTGACAAGATAGACTAATAATGAGAGCAGATTCTAGCAGTAAGGAAAATGAATTAATTAAAAAAAAATCTGAACCACTGATAAGAACAAGCAGCAGGCAACCCAATGTCCTCAATTAGGGTGGATGACATCTGCAGTGTATTTCTCTCTAATAAAGCCCTCACTCTGTATTCCAAAGCACACGATTCTAACACTGTTAACATTTTAATGTCTTGGGCGTGCATGGTAACATTAATTACAAGATGATTTGGATGACTTCTGAATCTCTTTTATGTCTTCCACTGAGTAAAAATCTGAGTTGTAGCTTTGATATCATAAATAAAATGTAGAGACCTGCCAAGCATTAAAGCTCTCCTGAAGTAACTCAGATCTGCTAAGTTACATTAAACCTTTATAGCTAAGTAAAGAGCATTCTCTATGAATTTAAAGAGGGTCAGTGTCTATACATTTTAATGGCAAAGCTTTACACATCTCCAGCATTTTTCTTTAGACTGCAGCTGTTGTTGTTTTTAATTACTAATGAATTTAATCTAATGTTTTGTTGAGCTCAATTTACCTTCTCCATAGCTTTGTTCAGAAACTCACACCAGGATTAAGCGACTTGCTTCCTAATTTCCCCAACCCTCAGTCTTCTCTCTTCCTGCTAACTGCACTGCTCCACGTCTGGAAAGAACAATTGTTAGCACAAGCACTCCCAAAACAAGACAAATATTATCTCCAGCTGAAAAAAGGCCACACTTAATTGTAGCACAAGCCTCAGTGAGCAAACTAAGAGCAATCCAGGATCTTCCTGGGGTTTTCTGAGTCACACGGAGATGTACTGGCCCTTCATGTCCCTTGCAGTTAGGCACACCAGCCACCCACTGCACTGCCATCATCATCAGCTGTGTAAATACGCTCAGTGCAGTGGGGGAAAAATGAACACGAGACAGCTTTTGTGGAGGGAAGACACACAGCATCCCTGGTTCTGTACTGCTCCAAATCTTCTGTACGTCAGTGCAGCAGGAGTAAGGAAAAAGTTTTTCACAAAGCTTCAGAAAGTTTCATAGCCCACTTCATGTCAGTGTAAATGCAAGAAGCAAAGGCGTGCAGAACAGAGCTTTCATTTTCTAATTGAATGCCTGAAGCAATGAACTTTCACTAGAGTTTGGGTGGCTGAGTCAAGATGCCGAGCTTTCTTGCAGCTCCACTTGCAAAACTTCTCATAAAACTTCACTCTGCCATAAGTTATGATACACAGTTCAGTAAGAGCTTTATGAGAAACATCACTGTAGGAAAGGCTTATATTTGAAAACTACCACTTCTTTGGGGCAAATGAGCAAATGCAAATATCTTCACCTCTTCTCTGACAGGGACACATGTTGACAAGTGTCTTCATGCCAAAGCTATAAGACTCAAATTGAGTCATTTCCATGCATAATTTACAAGAAAAGTAAATAGCAATATGTCAATCCACAGTTAAGATTTGTAGTCATGAGATTTGTGATGAGAAGTCACTTAAACCATCTCACATTGTTACAAACTTCTTCCCTCAGCATCTTACATCTGTGCCATTTTCTGACAACATTTTTGGGACTAGAAGACTAGTCTGTCTTCTGCTTTGGCTGAGTTCCACACACATACATGCTTCTGTGTCTTGCTCGCCTATATACGTAACCACATGCACCTTTCTCTTGTTCTGTCCCCCTCCTTCCCAAATACATTGATAAGAGACATTTACTGGTACAATTACCTTTTTTCTAAGTCTGAGACAAGATAATTGAAGAGAAAGTAAGAGGAAAGCAAACTGGCCTTGGGATCTCTGCCTTCAAACACATTTTTGGTGCATTTGAGAGGGTAATTTATACAAAACCTCATTTAATGCAGATATTCTTTCATTTTTCAACCTTCACAGCTTCAAAAATTAATGAAGCACTGAGAAATTCCAGAGAATGTCTTGATGTTAATAATTTTAAAACCTTTCTCTGAGGTGCATGGATAAAAATTTCTACATTATTTTGTTGCAGTTGATCTTGTCATCCAGATGGACAACTGCTGGCACAGTCATATGTTCTCTCTATGCCAGAAATTTTGGTGAGGGGGTGTAAATTTACTATTCAGAATTGAAAATATTTTTGTGGCTATAATAGAAAAGTCTACCCTTTTAGATCCATCAGCCTGTGATCTGCTCAGTCAGGAAAGTAATTCACATAAAGTTGCATAAAAGGCAGAGGCTCTTTCCCCTGCCCAAAAATTTGACAGTCTCACATCTTCAGACTTTTATTGATATTCCACAGCCCTGTGGATTTTCATTTCATTTCAGCCCTGCTTTTTAGTTTATATTGGTTGCTCTCCTCTCAGCATCTCTAGATCAGCTGCAGAAGACTTGTAAAGATGGAATAATCCACCTATACCCTGAGCCATTCAGAGAACTGAAAAATTTGCTCAAGTACCCCCAAAATTAAGTTCAAACAAAGAGTTCAGCATGTTTATACCTATAAGTAAATCTGTACTATCAGCTCTAGTTATTGGAATGTGCAACTAGAACCATGGATTATTCAAAAAATATTGTATTGTATATTCACAAGATGAAAGCACAAACTGCAAATGATCCTCATCTGCTGTCCTTGATATATGTCATGCCTTTGGTGGTGGTCTTTGCTAAGAGACAAAGACTGAGCTTGTCCCAGGCTACATCAATTACCCTATTAATCACCATCTTAAATGACCATTCCAAGTGGCTTTTGAGCAGAAGACTAAGCACCCACTGTCTAAGCGCCCTTCCATTTTCTGGAGAAGTTGTGTCCTCCTAAAAATGGCTTTGCCTCATGATTTGCCTTTCTACTTCACCCTGCTCACCCCTGCAATGACCTGGCAGTGAGCTGGAGGCACAAGAGTCTCCTTAGCTTTCATTCCTTGGAGCTATCTTGCTAGGGTGCCTTCACACAGCACTGCATGCCTGCAGTGGTTTCACTTCAATCTGCACTAAACCCAAAATTTCAGCAGAGTTTTAAAACCCCATAGGCCTGTATCTCTCCTCTGACAATACTAGCAGATTTATTTCTTTGAGTTTTTCTGTTAGAAAATAGCATGATGCACCTCCTTGAAGGAACATGGAGTAATTTTATAACCACTGGAGCTTTTTAAAATTTATAATATAAGCTTCATTATAGGGAAAAATTAAGTATGCATAAAATGTGGCTTTTTAAATAGCTGAAATGCTTGTAATGTAACCACAGGGACAAACTAGAGACCCAGAGGGGAAAGACCATAGAAGAGTTAATAGGACTACCCCTTAAAAAGGTAACTGTTTTATCTACACACCACCATATTCACAGGTAGGTTTAGCAAATTGCAAGCCAGCAGGTTCCAAGAACAACTATATAGGGAATTTCCAAGGCAAAAGTTTAAGTCACAGTTACACAGGTCTTGTCTTTCCTTGTGCTTGGGCAAAACTGCCATTAATATTAATGGCAGACAGGCATGCATGTAAAGGAGAGAAACCCCTAATTAGTGTCGTAGCACATGCAACATTCCTAACAGGGAAACCATTTTGTATGCCCTAATTGCACAAAATTGGCAACAAGTTACCGTATGCATCTGTATCAAAGGCTACAGAAGCTCATGAATTCTCCAGTGGTAGGAAAACGTGCCCATACTGCAGAGTTTGGGGGACAAAAGCAGTCTGTCTGTGTGTTATTCTTACAACCTCTGCTACCTAGCAAAGGTAGCCCTCCAGGGGTTCCTCACTCACCAGGGTTCCTGCTTCATGTCTCAGAGGGTAAGAGCAAGTACGTGTGTTTTCCATCTAGGCAGAGTTATTTTTTAGCTTTTTTTACTTAAACAGATCTTACTGATCAATCTGTGCTGATATGCAGGTATTACAAAACTGCACTAAGAACACTGCAGCCTTACAAAAATATCAGAATTACACCAATCATATCAGACAGTAGGGCCTTCTCCCTCTAATTTATGGGAAATTTCTTCATATAATGCACTGCTACAAATCACAGGAAAGTCCATTTGGCTGTAGAAAGATATTCAAGGTCCCAGTCATGCACACTGTGATTTCCACTAAATACAAAGCACAACAATTTCTGCAAAAATATTTCAGAATCCTTCCCCTTTTAAGTCAATATAAATATTTTTTTCTAAGTAAAACAATAAGCCAAATTTTATCTGCAAGCAAAGGTAAGTGGCTAAGGAGAATTCTAGGAGCAGCAATTGTGATGTTTTTACAGAGAAAATCCCTACATTCTTATATAATATCTACATTTTAGATTTTTAAATCTTTAAATATACATTTCTTAAGCATCTATGTTTTCTCCTCCTAAAAACAACAGCACAAGTAATTCCTCAAGTAACTCAGTTGACTTCTCAGTAATGCAACAGACCACATTTTTGCTCCAGCGATTCAGAGACAGAAAAATATCTTATTCAACATTTTTTAATTTTTAAACTGGAGAAAGGAAATACTGTGCAAAACATTTTCACCTAAATACTTAATTGGAAGTCAACATAAATAGAAGACTGACATCAACCTACTTAACAAGAAACATGACTGACTCACTTGATATTTTCTTCACTTTACACAGAAGTTTCTTTTAAAAAACAAATTCTTTTTTGTTTGGGTTTTTTTTTTTCCTTTTAAGCAGTAATCTTCATTCTTCTAAAACCAAAATCTGGAAGTGGTCAAAGCAAAATCTAAGAATGCATACATTTAACCATCTAGGAGCTCAGGTAGCAACAGTATATCTACTTCACCAATCACAGTAACATAAATCTGCCCATGTTATATTTCTGGATAGATTATTTGGCTCTAAATACTCATCTTGGATGAGTTTAATGTTTCCCTGGCTAGTCTACTGTCATGCCCATCTGTCAGAGTGGCATGTAGCCCATTCACAAGGTAGAATGCCAGTTTCAACCAGAGCATTGATACTAACCAAAGACCAGTTTAGGAGGAAAGCCTATTGGATGTAGCTAATGACACCTTATTTACAGAGATCCTCCTGGTGTCAAGCCGTGCCAAATTAAGAACACATGCTACATTACAAGGATCACATCTGTTAACAAATATTGGCACTTTGTCACTGGCATCTGCCTCTTTTGCTAATCCTCTTCAGTAGTGAAAAGGCTGGCTCAGAAGAAGAGGTATTCAGGCCTCATCATACCAGTATAATCACAGATTTTACTCATCAAGCATTTCCCAGTAACAGGCCAAAGTTTGTCAGCATTACCTCTGCATACGTCTCTTCCCAGCAGTCGGTAATGCCCTGTAAAAAGCTGTGAAATTATAGAATTATAATACAGATTCATCTGAGCTTTTGCCACGTCTTTGAGGGTTTACTAAACCTACTGTCATCTTGTCAGCAATTAGAACAACATGATTGTAGAAAAAAGAGTGACAAGTAATTAAAAAGTAGATAAATGACTGTTGTATATTCTTGGTACAGCTGAGTTTGCAATCTGAGTAAAATATTGAATTAAATACCTCAGTCCAAATGAAAAACAAAACCAGTGAGTACCAAATATGATGTTTAAGTTGACGGTTTTGGGGACTCCTTTGCACTCAGATTTAGGGCTTTGGGGATCTTTTTTGTTTATTTTGTTTTTTTCAAACAGAGCAGTATGGATGTGTTAAGGCATGGACAGCACAGGCCAGTACAAAAAAGACCTCTCTGCTGAAGGCATGCACCTGTCCAATTTCCACTTTAAGATTACTTCCAGTTTCCACCATAAAAACAGTGAGCAGTTTGCCATGAATCATGCCACAGATATTAAGTCCAGAAGCTGCCAGTCCTTGCCAGCAGTCTCAGCAGTGCTCTGTGTGGGAGGGGAGGTAGGCTGGCTCTCCATCCAAGCAAGTGGGAATATCAGCAGTAGGGACTCCTCCCTTTTGAGAGCTGTTGCAAACATCCAATTTTGCTGGGTGGAACTCAAAGGGATCTGCACTCCTAGCAAGCCTCTCCCTTCCCCTCAGACCAGAAGAGAGAAAGAAAAGCCTAAGCGGTATCACATGAGGTTGAGACTGAGGGAATGCAACTGGCTCCTTCCTTCTAGGGTAGAGATGAAACCAGTTACAAAGATCACCACTATTCAAGGCTGGGGTAAAAACATCATATAGAGCAGAAGCAGGTCACTTGTACTAACCTGCTTTCAAGTACCTCACCTTGGTGAAGAGCCCAGGATTTTATTCTCTTTGCTTTGCTGAGATATAATTGCCTGGCTGGCCACTCTGCATCAACTATAATTTGCAATAATTTACAACAGGATAATTTACAATTGGATGAGAAGCTTTTGGACTGAACTAATTGGTAACAAGCTACTTTCACTAAAGGTACCTTAAAGGATGAGCCAAATTTTCTTAAAAAGACAAGAGGAACATCAGTCCTGAAGAATCTCTTTTGTGTTGACTCTAGAAAGAAGAAACAACATTTAGAGACCCTCCTAGGACATCAAAGGCCTGGGAACAGGATGATGCTATTTGGAACAAAATGAAGTGTTTTCACTCCTTCATCAGATGCAGCTATTGTTCAATAAATCTCTCTCCAAGAAGGACCACTAAGTACTACTACACAGTTCACATGATCTTTGGTACCAAGAGATCTGGCTCTAGGTCTTTTCTCTGCAAAAACTTTCCTCTGGCCACTCTGTTCTTTCAGTTACACCAGCCAGCCACAGCAGGTAGGATCAGTACTGTGAGCTGGCTGAACTATAGCACAGTTCACAGAGTAAGCAGAGCTCCTCAGCAAGCATCGATAATAAAGACAGCATAAAGCTTCAGTCTTCCTGTACTATTAGGACAGCTCTGCGCCATATCTCATCAGTAAGCAATGACCTTTGTGGAGGTTCAGCTGTAGGCTTCAGAGTGAACTGGCAAGATGAACCATTTGAAATGAAACGAAGACACAGGGCTATGTGCCTGGGCCTTTGGTGTATGTGGAGAAACTACTCTTGCCTAACACCATGAGACAGACATTTCTTGTACGCTCTAACCGTGAATAAAACGTAAAGCAAATGGTTTGTTTTCTTTCGGCTGTTGGACGAAGACCACTCAAGCTCTGAATTGACTGCGCTCTTTAGTGGCACCACAGTGTTTCACTCACCAGGCAGCAACAGTTTAACCAGTCAGGATATACAAAAATAGACTGAAGATTTTGTTGAATGGTCACAGGAAGTTACAGTTACCAGGCACGTTACAGATCATTCTTTCCTCTTCCTTTACTGTGGCAGGTCTTGAGAAGAGACATCACATAACCAGATAGAAACATGTAATTGGGACAGAACAAGAAAATATCTTACATTGTGCATAAATAAGGAAAGCTTTCCAAACATCTCTAAGCCATTTGTCAGCCCATACACCTGCAAAGCTTCGAGACAAACAGGCACACACTGAGAAGTATTTAACAACAGTTAAAAAAATAAAAATGAAACAAAAATCTGACATCAAGACAAAAAAACCCCAGATTTGTCTTGAAGAAATTAATAAAGTCTGTCTTGTGACAATCTATTCCAGCAAAAAATAACACACATATGATGATACAAACATCACTTGGCCACTGATTTATTTTGCTCAAATAGTCTTGAAGCACCAAATGACATTTGTGATAATGTCATAGAGGGAAAGTGTTTAGCTGCCTTCTGGATTTACCTGGCATGTGAAATATGTAATTCTAAAGGTAATGACAATGATATTCCATTTATACATCTCACGCTACCCAAATTAATTCTTCTGGTTTTCTAACTAAACAGGAATATCTGCAACCATAAAGCTACAGTCAGTACTGGAGACTAACAGCTTAAAAGAGGAAATCAGAATTTCACCCACTCAGCATCCAGCATCTGAACCACAAGTGGTGCCACATGATTAACCGCAGCTCAGCTTCTGAGCTGGGAGAGTCCTCGGCATGTTTGTTGCAGGCTGAGTACACACATCCTCGGGATCAGCTTTCACCTTGCCTGTGCAGACAGCAATTCCAGCAAAGATGTCATTTACAAAGAGCTCGCCTAAGTCAACGCGACTTAACCTGGTAAGAAAAAAAAGTCCATTAAACCACCAGAGCTTTTCCCAGCACATATAATGGATCCAGTACAAACCTTGGTCATATCTGCTTCTTGTTCACCAGGGAAAAGGATTGGCATCACTGTTAAAAGCGACATAGGTGGCTGTGCAGTCCAGGTTACACCACTTCATTTTAGACACATACAAATTAGATGTCTTATCACTCAAATGCTTTCTCTAGAGGATGCACATCTCCAGAAGGCATTTCAATCTCAGGTCAGTTAAACTGCCCTTTTTAACAATCCCTCCCTCCCCCACAACTAGAAAGCCAAGGGTGATGTAGTCTCCTCAAACAGATTCCTAATGCTTGGTGGCAGAAGTCACTTTTCATTTGATGCCCCTAGTTCAAAGAAGCAAAATGGCATTTCTTGGCTAGTGATGAATCAGAAAATACCTGTTTATCTAACCTTAAATGCCAAATCACACCTCTTCAAGGGTTCCTGTCTGATCAGCCTGTCCAGGTAGGCTGCCTCCTGGCCATCTGCATCCCTGGCCCTTTGGAGGCTGCATGGAGCTGTTGGCCTATCCAAGACAGCTGGAAGCCCTGGCAAAGTCTTGCAAACTACAATTGAGAACCAACACCACCACAAGAGAAGGTTTTGCCTCTGGTGCCATGACAAGACTCCACAGGTGCCCAGCCACACAGGTCTACTGAGACTCTGCAGCAACAAGAGATTTTTCCTGAATAAAATACTAATAGACAAGTGAACCTATTCATGTTTTATTCTTCTGCAATAATATAAAATTTTAAATATTAATTTATGTACATTTAAAAGGCTAAGGATAGAAGATAGGGCTGCAGGGTGCAATTTCTGCAAACCTGAAGTAATATATCCATCTCAAACCAATTCATATTTATTAGTGGAATAAATCCTTAAATTTCTTTGAAAAATTCTCATCAACCCAAACATTGTTCCAGGATCCAGACCAACAAACAGATCTGAAAACTTATGGCAGAGAACGCTGTTAAAAATGCTATTAAAGTGATCTGCATGTATTTTCCTCACTTCTGTGGGGCCTGCTTTTAAACCTTTTATCAAATGCTGCCCTCTAGCGAACACCGGCCTTCCAGATGAACACAGAGACTGAAACAGTTGTATGGTCTAAATGAGAAACTTAATTAAAATAACCAAAGTGCACACCAGTCGAGACGAAGGAGTCAAAAGAGATGTCTGATTCATTAGTAGAAATTCTTACATTGTTCTGTCATTGCTGGTGATTTTTTTTTCCATTCCTATTTTATAAGTATCTGAATTTAATGCATTTAGCCATTACAATATACTCTGTACCCTCCATATATCCAGCATCTTGCTGTCAGACAGTTGGATTTCATATGCTCAGTTTTAAAGATATGTTTCACCATTCTTAAGACTCTTCAACATCACACAGGTAGCCTGTTCAGAGTTAAATTCTGAACCTTAAATTAGCCTGCAAGGCAGCAGAATTCAATGGCATTGTATAGAAACAAGCAGGTAAGGGAACAAAAATAACAGTGATAAATGTCTACCACCATGTCTGATTCATATTATTCTTTCTTATTTTCCCTTGAAAGGGATATCTCCCATGCTTCACTTGCTTACACAAAATTTAACCTTCTTGTTCCTACCCCTTGATGAAAACTGAACTGACAGACTCAGGAAAAAAGAATGGAATTCTCATAAACCATAGGTATAATCAAAAAAAACCCCAAACAATACAAACTACACATCTCCAGCTCCCAAAACAACATGCATTTAATAGATTCCAACCTGTCAACATTTACACTAGCTCAATATTTTAATAGTATTGGTTTTATTTCTCCATCAAGTACTAATATCACCCATTAAGGTGGAATTAGTTGCCTTATAGTTTATGAGTAGCATTTAAGTCGAGGGGTTTGTTTTTCATGGGATAATTTTCTTTTAATTGCACACTGGTAATATGCTCCAATGCTCAGCTTTCCTCCTTTTGCATATTGCATATGCTAAGTAAGTTCTTTCAGCAATAAAATAACAACCCACCACTTATCACTGCAGTCCAAAACTCCATGTGTAACAGGGTCATAAGGAAGCATTTCTTTAAGGTTGTGCCTCCCAGTATTTTCTTGAAAAATAGAACACTTGTGTTTTATTAGAGGTACATGAAATAAAACATGTAACATTAAATATTACCTTTCCAGTCATTGCTACCAAATAGGTATTCTGCCCACTACAGCGGTAGGCAATCACACGAATCAGTCTGAAGCCTCCTCCTCCAATCCATCTTAGAGACGTATCGATTCATAAGGTGGGAGGTATCAGCATTCTGTGCATGGGAAATAGCCAAATCTTGGCAGCTGCTTGATTTTTTTTCTTCCACAATACCAACATGCTGAAGATTTTCACTGCAAAGGAAAAACAATGACAAAGAATGGCAGGTCTTCAGAAGAACTAGCCAATCTAAAGGCATCCAGTTCCAGGTGGTTACCCCATACAGCTTTGGGAGATCTGCCCTTTAGAAGATGCTTAGCACTAACCTCTTTAAAAATAGGCCCTTTTCAAGCTTCTCATATGAAATACTACCCAACAGAGATGCATGGTGGCACAGCACATTTTTGAAACTGCTGGTGTGGCAGCTTTGATTTTAGCTTTATATCTACATCTGAAAAAGCCAGTAATGATGAAAAAAAAAAACAACCAACAACAAAAACAAGAAAATGGGAGAAATAGGGAGAAATTATATCTAATAGAACAGGAAATTCTGGTTTTTGTTCAAACTATTTCATGCAAAATATACATCACTATCATGTAAAATGATCCGCTACGCGTGTCAAAATCCAGGCTTTATATAATGCAAATATCTGTTGAAGGTGACGCACAAAAATGCAGCACTGACAGTGACTGCTCATTCATAACCATCATGGGCCATTCAGTCCTTAGACCTCTGACATGACTCTGTTGAAGGGATTTTTCATGAGGGTATGCAGGAACACAGCTGCATGACTGGAATAAAAGAAGGAAACAAAAGCCAAGAGATAGACCAAAATACTATCCAAATGCATAAAGTTTCAATAATCTGTTTTATATTTCTGTAAGAGTGCAGAGCAAGTGCAGGAATCATTCTCAGTTTTGACAGAAGACTGCCTTTTCCTTTCTTTCATCATGCTTTCTAGGCAACTAGAGAGTCCTCAGTAGCATTCCTGCCTCCAAATGACAGTTTGCTCACTCTCCAGTGAATGTGTGTATGACCAAGATTCAGGGACAAAGATGGCTGGATGGATCATTAGCTTTGCTTGCTAAAGGCCTAGCACTGGCAGGGAGAGCAAAGACAAAAGTGATCCATTGCTCCCCAAACACCCACTAAAAGGAACCCATAGACTGCACTGTAGACTTAAACAGACTTAATTATGGCACAGGGAGATTAATGAACTCCATAATTTGTGCAATGTGGAAAGTACTGGCATCCCACACAATGAAGAAATTCTGAGTAAACAGGACTTTGCTCCTGCAGAAAGACTCCCAGCACTGTGTGTGGGATGGAATGCAATGAGCCTTGGCTGCACCTCACCCACCTGAGTGGCTGGGTACAACTTGAGTAGCATAATATGCAAGGCAACTAATCCCTAGTGCCAGTTCTTGTGATTTTATTCCAAATTACATCAGTTTTAGGTAATTTCTTACCTGTGGTTCTCTGTTAGCACAGTGGGTCTTATGGAGACTGAATCAGTACTGAAATGAGGGCTTTACTGGAAATAATTCTGCCCATTTGGTGCAGCAGGTCGTTAAAAATCTTTCTCCAGCAAGCTACAGCCCCCTACCGCTGCCCCTTCTGAAAACCAAGCTGTGTCACTTACAAATAACTTCTGCTCTTGCCCCCTGCCCAGCCAGGCATGGATCTGCCACTGCCCACAAAACTTAGTGTCATTAGTTTGACAGGGGGCCCTGGGCAGAGCCCAACTCCAAAGCTCACCCTCCTCCTAGAGCATTGGGAGCTGCAGGAAGAGCTGGAGAGTTCTGCTCTTTTCTACGCAATTTCCTATCTGTCCAGCACAAAAATTAACAATCCAGTTGGTGCTGGGCTTCTGTGCTAGCTAGACACCCGCTAACTCCATATCCTCCCTGTCCATCAAAACTTCACTGCAATTAGATTTTTCCTTCCTGAATGCCACCGGTTACAAGTTATGTCACTACTCACAAAACACAGTTCTTGTCCCACAAGAAAGCATTGAAATGCTTTGCATGTTCCAAAGCAGCACATTACAACAAGCACTGGATGCAGTTTAACCAACCCTGATAAACTCACACCAGCAGCCATTAAGTAGATCAACTTTTCTAAACATTTCCTTGAGAACAGTGCCAAAAAGAACATTTCTCCACCAGCACAAAGACAACTTCCATCCTGACAGCTCTGCAGCACAACCCAAATGAGGTTGAGAGAACTGTCTTCCTCCAAGATCTATTGGGCACTGAAATCACGTATCCCAGGCCTTTTCAAGTTACACATTTACTCAAGACTCCTTAGCTAATCTGTGTTCCTGTAAACACTGGAGATAGAACTTCCTAATCTACATAAATATGAGAAGAGAGAAATCAAATCATGGGTTAAATTGTATCTCTCAATTCTATGGGTCAGAAATCCAAAGTAAATCAAGAATTACTTTCCATATACCATTTCCAAAGTCTGTCTGTAAAATGGCCCAATATAGCTAATTGTTCCATTAGCTAGTCAGAAAACTTCATCATCCCTCCTCGTTTAAGGTGGATTTTCAGTAATGGTACCTGTAGTCAAGCACTGTATACAATTCATCGCTAACCCTATGCTTCCACATAGACTCAGCTGCTGTCTGTTGCCTACTGCTCACAGTGAAAATCCATGATCCATTTTACAACTGGCAGCATTCTGGCAGGCATCAGCCACGGCATAGTTAGGAGCAGCATCCCTTCCATGAGTTAGGGTCATATCCTTTTCTTCCCCTTAATTTACACAGGTAGATGATTTAACTCTGTTTGGACTTGGCTTTAGGTTGCAAAGATGAAATGTATTTGTGTAGATGGATGCACATGCATGTTTATAAAACACAGCTATTGAAGTCATATAAAAACTCTGCATAAAGTCTTTTTCTCCTACAAAATGATATTTAGGTAATATTAATGCAAATATCTGTTTAGGTAAATACTAAGATAGTAAAATAATCACTATCAAATAGCTATCAAACTGAGTACTACATTCTACTTCTCCTTCAAAGAGTGACAAAAAATCCCTCAATTGCAGTGGAAGAAACACTGACATCTAAATAGCCACTAACTGGAAAATATTGTCTTGTTAGTGTTTTGCAATTAAAAAGAATTAAAATAATACAAGAGCAATTAAATCTTATTATGGACTCTTTTTGGCTTTGCTTATTAGTCTCCATAGTTTTCTTTTATGAAAATTACATATATGTTGACTGTTGTCCCACTTTTACCAAAGAAAAACACTGATTTGTTTGAAAATTTACTTAAGAAAATGCTCCTGGGTTAAGACCTTGTATGCCAAGTTTCAGCCCTGAGTGAATTTTTATGACCGAGTTATAAACCTTTGAAAATAAGAAACTAATACTGCAAGGATTTAAAATAATAGAAAATGTTTCACATAATATAAATCTATAAGCAGAGCATTATATTTAAGTCTTAATATCTACATAGTTGGATTATCTTACATCTTGACAATCATACTAAGTAATCTTGCCTCCCTTCCCCTTCTTCTGATTCAGTGTTTCATTCTTATGCATTAACAATGCTCTGGGCCATAAAATACTGTATTAATATTAGTTTGTCACAGTAGACTAAATTTAGAACAACTCATTAATATGGGAGAGTAAAAGGCATTCTGCCAGGAGTGTGAGTGACTCTACAAGCTCTTAAGGCTATAAGTTATGCAGATATGCCACTTGAACTAGAGAGCTAGCAATTCCTTTTGTTATTAATAAGAGATTCTATTAGTTGAAGCCATTTCTATTTCTAATTAAGAAATGTGGAAAAAGGCAATTTTACCATTGGATGTATCCCTGATGTGTAGCCAGAATAAGCCACACGCCATCTTTCTCTGCTTTCTGGTCAGATAGGATTAGTGGCACATGCACAGAATGAATTTTCCCCTACAGTACACAGGAAAAAATAAATGTACTACAGTGTTTTCTTTGGTACAATCACATTCTGTGCATCAGGAAGAAAGTCCAGCAACCAGAGCTGTTTCAAAACAGATCTGATAATGTTTAGAACTGCCCCAGTGAAGAAAGTTTTCATTTTTCACAAACACAGCCTTTCATTTGTATAGTTTCATGCCAGTAATGCCTTCTCAAAGGTTGTCAAATATTAATTTTTTTAAATTTAGTCCCTTGCTAAGCTACAAATATTCATGTTTAACACCAAGTAGCAGTTCAGGGGCTGACAACAGTATGTACCTTTTGAATGATGCATAGAAAGCAGCAGTTAGCACAAAGACAAAGCCACCAGATTGGTCTCAGGGAAACCCAGTGTCTGAATTTTTCATGATTCCTCCAGCACTTAAAGAATAAGAAACTGGCTACTACTGTTGGGAGATCAGCGTTGTGAAGGTCAGAGCCCAAAAACATGCAAGTGAATCAGGTTTTGCCTGAGGAAAGTGAAAAGGGATTTAAGCTGCTTAAGAGAATTATAAAGATTTTTTAATGCATTTTACAAACACTGGTAGCAAAACAATAGCTGTAAAAATGAGGAGAATCATATCCACCTATCATTCATTGCTTGTAAGTCACAAAAGACAGAGCAAAGACCTTTTCTTTATGTCTGAAGGCTTAAAACTTCCAGAGATGATTCTTTTACTTATAGACTTCCTATTACCTTTCTTTTCCTTTTTAAGAACTGCAGCTACTTCAGATGAAAACTGATAAATAGGAATTGTAAAATAAATTCAGTAATTTCTCTATGCTTAAAAATTCAGTAAAGTGATGTCTTCATTACCCCACGGCCCAGTGTCTTGTGTATCTGTTTATTTTCCATAGTAGACAAACTTTACTTGATCTCATAATTATTTCTAGAAAGCATAAATTGATTCCATGGGGAAGAAGAAAAAAAAAAAATAAAATAACAGAAACTGCTTAGAAAAACATTACAGCGTTTAAGCAACTGATGGCTTCACCTGTCATCATCTAGTTAAGCTCTTAATGAGTTATTTTCTATTCTTGGTCACATCTGATTTTTTTTTTTTTAATACAAGTCCCTTTGAACAGCTGGGAGTTACAGCATCCTTTGATCACAGCATTCTGAATTTTCAGTCAAAATGAGGACATTTTTGTCCTTACTTGGGTTATTTTTACAAGTCTATTTCCTCAAGTATGTTTTTGGACATTACTTTTCAGGCACACAAGGAAGCAGAACAATTAATGTATACATTTTTACATAAATGTTTATAAATTTAGTAAAGGGAAAGAGCTTTGCCACAAGAAACCTCAGCTCTTTTGAAGGCAGTTTTCTAATGATGACCCTTGGCATGCTAGCCCACATGGGATTCCTGTGAGAAGAGTCTGATGAAAATTAGTCTATTCTCATTTCAAACAGAATTTTGCTGAAGTCCTGATCAGAGCATCAGCATGGAGTCCAGGGAGACAACACACGCTACTTGATTCACTCCGCAGCCTCCCTCTCCTGGTAATTGTTGCAGGAACACATAGTGACAAGACTATAGGATGTGAGGGGTCTGGATGTACTCAGGCTGTTACTCTCTGTTTAAAGATTTAAACCATCAGGGTATGATAAGGCTTTTTGATGTTCATTGAACATGGAGCTTGGGTACAGAAGAAGGGGAAAGGGCTTCACCGGAAGGCAATCATCTTTCAGAGCCACAGTAAGACTGAGAGAGGTGGGAAAATCTCAGTCTCAGCATAGACATGGAACAAAGGGAGATGAAAGGGCTAGGGTGAAGAAGGGGCCAGATCTGGCTGTGAGGCAGAACTTGCACTAAAAGATAGTTCGATGCCTTAAAAAGCAGAAAAAACATTTAGTGTTCTTGCTCCATTAACATACACTTTTGGCTAAAATTTAACTATTCTGCAAATTTTTTACAGTTTATGTTGATACTATATTTAAACAATGCCTCTGGCTTATTTTGAAATTATTTAATGAATGTACTTTGTCAGATGAACATCATTTCCTAATTATACAGGAAAGTATTAAATGATGAGCTATTTTAAAGCGTGGATACAATCTTTTCTTTCCTAAGGGACAGACCAAAAACAGGCTGGTGCCATACATTGCTGTATATATAATGTGTATGACTGGGGAGGGGAGTGCAGACACAGATATTTTCCTTGTATTGACAAAGCAAGGCATCTTAAGACAAACATGAAGAGGCATTACCATCACCAGGTAAGGATGATACAACACCATTTCTTCATCCAGAAGAGAATGACTATTTCCAAGGATAATTAAGGGCCTAATCCTGCACCATGAATGGTGATGAGCACTTTTGATTCTCATTAGCTTTAAAGGGAGATGAGAGGAATCAGTGGGTCACAGGATCAGGCTCTAAAATGAAAGAGAGATTTGAAGGAGTCATCTACACAATTTCATAGACTAGGAGGAAGAGAAAGACAGTTTGATCAGAGCATCACTTGTATGCTCTGGGAGTTTCACAGCACCTCTGCTGTACAGCACTGTAATTTTGTAGGTCCAACAGGCATTTGCCAGCATTAGCTGCTCTGAAATAAGGGAGAAGGTAAAGGATTCACATGGAAAGCTGAGTGTTAAGCTGATCAAAGTTAGAGATACAGGGATTTACATGCACCTTTCTAGCTAAGAAACACTACCTGCTTTTTTTATACTAATCTCAGTGGGCCAAATTTATCCTGATGTAACTCAAAGCATATAGGAAGAATTACTGCAGAGATAAAGCAGACCCAGTCTCCCTGTGATGTTATTTATAATCTGTATGTTTTGCTCTATAAGAGCATACATACTTGGAGGGTTGCCTAACTGCAGTCACTTACAAGGGTGCAAGAGTCTATTGACTTCAGCAAATCTAATTCTGAGTTTGATGAAAGAGATTCAGATCAAAGTAGTAACATGGACTATTCCTAAAAATCATTCCTATATATTCACTGATGTTCTTAACTTGGCATTAAGGGCTGCATCAATACTTACATTACACTGCTCATTCCCCTTCAAATCTGAAGTCTGACATCCTTTCTCTAACAGCTAAATGCCTTATATGCATCTGTTGTGAAGCTTGGTCCTGCAGAGTGTACATACTGTGACCAGTCTGTTTCTGTGAAAATGCTTCGCACACATTTGGTTGGCTTTCAAATCCAAGGTTGGCATTTTCAGAAGGATTCAAGAGACTCAGGCATCTAAGTCCTACTGAAAGTCAATGAGATGTCTTCCTAAATCAGTTAGGTTTTCTGAACGTTAGGTCCTCTTGTGTTTCAGTGAGAGTTGGCTGCCTCCCAGGCAAGGCTTTGAAAAATATAGCCAACAAAAAAACACTGACACAAAACCAACACAAACAATACACAAAAGTTGTGTAAATTGAGTCTTTCCATGATCAGTCTACTTAGAAAATGGTGAGATATCTCAACAACAATTACCCTCTATCCAGGACCCTCTCTAGATTTCATGTGGAAAGGGATGCCCTAGTTAATCCATAACAGTTAATAATTAATATAGTTAATCCTAGTTAATAGATGCTCCATGTGACTGTCTAGACAAGGCCCACTGTATTGACCTACACGCTAGCCAACTTCAACTCAAAGAAATGAAACATTCTTTGCTGCCGTTAACGAAAGGGGCACACGTCCAAACTTGTCCATCCTCTCCTATGAGGACCTGGTAGGAAAATTTTGGTTAATTCTGAAAAAGAAAGGATGTATGTTCACCTTCTGCCATTAATTTGAGCAGCATTAGATGAACAGCAAACATGAAAACCTTGCAGGAAGCTACACATAAAACCAGAAGATGCTGCTGAGCCATTCAAGTCTCTACAGACTTATTTGATGTGGTGTTTGCATAATAGCAGTTGCAGGAAACAAAGTTGAAGAACAGTTTTTTGGTATTGTTTTTTTTTAAAAGCAAATGTATTCCCTTGATTTCATTTTCTTTAGTTGCTGCCATACAACATATTCACCTGCAGCCATCAAAGAAATTATGCACAGAGCAGTAGCTCACCCAACCCCCTGTGGCTTCAGCTGGCACTTTAGAAGCTGGGATTCAAAATGCAGTCCGAGACCACGGATATCCTAGTTCTGCCACACAGCACTCCTTCCTCAGACAGGTTAAAAATGTAGCTTTGTATAAACTGACAACCAACAACACTGAAAAGGGCCAAAGTTTGCATGATTCATCGCAGTCACCACAGGTACAAAATTCATAGGGACCAAAAAAAAAAGCCACAGAGATTTTCACAACTTTAGCCCAAGGCTAAAGGAAGACAGTACTAGAAATACAAATTAAACCTGTTTTTTTGTGACAGAGTCAATTGTTAAATAAATGGCATAATAGACATCTACTGCAACAAGAACAAAAATTGCACCAGTTGCTTTTATGTTATCATACTTCTGTGTGCTCTCACAAAAACTTTCTTCAGAAAAATCAATAAAGCAGATTGTGCCCAGCAGTTCCCCATTACAGAATTAAATCCATATGCCAACACAAAACAATGAAGAAAACAAAACTAACAAGGTATCAATTTGGCTTTGTTTGACTTTGCCTGCCAGAGAATAAAATGCAAGGCTGGGTGTAATTTAATGCAAACCTTGGCCTATCCTGGTCATGCATATGACTGACCCTCAGTGCAAGACCATCAATTTTCTATTAAAGATCAGAGAGTTGACATATCAAAGTCAACATCTAGCTGAATAACTGCAGTAACTTGATAATAATTCTTTTGTGGATTTCAGAGTGGCTTTTCAGTAAAGTATCAGAAAGGTAGCAGTTTTCAATCCTGACCCAACAAGATCTGAATATGAAATAAAGGATTTGAGCTTGATCTCCCCATGATGTGAGGATGAATGTTCTGGTAAATGTTAACTTAGTGCTCTGAATAGCTCAGTAATAGATGGGTTTAGGCAGTAATAGGTTTAAAATGTCAACTTATTGAATAATAATTTCATGTTGTACAAATACTACGTGTAAGAAGGGATTTGTTTTGCAAATTTTGAAATAAATGAATGGATTTGTGATGTCCTTCACTGTTCTGTTCAGAATGTTATAAAAGAACAAAAATTAGTTTTGCTTCAATAATATCCCTCATTGTTTCCCTGCATTATTCTGAGCATGTGTCATAACTCACAAGTGTTGTTTACTCCTGTTGTTTACCTTTAAGTACCTTGATGTGTGTTTTGGCCCCCTGACAACAAACACAATTATTCATTGTAAAAATAAATAATAAGATAGAAAAAAAACCCCTCGACAAATTTTCCTTAAAATTCTGCCATCCAAACTGTGGACAATGTTAAAACACCTTTACATCACTTACACCCACATAATTCCTACTGACTCCTCTCACTGAAGGAAGTTCTGAAGCACTGACAATCCAATGCTGTCTGACTGCTAACACATGGATGAAAGCATTCAAGCTGCTCCTTTTTCATATCATGAAATTTCAGCCATTGCCTCCCATCCAGGCACTGATGTTAAGCAACCTGTAAAGTATTGCTAACATTCTTGGGAAGATGATGCCAAGCAATTGCCCATATGGCATTTTGGAACAGAATAGCATTCCTGGGTCCTTTTTATTTTTAAAATATTTTTTCTTTACTCATTCTCAGCTTGCTTCCTTCTACGTACACTTTCACACTTACGTAAGTGATTCTCATTTAGCTTACGTAAGTTTGAATCCACTATACTTTAATTGATACCAAATTACCAGTGGTTGAGTCCTAGGAGTTGCATTTTTCTGACTGACCCTGAAACCCATTACTTAAAGTTTAACTTATTAATCAAGAACCAAAGAAACAGACTGTGCCAAAACTGTTCAGAAACTCGCTCTTTATGAATCAGGAGGACTTGGGATAATGAGGAGGGCTAGCTTAGTTATTCCTTCTACTTTCTCTTGATGAGTGCCAATAGAAAGAACTCATGCAACTCAAAGTCCAGTCTTCCAGACCTGCTGGAAGACTAGCAGTTGCACCTGCTGTACTCAATTATTCCATGGCCTATTTTGCACAAATAGCTTCATGCATTCAAATTTATTTAAATCTCCCAAATAAGCACAGGACTATGCATTACTGGGCGAATACCCGCGTCCCAATTTCAGAGTGAACCAGACTTCAGACACTCAAGCGATCAGAGCAAACCTCCATTAAGCATGATGCTGTTCTTTGCTTCTTGATCCCAAATTGTTGAGTAGTGTGGCCACGGGGATAAATATGTTTTATGCTTTAGCCCAAAATAAGCTGTAGTTTTGGGCAGCAATTCTATCTAAAGCGTCCTGAACTGAAAGGACCAACAGCATAAATTCCTGAGAAGACATGTCCCAACCACTCATTTGTGAAAGTGGTAGCTTAAAAGGTAGATCCTGTTGGGAGACATAAAACTTGGGAGCATCCAGCTATTTCTATGGAACTGGCTGTGATACCATAAAACAGAAGGTGACAATTCCTGTACAAGATCAGACATAAAAAAGAGAGGGGAGGCTAAACTGTGAAAAGCAATTCCTTGCTCTCATACAAATATCTTGAAGAACAATATAGAGATTACAGGAAATCATAAGCCAAGTAAACTGCTTTTTGGATAAGTATTTTCCGCTTACAAGGGTGCCCCAAGGCAAAAGTTGCTCTTTAAACAGAATTTGATTTTAAGGGCAAATTTACAATTATAATTAGCTGCAACAAGCAGACAAACCCAGAGGGAGGGCTGTGTTCAGGTCCTAAACACAGATCCTCATGGTCTGGCAGCATGATCAAGAGCCCCTGCCTTGTTGCCTACCCCCAAGGAATGCCTTGCAGAAAGCTTGTGGGCCATGCTGACACAGGGACTCCTGCTCTCCTGGAAGGAAAAGAGACTGGAGCTAGGGATCCTGGTTGGAAACAAGCACATAAATAAATTAAGCATTACAAAGCTGATCACAGAGGGGACGTAAGCTCTCAAGGAAACCAGCAGCACAGAGTTACTTGAAAAGTACCAGGCTGAACCCCTAATCCATGCTTCAGCTTTGCCTGAAGTCCCTTCAGGTCAAGGCAGATGTACAGCACTGGGGAAAAGGAAGCAGCAGGCAACAGAACACAAGCAAAAACCCAAACAACAAAATACAATAAAACAGCCTTGAGAGACTCAAAGAGGGGTCAGTTCTGAGAAGACAACACAATTTTAGTCCAAGGTATGACAAGTTTTACCTTCAATTACAATCTTGCAGAGAACATCAAATGGGAAGCACATGGCAAAGTTCCACTCAGCCATTATACACCACACAGACAGCATGTCATGTGTAGATTAGGAGACATTATACATTAATCCACTCATCATAACAGCACAGACCTCTAACAGTGAATGGCAAACTGGAATGTTAGTGGTTCTGAGAACTTTGTTTATCCCTGGCTGCCCATTGACTTTACTAACTGCTCTGAGCACAAATGAGCTTACATTTCATCCAAAATGATTGTGTATACAGTAAAAGTTCAAAAGTAGACTGCATTAAAAAAAAAAAAAAGGAAAATTCAGCTTTCTTGACAAAAACAAGAGCAAAAAGATTTCTTCTCAAAATCCAAAGCTCTGTAATTTGATCCAAAAAACTGTGATGGTTAAAACTTTCTTTGGAGTTTTTGGTTTTTCTATATTTCTTTGGAACTATAGAAGCATCAATAAAATCTCTCCTAATAGCACCACCCGTGAAACCTCCTCTCATGACTACCTGCCTGCTGTAACAGAGCAGTTTGGCCAGGAAACAGAAACTGGCTTCCAGAAGCTGTCACCATCCTTCATGTAAAATCATAACTTGGAGCACACAGCTTCCCCCAGGTCACTGGCTCACAGGTACTGCCATTCCTGCCCACACGTTCAGGTGAACACTTCTTCCCCCACGTCACAAAAAAGAACCCAAAGGTTCAGATCTTCCACAGAAAGAGAGCTTAGCTGGTATTACTGGCAAAAATAAACTAAAACTTTCTCCTTCTTTCCATAAACATACGAAAGTCAAGCTTCTAGACAGACGGTATCACTGGATCAGGCTAGTGGAAATACTACGCCACAAGAAGATAAACAGCTGAAATTGGAGCAGCTGGTGGGTGAACCTTAGGGCAGGAGTGGAAAACAAACACGACTGACACTATCTAGAGGAGTAACATTAACCTCTGAAAAAGCCCTAAAAGGCTCTGAATTTGGAAAGAACTCATGCTCTAGCAAGGACTTTCTGAGAGTCCAAGAGTCCAAGCAAAGGGCTTATCGTTAACTCAAGTATAGAGACTAAATGACCTGAAGCTTTCTCTTCAGGATTAAAGTAGGCATGAAGGAGGTACCTGGGTGCTAACAGTACCTGTGTCTTTGGAGGAATATGCTCCCTGAGGTCAAAGACTGCTCTTGGAACTAACGCTCAAGCTTGTACTACCTACAGAAAAGGTGATGTTAAGGCATGATGCAGTTTCAGTACCCAAAAATCAATACTGCTCAAATAACTTTTAGTGAAACTTAAAGAAAATCTATCCCTTCACTGACAAAAACATCTGGACAATAGGATCTGCTTGGAATAGGGTCTTTCATATGGCAGTTCAGCTAGTGTACAAAAAAACAGATCCTAGAAGGAAGAAGAAAGTCAAATTCACATCATGTTAGTTCCTCTATAGTTTTGTGTATTCCCTAAGGTTCTGACTTTATTTTTTCATGTCAAAATGTGATTTTTTTTCCTGTTAGCAAACACTTAATTTTCCAAAGACTAAAAAGGATACCCATCACATTAGAAAATATTCAAAACAAAGGCTTTTAAAAAAGTAGAGAAAAAGCTGTGTACATAAGACAGCAGCTCTGTGAGGCAGACAATATTTTTGGAGAATGCAGAATTTAGACCATGCAACCTTTCCTGGGCACATGCTATAATCTCCAAAACAGGTCTGGTTTGTAACAGAGCAGCCACTTTAAGGTTAGTTAGCATCCAGAGGCCTGCCTGTGTTGTTCATATTACACATGCAAGTCCCATCCTTTGGCAGAACCTAACCTTTATTCTTTTCCACTCTTGAAAATAAAGCTTATGTCAAGAGGTCAAGGCCAAGAGTCATCTTCCTCCTCTCTGCCTAGAGGAGCACTGGGAAGAGCCAAGGATTTGCCCTTACAATGAGAAGCACTGTAACAGCTCAAGGCTTGCCCCAAGGAAGCGCATGTGTTGTTACAGGTGTGAATTTGGGTACATCTACCTCATCTCTAGCTCAGAGAAGCTACAAGGCTGTAGCATTTAGCCTGTTTCTTTAAACAATCCATAGATATTGAACAGCATCCTTGATGGGATATGAAAGCAGGTACCAAGTAATGCAGAATTTATAGAGAATGCCACATAGAGACCAAAAGAGCATTCGAGATACAGAGGAACATAAATTGCACAGCTGAAATCAAGCCATATTTTTACCTGCAAACTTGTTAAACCCACATTCATATGCCTCCACCAAAATATTTCATTCTCTTTGATTAACAAATCTTTCTTAAATGAAGTTCAGTCCTACACAAATGTAAAATGGATGTGTGTTTTTTTAAAGCACTGAAACTGATTTGCATTTCAGCACATGGATGTATCTATAGAACAACTTTAATAAAAAGGCTCAGCTCTTTCAGATTATTTGGTCTATGTGTTTGTTTTTCTGGTGCATATAAAATTATCTTTAAAAAAGTAGGCAAACCAGGGATCCATAGGTAATCTAAGAAGCACAACATTCATGCTTGTTTATATCTGTATTTTCAGCTAGTACATATCCATGATTTATTTGCAAACAAATTAATTAATGTTTCAGCAGCTGTTTGCAGCCAGTCTGTGATCTAGTTTAAACAGAGATGACACTTTTTTTTATTCCACAGGGGCAATTTCAAGTACTCGTAGATTATATTCTTACTATCAGTCCAAATGATAAAAGAGTAGTGAATCCTGAAACAGCATAGCTGACTTTATAAGATCACTGTGCTTCCACATACCCAGTTATTCCCTAATGCCATCTTTCCTGTGTTATCTTTTAATTAGGGCTGCATAATGCCAGTTTATAAACAAATCTCTAAGTAAGATCAAAAACTGACATATTTTAAATGTTTTTCATTCTCTAGTTTGTGGTCTCCGGGGGGTGTTATTCTAAAATGTACATCCCTGTATGAAATTACTTTTTTATCACATTGTGTATAATGAAAAGAAATGTTTGAGTATTGTTCTGTAACTTGACAATGAACAAACAAATGAAAGAACAAATGCTGGGTAGCGTAAAAGATAAGCACAGTATACAATAGGTAGATAACTGCAGAAAACATTACTGTACTTTGTGATTTTATTTCTCTTGATAAAAAAAAAAAAGAAAACTACAAGACAAAATCCCCAAAGCCTTGCTAGGCTAAATTTCCTCCTTCTTCTTTGAACAGACTACACAGATTTTGTTGACTAATTGAGATCAATCCCAGTTGTAAATCGCCTCGCTATCCTACAGCTTTAATTAAGCTACCAGAGGGAGTTGTTTATCAATTAACACTTGTTACAAATTATTAGTAATTATATGGACTTTGCATATATACATCAGCCAGTAAAGACTAAGCCATACTTCCCTGTGATACAAATTAAGTCAGATATAGTGTATAATATTTTTCTTACAAAAAAAGACAATCAGCACAAAAACATATGGAAATTAGACTGGCGTGGGAAGACCTAAAGTAATCCACATATTCCTCTTAACTAAATGCAACAAATTTTAACATATCTTGTGCATAAATGTAGGCAATTAGACTAAGTAAATTAAGTTAGTCAAACTTTTTAAAAAATGGTAGTGTTCTTTAATGTATTGCATGCATTCCCATTTTGAGTAACAAACATCTTAAATAAGGAACATTAGGTAAAAGTTGATAATGTATTCAAACATTAAAGCTACCTATTGCTCACTGCACTACATTCTGTGATAATTTTAATTGGCTTAATTGAGATGCACAAGTCTGATTAATGTTTAATTCCTTTATATTAAAAAAGAGAGAGTCAAGTAGTTAGACATTTCTTCAATTATGTTAGATCTTTCTCGACTTCAAAGGAATGTTACAGTAGACAGCCAGATACTGGATGAAATGATTAAAGAATAAAGACTGCTCATTATAATCTAAGAGTACAAAATTGGTTTGTGTAGCCTTTGAAAGTTAAAATTAAGAGCTGTTGAGTTAAAACTCAAGCTACAGTAATTAACCCAACTTATAGCCATCTTCACTTACCTGGTTGACTAAGATTAGCCATTTGAAGTGATCCAGTAGATTCACTGGTTCATTTATTATTCATTCCATGACCAATGAGATACAATTTCACCCTGATGAAACCTTCATTTATGAGACAAAGATTTAGTGCCTCTACTTAATTTGGTTTTAATTACTTAGGATAGAACCTTCTTCATTCACATTAATAACAACCTCTTCAAAACCTGCTGAGGAGATTTTAGTCAGGTTTTTTTTTTTCATTTTCTGACTATGCAAGAAATAAAAGACTACCAAATTTTTTTTGATAATACAGGTATTGCATTATAAAAGTAAGTACATTACAGTAAATTTTATATCAGTACCACAGCTGCACTTTGCTAATACAGTTTGCTGTCTAGCAGAAAGGAATAGTCTGTTCCTGCAGGAGGTGTGTGGACAGTACAAAACTGCTGGGTACGAAAGGCGCCGCTGAGCTTCTACTGTAGTATTAGAAAAGGGGGCATTGAAATTTCCTTGTAACTAACTTTTTTTGGCAGGAGTTTTAGAGTTCATCTCTACTGGCAATAAACACTGAATCAATTGATTTTAAAAAACTTCTTTTTGACCAAAACATCAACTTGAAAAGCAACAGCACTGCACTTGACTGAAGATAGATTCACACAGGTCTCTAGTTAGTCATGATCTGCAACCCTTCATAAGGAGAAAGAGAAGAAAATAATCAAACAAATTTTATAATAATGAATGGGCTTATGGATAGAACTACACTGCTAAATTATTCATGGAAAGTAGAATATGAGCACAAAAATAAGTAAATAAAGCAAGTAGGTAGCCTGTTTTGCCAAATGAAATTAGCTGTGCTACAGAGTGTATTTGATTAACATGGTAATGATTTAACCAAGACTGTTGTACAGCTGGACTTACATGAGAGCCCTACATCCAGCAATGGGCACAGGAGCTACATGAAAACACTCACCCTAACTAACCAGCTTAAAGGTCTGCAAAATCAGAAGCAACAGCAGAGGAAAAGAAGCTTTTCAAATGGAAGCAATGCGGTGGCCAAGGGCATGCCAGAAGGCAATGCTGGAAACCTCTGAATACAGTATTTTTTGACAATACCTAGTAACTGTAACTGAACATAAAAACACAGCAACATCTAATAATTTCTCACCTGGTGAAAATTCTCAAGAGTTCTAGTGACACTAGTTGAGGCAAAGATAATTTTCATATTCTTAGAAGATATGCCTAGCAGTTTGTAGTATCTTACATACTTAGTTACATTAGAGTGTTACCTATAGAGAAATGTTGCCTTGTAATCTATTCACCACAGGCAAGAGGGGTTTCCCTATTCCCCTCTTCCACACAAACTGAAGTTATTGCTCAGAGACTGAAATGGGCTCTTTCTGTAACATGTTACAGTCCCTTTCCCTGGACTATCAGATTTATAGTTGATTAAGGAAAAATAAACACAAAAAAATCACTGCATCAAACCTGTAACCATCTATCCTGCAATTACAAATACTTAAATAATTTTTTACAGAAATTCAAAAGCAAGCTAATGTATCTCTAAAAAAGAAGGCTTTCTTTATTTCTGAAGGAACAGGAACCAGTACTGAGGCAGACTGACAGCCCCAAATCTCAACCATAGCAACAAAAAATGCTACAGGACATGATTACTTAAACAAGATGATTTCTTCAACAGAACTAGAAGAAAAAATTTTTGACAGATAAATTATTTCAGAGAAGTTTTCTCCAACCTCTGGAAAAAATCAGATGGAAAATTCCTAGAACCTTATCTTGTCTGCATCAGTGTGTGGCAGCACAGAACAAGGAAAGCAGCATACTGAGGAACTAGCTGGTTTGCTGGAACAACGCCTACCATACAACAGCACACTTCTTCAGTCTTTACCTGCAAAGTCCCACCAGCCACCCGTTCAGGTTTCTGCTGCCTCTCACAGCAATAGCAGATACCACTGAAGATACAATTCCACTGTGCAATGATATGATAGCATCCACTTTTTCCGATATCAGAGAAAATGTGCTAGTTTTCTCCATATTGAGAGGTTTTCTCACAAGTAGGATAAGCTGAGATTTCCTGTCCTCTTCAATAACACTGCTATTTCAGCCCTTCACCATGGAGACTGTCCCCAAGCTCCCTGTATTGACTGATACTTTATAGATATAAAAGTGCTCAGGTGGTAACCTGGAACCAGAAGCCTTCCCTTAGACAATTGTGTTTTAACCCTGCACTGTGTAGTTCTGCAAATGGAAGCCAGGAAGGCTCTGAAAACCTTTTTCCATAATGCTCTTCCTACAAATGCAATAAAAAGGTTCTTACATACATTTTAATGACATGTTCCTACGGAATTAATAGTATCTTATTAAATTTCACAAAAATGATGGGGTTCATATTTTTCCATAATACTTTTCTGTCCTTGGATGAAAGACTATCACTCATCCTAGTGGCAGCTACGTTTTATTGATGGGTAATACCAAATATAGTAATTTTTAAAGCAATGGGTATCCCTTAGAAAGTAAGATACCACTTGATAAGTTCATCAGCATCTACCCTTGTTTTGTCACTACCTGATCTGCCAAATTACATGTTGCAAGAACAAAAGGAACAAACTTACAGCACCGTCCCACCCAGCCTGCATATTCCGTGGATAATGGGAAGCTCTTATAGCCTTAGGAATGCTCACCTGAATATACAGCAGAGAAAGAGCGGCCCAGGTTATGAGTCCTGCTCTCCTCTACCTGCGGCAGGGAGCTCTAGCAGATTTCACATCTAATTGTGAAGTTTCTTGATCTGCTCAAAAATGTTCCTAAACTACAGAGTACCTTTGAATTTTTATTGTTGGCTGAATATGACAAAACTCTTGGTATCATATCTTACTCTCACTCATCTTGAGCAGATCTTGTTAGTGCAGATTAGATCTTGTTAAAGATTAATTCCTAAAGCATCCTCAAGCTTTCTTTTCCAACAAAGGAAACATCAATTATAGGCTCACACATAAACTTTGCCCCTATCTTGAATACTTGCTGCCCTTTATAAATCTTAGATTTCTTCCCCTTGTGTGTGTTCAAAGGAGAGATTTTATTGCCTCCAGGGGTTGTTAAACTGATTGCAATACCACGTATTTAGAGCAGTTCAGTGGGAATTAAGCTGGTTCAATGCTGTCAGACCTAGAATATAGCTGTCAAATAGCATTACAAGTAAAACACCCTTGATAAGAAATAATGACCAAATGTCAATCTGTTTTTTACCAGCAGTGCTACAGACGTAGCCTTGCCAATGAAAAATGCAATATTTTGCACATTACAGGAGGTATGCTTTTGTGATGGTACATAGTAAAGGGTGTTTCAGTCTTTCAATGTAGCTTATTTTTAGATGATAGGATTTGATCACAAAAATGTGTGTCTTGGACCTATCCTGGATTCAAAGTACCAATGCCTTAAGAGTGGCTTTATCCTCCCTGCAATTTTCTGCTATAAAAAACCCACAAAACAAAACAACAACAACAACAAAAATCACAAAACCAACACATGCATTAAAAATTCATTAATCATACTTCCTAAACGTTAGCCATGCAGAAATTAAAACAGCCAGTTTGCTTAGAGCTGCTTTATGCTCTAACAGCATAAAGGTTCATGTAACCTCACACTACAATGCAACACACTAGCTAATGTTATTTTTCTGATTTATGGATTGTTGTTTTTTAATGACTATTGTGTGTACAAAATTACTGCATTTCTTACAATTTCTTTTTGCAGATACAAATATTTGTCACCTATATAAAGAATAAATATGCAATAAATGTTTTAATACTTAAATATACACTATTCCTAATCCAATACTTAAACAGTTCTTACTTCAATACAGTGTTTACAGACATGTACTCATTTTTGAAAACACATTTTTGACTTACATGAATTGTTATCATAAATAAATAACAAGACTTTAAAAACTAAAATAACCATTGCAAGACACAAATTAAGACTCATTTATCCACATGTGATGGAGTTCAAAGCAACATGCCTGAAAATTTGGTTTAAATAGAGCAGGAAGTATTTAAAAATATCTGCAATATTTTGGGGTCACAGTTTCAGCCAGAATAAGCACTTCAAGATTTTGTCTGGGATTGATTCAAGAGGAATTATAAACAAACAAAGGGCAAGGAACATCTAATACAATGCCTTTCAAAAAGACATTTTAATACTAAGAACAGTACTACCTCCCCAGGAACTGATGCATGAACAGAGAGGGAAAACAGAACATGGTGGAAACTCTCAAGCACAGTAAGACTAAGAATGTGAATGCTAAATTGTGCTCTCCGTGGCATTTGAAGAGGGCACCTGTTGACAGCAGTGAAAGCCCCAGCTCATGAGATAAAATTAATGCAATATGTTTAAAACAATTATACTACTTTACAGAAACCTCCGAAATATAATAAAAAATATTTGAGTGGCATTAATATTGTCTCACAATTTAAATCTGCAAGATACTTTCCACCTCTGAAATATGCAATTAAAGTACAAACAGCATCTTTCTGTTTACACCTTTCAAACTCAGACTTTATTTTTCCATTTTGTAAACTTCCTCTCTACATTAATTAATCCACAATGCACAAAGAAGTCACATTAATTGCTAACTTGCACATGGCTAAATGTATAGATTTCAAGTATGCATACAGAGAGTAAAGAGGACAAGACTGAGGAAGTACCTCTAACCTTACAGCTTCAATCAGACTGCACAAAATCTGAACATTTCGTACCTGGTGAGCCACTCTAAGTCCTTACATAGTTTTGCAACTCCCTGTCTTCAGAGAATCTACATGACATGGAAGTTAACTCTGAAAATGAGCCACAGCATTTGAACAGAGGTTTGGAGTTTTGTTTGGGTTTTTTTTTCACATATGTATTTCAGACCAGGAAGTCACAGTAAAGCATGTTGCCAGCTTCTGACCCTGATCTTCCTTATCAATCCAGGGCTTTGAGCTCAAACTCAGTGCATACTCATTGCACAGTAACAGGCAGGAACTAGTACCAGGCAGCAGTACTAGATAGAGTACAACATCATAATCACTTTAAAAGACATTATGTATGTTCCAATGCATTTAACAAGTAAATTCTACTTTCTGCATTAATGATCACATTCAATATTAATGGCTGAAGAAATGAATGGGATATTCCCTTTTGGGTGAATTAATGAAATTTAACTTACACTTGTAGTTTTAGTTTAATGCTTTTTCTGTTCCTCTACTGAAATGTTTACAGCTCACACACTGATGCTGGAGGAGTAACTGATTTCAAACTCAATGTCATCATTTCATAACTACACTTAAGGACTCACAGGGGAATTGAGTGTCACCATTGAGTAATACGAATAATTTCACATTGCGAGATAAATGAGGCAAAGATGGGGCATTTATCCAAAAATCTATACAGAGCT
This sequence comes from Phainopepla nitens, assembly GCA_013400175.1. Taxonomy (NCBI): domain Eukaryota; kingdom Metazoa; phylum Chordata; class Aves; order Passeriformes; family Bombycillidae; genus Phainopepla; species Phainopepla nitens. Next base: position 211,759 of record VXBQ01004313.1, on the reverse strand, counting down.
GCATGCAAGATTCCCTTTCATTTTCTTTCTTAACTGAAGTGAGAAATATCTGTGGGTGATGTCATTTGGTTTCCAGTTATAAAATTCAGCATGCAGTCCATAATTATAGATTTTGGCACAAACCAGCAAAAGTTTCTCACTATGACGTCAAAAAGCTGACCCTTAATTGGTCTTGCAAATGATTTTTTTTTTCCTTTATTATAGCCATTTCACAACCAGTTAAGACATACTGCAGCAAGGCTCTTTTACATTTATTTGTATTTTAGTACATCTTTTCAATTTCAATTTTTTTACTTATTTTGAATCAGAGTACTAACCAACATATCAAACTGATATAATCATCATTTATCTTGATAAAAAAACCAGTTTGAACTTTACTTAAAAAAAATAGAACTTTGCTGCCCTCTACCTGTCGATTCCCAGATTTTGTGAGAAGACAAAAATCAGAATTGGGTCCAAAGTCCCAGACTTCACAGAATTTAGCTACATTTACACAATCTGTTTTGACCAAGCAGAAAATCAAAGTCATAATTATTGTTCTCATTGACTGAGTTTAAATGAGGAAATAGAACCATAGCATGTTTTTGGTTGGAAAGGACCTTGAAGATGACAGAATCACAATCACTAAGTGGGTAAGATTGGAAGGAACAATGGCCTCATCTGGTCCAACCTCCCTGCTCAAGCAGACTCTTCCTAGAGCATGCTGCACAGGATTGCATCCAGACAATTCTTTAGTATCTCCAGTGAGGGAGACTAAGATCACATAGTCCCAACCCCCCTGCCATGAGAAGGGACACCTTCCAATCGAATAGGTTGCTCAAAGACCTGTCCAGGCTTCCCTGGACAACCTGTTCCAGTGCCTCACCACCCACACAGTAAAGAATTTCTTTCTAATCCAATCTAAACCTACCCTTTTCCAATTTAAAGCCATTTCCCTTTGTTCTGTCACTGTTTATCCTTGTGATAAGTCCCTCTCCAGCTCTCTCGGAGCCCCTTCAGGTCCTGGAAGGGAGACATGCTCCAGCCCTCTGATCATCTTTGTTACCCTCAACTGGACTCATTCCAACGGGTCCACATCTTTCTTATGTTGGGGCCCCAGAGCTGAACACAGCACTCCATCAATTGTCTCATGAGAGCAGAGGGGGAGAATCACCTCCACCCACCTGCTGGTCACGCTGCTTCAGCTGCAGCCCAGGATAGGGTTGGTTTTCTGGGCTGCAAGTGCACATTGCTGGCTCACGCTGAGCATCTTGTCAGGCAAAACCTAATTTTCTACATGCCTTTGCACAAGTTTTAGGAGGATCTGCTGCATGATCCTGCCAGGCACTAAGAGGAGACTGACTGGCTTGTCATGCTATAAATGCTATATGAATTCTCTAAAACTATTTGAAAAATATGATAAAAACCCACCAACCAACCAGTACATGATTAGTTCGTACATTGGTACCTGAGAAGTGCCATTGGAGGAATGATCCCTAAATGCTTTAAATTATATTCAGCTGTAAGTCACTGTCCCAAAATTACTCATTTAGTCATCCATTACCAAAGCTAACAGCATGGTTTCTCACAGGCCAAAGACACTCCACTTCAGTGCATGAAGTGCAACAGCAATGTTTCTACCTTTGTTTTCTCTCACAGTTGCTTTCTTTTTGCAAACCATATTCCTCAAAAATTCTGGGTGTGTTTTGCTGTTATAAAAGGCAAGATCTGGACGGGAATGCAGGGGATCAGTCTACTCTGCAGATTTTCTTTCTGTTGCACCAAAAAGTGCTGAACATCTATGACTGAAATCACTGAAACAGAAGAAGAAAACCTCTCTTCATTACTCTCCTTCTTCCATGAGACATTTAAATTTAATTTGTGCTAAATACTTGTGATCACAGAATCAATACAATGATTACTACACTCAGACACTGTTAATTTAGATAGCGACAGTTTTACCCCTTCTTTTTAAACCTGCAGTTTGTTCACTGCTTCCTCTTAATACCCCCTTAATTAAAACATCAAAAGAAAAAAAAACTCTTTGAATGCCATTTTCTCTCCAACCTCCTCTCTCACTGAAGAGTAATAAGAGCTTCTAGTGAATATTTCCAATGTCCCCAGTCAGTTCTATGAAATCAGGAGACTGAGACAATGTCCTTAATTTTATGATGGCTAAAACCAAATAGGAATAAACCAACTATTGCTTACAGGAAATTAAAAGCTAAGGAGACACCTTCCACCCCATCAGCTCACCTTTTGTTAACTGAAGCCATCAGGCAAAAGTAGGTGTACATGGAATATAATGAAGGTCCACTGTATTTTAATGAAGTCATAAATGAAGACAGATGACTCATGCTACTTGTATTGCACACTACAGCACATCAGGTCAAACATCCAGAGTAAGTCATTAACCTTAAACTGTAATAAAGCATTTGCATCTACTAAATATAAACACACAGGCTACATCCTCTTTGTTAATTGTAGTCTTTGAAACCTAGTATGAAGCAAAACAAAGTGAGCGCACCTTTTTTAGAAGTGGTCTTGATTTACTCCAGAGAAAAGCCCTTCTTCACACAGAGCAAGACTTCACCAATGATTGCTCCAACATGTTTTACTCCAGTCATATAAGCAACCCTTCCGATCTGATTCTTACTAAAATCCAAAAATCAGGATGGTGAGTGAAAGTTACTTTTTGTTAGGGTTAATGGCAAAACTTCTGAGACAGCTCCTGCTCTGTAAATCTGGTAAAGATGTAAGAAGAGCATGCACGATCCAGTGAGTGAGAAAGGGCGAAAAGGCCTTTTCTCAGTCATGGTCTAGGTTCCACTCTCTGACAAAGCTAACAAATCAACACTGATCATCTCTGGATTACACCAGGCTCTGCTGTCTACCACCGCAGAGGATAAAAAGCCTCCAAGTTCACTTGGGATCTCATTTTATTAACCACACTGCTGCACAGAAACTACACCAGTGGGCTCCATTATAAAGTCTAAAGACAGATAGCCAGACAGACTCAGCAATTCAGACTTTGTTGGGGCTTCTTTTTAATCCTGAGCTTGTTTTAAAGAACAACAACTCCTTTTCTTGTGAACTTCCCAGAAAAGAAAAAAAAAAAGAGTCTTTCAAGAGGACCTGAAAACCTGATGAGCTTCAAATACAAGAAATAACAAGCTTTTGAATGGAAACCATGGAGAGCCACTTTGGAAATTCAAGGACTGAAACACTGAGCCAGCACATGAAAAAGGAATTAAATTTTGCTCATGAAAAAGGAATTAAATGAAAGTGCTTCCTTCAAGAAAAGAACACAGAAGTCCTGGGGTTATTAAGTCATGGTAGCAACAAAATATGTGATGCGGTGATAGACTCTCTCACTTGGAATCTCGAAATATTTTCAGCTGCTTTATTAACTTTTATAATTTCCTTATCCAAGTGAGAAGGCTATTTGTTACTAAATGAATTCCCACAAAACATCAGAAGTCTTTGGAAGAGCTAAACACAAGCAGAGAATCCTTGCTTGACTCTTATTCAGTTATTTCTGAAGCAATGCTTCACTGTGATACTACCACTCATTCAAGAACATTTTTGGTGCTTTGTTTGAGATTTTTTCTTTGGCCTTGTTTTCTTAACTACCAGTGCCCCCAAATAGCAGTCAAACAAATGAGAAGCTAGAAGGGCCACAACAAAACTTCTTCAAAGCAATCCCTTCCCAACCCATAACAGCTCTTCAAATTGAGAGGTCAGTGTAAAGGACCTAACCCATACAACTTTAAGAACATAGTTTATCTCCACTGATATAACTCGAGCAATCTGATATTTTCTGACTCACTCAGAAGAAAGGAACAAATACAAGAAGATTTACGAGGAGAGTTAAGGATTTTAAAGTAGTATCATCACAACTGTACTCCATTGTGCAAGTGCAACAAAACTAGATGTAGAAATGTACTATTGCTAGGGAATATCATTAGCAAAATATAAACATTATGCATTTGTATACTGTTACTGTAATGTTAAAAAAGGTTAACCAATTTGAGCTGTGTTCAGGGCTACAATTACATCTGGATTTAAATACAGTTTCTACAATAAATGTATAGTAAACAAAAATATCAGAAAATGGACAACTCCATTTTAAAGTTCTTTCAAAGATTAATACTTGCCTGTCTGTCCATACTGACACTTCCAGCAATATTTATCATTGATTCAGGTTGGCAAAAAATGATAGAACAACTGTGGGATAAGGAAGAAGAAAACAGTCTGTAAAAAATATCTGTACCACCTTGATGACAAATGAGAGGCCATGAGTGGAAAAGCAAATGTGATACAGGAAGAAGGAATCAAGAGAGGCAGAAGAGAAAGTATGTCAGTCATGATTTACAACAATGACATAAACCTAACAGATTAGATTTGACTCAGGGTACCCTGGCACATTATGCCATTCTCCACAGGCTGGAGACATGAAAGATTCTGAATGGAGCAAAAGACACTTAGAAGACAGCAAAAGAGTAAATATAGATTATATCCTAAAAAATATGTGGGATTTAGATGCCTCTGATTTTGACATGTTTTTCAGCTTACTTCCATGGAAATTGAATAAGTATTTATGATATGGATGAAAAGAAGTAAAGGCTACTTTACTAACCTTTACTAGCACCTAGAAAAACAGCAAGCAAAATTCACACTCTGAGACCCACAACTTCCATAAGGCAGGAAGCTGGGGGCTTTTTGCTTGAAATAATTCTTTTTTGTAAGAATAAAACTTTCACTAAAAATTCCCGCTGCATTTAAAATGTCCCATGCAGTTATCTTTTGTACTTTAAGCATTCTGAAATACTTGCACTTTCTCAAAACCCACTCAGTCATAAAGACAAATGTTTCAAACACTGTTAAAGAAGTTTGATAAAGTCTGTGAGAATTTTTGGTAAGAAACAAAATGATAATGCGACTGTTTGAAAACTCTGTGAAATGGGAGCAAGCTAGTTCTCTTCAGTGAAGGTCTTTCCTTATCTTGGCCATATTTAATGTCCAAAAAAATCATGTTTTCATGAATCTCCAGATAAAACAAACCTCCTGAAAGCAGCAAGGATAAAACAAATACATATTAATGTTGATGTGAAGTTCATTTTAGCTAACCAAGACTATGTTAATTACATCATACATTACACAAATACTGTAACCAGTGACGTCCATCTCCTCAACAAGCACAGTACTTAGCTTTTATGCAAAAGTAATTAGGAAACCACTGTGCTCTGACACAAACTTTGAGTGCTCTGAACAGTGTTTTATGTAAACATTCTTACATTCACAAGGACTTTGTCCCAAATAAATTTTGCTGCAATTAATTAAGACTAAAAAGATGATTTTACATTTACTTTCAGAGCTTGAGATATCCTTTGTTTAGATCATCTGAAAACAAACACTACCCTAATTCAAAAAAGCTACTGCAGTTTAATAATCTTTAACTCAGTCCAAATCCAGGTTTATTAGGGATGAATTTGTATGCTTTGATACTTAACTTAGGAAACTGAATCCTTTGTTTGAAATAACACATGAAATAGGATTTTTTTTTTCTCAGCCTTCCTGAATTCCCATCTGAGAAAGAACAAGTTAAATACCATAATGTAGAGCTATCTTTACAAAGGGGACTGAAATACAAGTCAAATATGACTTGCATGATTTGTCCTCTGTAAGTAAGCTATTCTTACACCTTCTAGCAGACCAGTGGCGCATTGCATTACATTGCATTTCTGGAGGAATTACAGAGAAGACTACCAGCTCTTAAAAATATGTACAGGAAACTAACGTGAAACTACAGATGAAAATAATAAAAGATTCTATCTTTTCTTTAGAGATTAGTTTTCATAGAACATTTATGGAATTGTACTTCTGTAGTATCAGCAGAACCATCAGTTTTGTAAGAGTAGTGCTGACAAGGTATCCAACACTCAACCTTACTGAAGCAGGCTGGGTGCTGCCCTGCCTTGCTGCCACTGGTCTTGCTGCAGGGGGGGGCCTTGGCACAGAGCACACAGTTTCTGTCAGAATGTGACTGCTTTCCATATACTGAATATATTTTTCTGGCAAATAGCAAATCACTAAACTGAAGCGGCTTAATCTTCTTTAACACTGTCGCAGAAAATAAAATTAGTCTGACAATTCTGTCAGCATTAAAGCTGCTTGGATAAACCAGGTGCAATCAAAGACTGATAGCATGTGCACAACACCTCACACTAAAAAATAGCCTTTTACACTTCATTAATCTCAATGTTTAAGCAGATGATGGAGGTTTAGGAATAAATGAGTACTAGCTTTCAAGCAGATATGAGATAAATAATTTATAGTTAAAATACATGTCAATGCTGCTACAGAGACATGAAAGTTGTAAAAATCATATAGCTGAAGTGAATATAGCTAGAGATTACAAGGAGATAGCAACAGCTATAGGGCAGGGATCATCTTCTGTCTGTACACAGAAATGCCTGCCAGGCTTTTAGGTGGTGTGAAAACAGAGTATAAAGTAACATTTTCATGAGGCGTGTGTAGCATAAAGGTCAATCAATCACATTTTTCAAACTATGTCTCTTTGTTACAACATAAATGTTGCTATTCCACAAGAGTATTTAAAAACAGATGTTACTTTAAAAAGCCAGTGTTGTATTCTCATTAAATCAATAAAAAGCCAGGAAATCCCTGGAATTAGAAAACCTATACAGCTGTCCTCCTTACCTCTTATCCGTGTGACATAGAAATGCAGATTGTGACTGCATTGTGCAGATCTTAGCAGTGAATGCAGCTTTACAAGGTGCTTAGACTGAGTCTATTTCTTCTCACTTAAAGTTACATTATGCTAGACTTAAGGCATGCTTTATTTACATGCATTCATTCTCTAGTGGGAGTTTATATACTGTGCACTTGATAATTCTCTAAGTGAACAACAGTCCAGCATCAAGAAGAGTTTCATGCAGAATACAAATAGAAAGCATTAGACAACTACCTCCCAGGGACAGTGAGTTCCCTGGGCTTACGTTGGGGATGAGGATTGGTCGATCTGCTCACCCTCCGGGGCTGTCTGGAATTATAGATCAGGGACCTTATTGTCATACCCCAGCTGCTGCACAAAGCCACTAGAAGAAAGGAGATTTACGAGTATTTCAGCAGCACTGAACAAGGGATACAGAAGCTATACAACTGGGAGTACAGTGGCTCTAAATCTGTAGGCATTATGCAAAAAGAAAATGCAGAGTTTGGCATCTAGGGAGCTCTCCCAGAGCAATAGGACATCTTTGTAAATTCTCTAAAGAATAAATTTAACAGTTATTAAAGAACAACACCCTGTTATTGCAGTCACTGAACTTTACAACACAAGGAAAGATGCAAGGGATTTTCAGAAAGACATCTGTCATTTAACAGTGACAGTGACCTCAGCACAGACAAGGAATTCAAATCCCCAGTGATGGAAACAAATTAACCCCTTGGTACACAGTGGGTTGAGAACTCCAGCATTAGGACTGCTGTGCACTCTAACAGTAGTAACAGGCTGCACAAGGTTTTACCTTCGGCCCAGCAATAGATGGAATGAGGGATATTCTTTAAATTATAATTGCTGTACACAAAAACCAGTTATGACATTATCTAACATCATGTTACTGACAGTCATAGAAGCATAAAATCATTTATGTTGGAAAAGACCCTTCAGATCATTGAGTTCAATTGTTAGCCTAACACTGCCAAGTGCACCACTAAACCATGACCTTAAGTGCCACATCTACATGTCTTTTAAATACCTCCAGGGACAGTGACTCAGCCACCTCCCTGGGCAGCCTGTTCCAAAGGCTGGCAAACCCTTCAGTGACAAAATTTTTCCTAATATCCAATCTAAACTTTCTCTGGTGCAACTTGAGGTCATTTCCTCTTGCTTGTCCTGCTGCTTGTGACCTGGGAGACTGACACCCCCTCCCCCAATTACAACCTCCATTCATGTAGTTGTTGATAGTGATAGGGTTCCCTTACAGCCTCCTTTACCTCAAACATGCCCAGTTCCCTCTGCAGCTCACAGGACTTGTGCTCCAGACCCTTCTCCAGCTCTGTTACCCTTCTCTGGGCATGCTGCAACACCTCAATGTCCTTTTTGTAGCGAGGGGCCCAGAACTGGACACAGTATTCAAGGCGCAGCTTCACCAGTGCTAAGTACAGGGAGACAAGCACTGCCCTGGTCCTGCTGGCCACAACGCTCCTGATACAGGCCAGGATGCCATTAGCCTTCTTGGCCACCTGGGCACACACTGGCTCGTGTTCAGCCACTGTCAACCAGCACCCCCAGCTCCTTTTCCTGTGGGCATCTTCCAACCACCTTCCCCAAGCCTATAGTACTGCATGAGGTCATTGTGACCTGAGGGCAGGATCTGGCACTTTGTGTTGTTGAACCTGGTACTATTGGCCTCCGCACAGGGCACACCACGCCTGTCAAGATTCCTCAGGAGAGCCTTCCTACCCTCCAGGAGACACACCCCTGCTCAATTTGGGCAGAAAGCATGCAAAATGAGGGTGTACTCAATCCCCTCATCCAGATCATCGATAACGGTACTAAACAGAACTGGTCCCAGTACACCCTGGCCTCCAATACTAGCGAACACCACTTGTGACCAGATGCCAACTGGATTTAACTCCATTCACTACCACTTTCTGGGCCAAGCCATCCAGCCAGTTTTTACCCCCCCAGGGAGTGAACCTGTCCAAGTCATGAGCAGTTTTAAATAATGGAGACAGTGCCAAAGGCCTCACTGAAGTTCAGACAGGTAATATCCAGTCTTCCCCTCATTCACTAAGCAGGTCACTTTCTCACAGGACAGCAGTTTGGTCAAGCAGGACATGTGTTTCCTAAACCCCTGCTGGCTGGTGCAGATCCCCTGGTTGTCCTGCATGTGCTGTGTGATTGCACTCAAGATCTGCTCCATAACTTTCCCTGGCACTGAGGTCATGGAGGTCCTCAGGTCCTCCTTCTGCCTGTTCTTGTAAAGGGCAAACGTGACACCTAACTTCCAATCATCTGGGACTCCCTGTTAGCCGGGGCTGCTGGTCAGCGATGGAAAGTAGTGATAAGCACTCCTCCCTCAGTAGCCTTTGGTAGATCTTTCCGATCCTTTACTCACCATTTACCCTTGGATTATGGGGGTTTCATCCTGCTGCCCTGTCCCTGTCTTCCAGCTCAGGAGGCTAGCTACCCAAACAATAACTGGTTTTACTGTTAGACTGAGATAAAGAAGGCTTTAAGTACCTCAGCCTTTTCCTCATCATTTGTCATTGTTTCCTCCTGCATTCAATAGAAGATGGAGAGGCTCCTTATCTCTCCTTTTGTTGCTAATGTATTGATGGAAGCATTTATATAGAAATATATAGAAATCTTTATACTTCAAAAAGTGCAAATAAACCCTTCACTGAAAGACATTTATAATGCAGTGTTCAGGGACTAGACACAAAAGTAGGAAGGCACCATCTTTTGTATATACCCATTTCACAGCACTTGCGCTTTACCAAGAGGGCTTTCAGTCAGTCAGATTCAGAATTGAGATACTGTGGAGATCCTGCGAAGTCCTTCTCTTAGGAAATGCTACAACACTGGTCTGGCAACCTGGCCTGACTAAAAATGCTACATATAGTTTGACAGAAAGTCAGGGAGAAATACAAATCTGACCAGAAATACAAAATCCAGACACTCAGCAATGTCTGCAGGGTGAGAAGAGGGACAGGTCATAGACATTACTCCATCCCAATGACTCTAGTATCCCATGATACCTACGGAGAGTGGGCCCAGATAAGAAGCTCTAAGGAGTAATACTGTAGGAGGTTCAGCACTGCTTGACCCCAACTCTGATGGTAAAGCAACTGTTAATTTTCTACTCCCACATGCAGAGTAGCTAATTAGCTTAGCTTAGCTGTGCTCTAAGACACAGGCTCCAAGGTGTTCGTTCCAGTGTGAAAAGAGGAAGACTGAATTGCAGGTACATTTGGAGGAACTTCAATGACTGATTGTTAATGATGCAGCAACCTTACTGATAACAAAAGAAAACATATGGATGTGGACAACCATGTTATTAGCTGGTGATGGAGGACATCCATCTAATGACCTACCTGAAGTCAGAAGATTGAAAAAGACTATACAATAAACAAGATGTTCTTTTCAAAATGAGACACATTAACACTTGTAGCTCTTTTCCTAAGTCCATACAAATATTCACTTATATACACAGTAGGCTGGCTTATTGGCAGTGCATGCATTGCTCCCACCACCAGGTTATCCATCCTTAGCTTTTTTGATGACCCACAAAAACTCCTAACATTGCTGACCTACCTTTACAGATTTGGATATATAAACAACTCTACAAACACATCAACAGTTTGGAACACATGTTCTAGTGTCCACAAGGAAGATGTCCAGAGTAAACAGGAATTAAGATGGTAAGTCTCCATAAAAAGAACAGGCACATTTGTTGCAATTACCCAAATGTTTCACCTTCAGGGGATCAGAAAGGCAAACAGGTTACTTACTCCTTGTTCTCCTGTAACACCTGGTAATCTTCAAATCATGAAAAAAAAAAAAAACAAACCAAAAAACCAAACCCACAAAAACCCCTTAACCACACTTCTGCATACAGAAAGGACTTTGTTTTAAATCAGAATCACAGGATAGTGAGGGGATGTGGGGTCTTAAGAAGCCTTCTCTTTTGTTTTTGTCTCAGCAGATTCTGATGCTCAAATTTACCCTCTGGGTATTTACTCCTTTCCCTGTTGGCGTCAGCTTTGAAGTACCAAAGAACAGGATGAGGAAAGCTTAGCTTTGGACAGTAAGATCAGAAGCTCTTTTGTATTAGATGTTGCATTTCAGTTTATACATCTTTTTATTTATACAGAAAGGCTTATCATTCATCAGCTAACAGTACTTTAAACCAGACAAATCTGCTTGAATTGAGGTGCAGGACTTAAAGAGAAGTACACTATTGTAAGCCTAAAAACTTGACACAGTTTTAAAAATTAACTTTAAAAAATTGAACAGATGGTACGTTACTCATTTTTATACTCAACTCAGAACAAACTTCACTGCTAACAAACTCGATGTAACATTCTAATCGTCTCACATGACTTGAGGGACTTCACTGCAGGCTTTTGATTCAAGAGGATCTGGGATTTACGAAGGCTAGGAGAGACCCAACTCCCTGCTTGCTAAGCGCATTCCTTGCAATAAAGTTTCTCCCTACAATCTTAAATCTGAGTGGGTGAGAACTTCAATTAATAGAAGGATAACCAATTGTAGGACAGCTCTGGATCTCTATTTCAGGGCTACTTAGAAAGAGCAGAAGACATTCTAGAAGCCGAAAAATACATTTAAAGAAAAGCTTCATTTTTTCCTAAAAGTGTGATAAACAACAGCAAGAAAATGTAAAGCTACTGTTCAGAAAGCTGAAAACTGATTTCACTCCACAAACACATAGCAACAGTTTGGAACATTTGGAACACATGTTCTAGAGTCCACAAGGAAGATGTCCAGGGTAAACAGGAATGAAGACGGTAAGTCTCCATATCTTTCACATTCTTAACTGTAAGAAAAACAGGAAAAGCCAAACCAAGAGAATCCACAGGTTTAGATGATTCAAGATTTCAGTCCTTCACGCAACATGGAAACAAGTCAAGTATTACACAAGTATGATCCTACAGTTATACCGTGTAGCAAAAGAATAATTGTATATGAAAAGCCTAGTGCATTTGGGCTGCAATATACATAAGAGCTTGCACATATGGCAATTACCCCTGTGTGTAAATTGCAAGAATTAGTGTCCATCTTTCTTATTACTCTACTGACTACCTTGAAAGTTCAAGCCTAAACAAAACAAAAACACAAAAAAACTCCACATAGTATTTGTCACTATTTCTCAGGGCAAAAAGATTGAAGTTCTAGCTCCTGAGGTAGGTAGAATATGAGACAAGTTGTATGTATTCTTCAGCACAGCTATACAGCAAGAACACAATCCAGTCCTATGAAAGATTAAAAACAGATCAGGATGTTTCCAGCAGAAATAAAAATAGTATTAGTATCATTGTGCAAGTCAAAACCTTGCCACTCTAGTGCAGTGTAAATCATCACCTGAAACATTCCATACCATTTTGACTACTCACATGAGGCACCAAACCCCCTCTACTGATTCCACTCAAGACACTAAAAAGTTGTACAGCCCATGCACTGAAAGAGGATTAGAGATCTTGTCTATCACGTAGGACAGGTTTTATTCCCAAAGATGTTTTTAAACACCCTGAAATACTTTCCACCTGACGTTGCCTTACCATCTCTAAAGTCTTTTCAAACTTCTCAATATTACTTTCAGAATAGGACCTATCTGCCTAAACTCCAACTGCTCTTCCTTAATCAACTGACTCTCCAAGAAACATCATTAGTAAGCATTTATCATCTGTGTGATTGTGAAACATCAACTACATTTCAAGTCCAGTCTTCCACTGATCCTTCATCTAAAGTGGTTTTTAGAGATGGGGGATACAAAACCACAATTTTTTTGTCTTCTTATAAACTGAATAAATCACAAGCCAGCATTTCAAGGTTCTTTGAAATAAGGAAAGGCATAATCTACTGCAATCAAATACTTATGAATAGTAGGCACTTGAGGTGAATGTAAAGGAAATATAAAGGTCTCTGAGCGAGCATGTGTTACATCAGGAGGCATCTTTCTCCACAACTGCCTAAAGCTGTGGTATTCAACTCTGAGATTCTGAAACAAATGCAATCTCCACTCCATTGGGAATGGGTCTCTGTGTGTGTATCTTACCAATGGTGTCACGTGGAAAGTGCAGCCATCAGTCCCTCTGAAGCTATTTCCATACTTCATGGACCTAGGAAAATTAATTTGATGAAACATTAGCTACAAAAGGGACTCGAGGACTCCATCTGAAGTTCCTCCTAAGCCTATGGAATACAGTCATTTTGTCCAATCTAGTCAGCAGTTGCCCCTCTACTCCCTCAAATCTGCCATCTAAGTTTAAGGTATCACTTAACACACTGTACAGTTGAGAACTATTAGTATAAGTAGCAAAATATGTATTTTACTGTCAGTCAAATCATGAATGCTTTGAATCCAAAGATCCTTAAGTCATCATGGATTAAATCTGTGCAGCAATGGAAATAAAGTACTGTGATCCTAAGTGGAAGGGCTTATCTTCACTGAGTAGAAGCAACTTAATTCTCTCCAATAAAGGAGCCATAGACAAGGAGAAAAAAACTCACCACTTGCAGAAATTTGGGCAGCATCTCAATTCTCTTAACTACTCAAATTCTCATGCTAAAACTCTCACTGGTTTCTAGAACACCGATACAGTTCCTGTTAAATGGTCTGGGAAGAAATTACAAGATGCATCTTTCTCTTGTAAGGCAAGAGACCTACAAGTAGAACACAAACAGCTGAATGACCAGCTTGTAAGGCAGAAGGGGAGATTACACCTTAAAAGCAACGCAAATATGAACCTTGATCCTAGCCTTAACATGGAGGAGTATTTAGATTCCTAGAACAGCTGCAGGCTTAAGATATCTTCCAACCAACTCATGCTAACATCTGGTTCCAAGCTGATACTTATAGCTACAACAATCTAGTTTTCATCATGCTGATTTTTTAAATATAAAAATTCTAAAGCCATAAACAAGAGGTCAAGACAGCAAAATCAACTTTCCTCTCTTTCCTCATCATATTGTCATATTTTCTACTCTCCAAGCTACACAAAAGGCAACAGCTAAATGACTGCAATACACAGCATTCTTCAGAGTTGACTGCTATTAGGATTTCAGATGGCCTAATCTGAATCAAGTGTTTCTACATAATACTCGCACACCTTCCCCTATTCAAAAATAGATCACTGAAAAAGCAAACTGGTTTGCAGGTAACGTTAAGTATTATTTATATATAAGTATTTATCACCTCCACACAGCAGTGACTACGTATTATCCCAAGGGCTCTCCAAAAGAAATGTGCAACATCACATTTATGATGAGATTTTGAAAAAAAAAAATTCTCTGTAAACACCAGATTGGAGTTACTTGTGTGAAGTTACCTTATTTGGGGGAAAAAAGGTGCAAGTTACTTCACTGCACTTAGAAACAGCCAAATCAGACATTTTCAGTTGTCATTAGTCAAAAGCTACATTAGCAGGAACTGTAGAAAAAACACAGGTGTACTTGTTAGTTCCGAAGACAGACAAGAGTACACCACACAAACACACAGAAAGCGCACTTCCTCCAGGAGGGAATCCACCATGTGGGCTCAAGTACTTACCTGTCCTGGTAAGTGGAGGATGAATACATCAAAACTCATCAATAAATGAGTCACTTAAGATGCAACTACAAATTTCAATGATAGTATCAATCAAGATTTAATTTGAAATCAGTTTAGCAGTCAGCATGGGGAAGTTTTTGAAATACTTAAATTCCAGACACTTTAAACAGTAATATTTCTTAAGTATTTTATTGCTACAAACTGGTACATCTTATCACAAAAAGCTACAAGGCATATTATAAACACATACTCTATTATACAGAGTGCAATGCAGTCCCCCAAACAGCCACACTCAACAGCACAATTTTTGAAGTTACTCATCCTGTACTATGAGGTAAATATTTATAAGCTTACACCATAAAGCTTTTAAAATATTTACCCCACAGACCTGCCTTCCTTTTCAACTGATTAGACCAGAAGTTATTATATCCAACTTTCAGTACACACACCAAAAAAATAGGATGCTTAAAAAAATATACAACACAATGTTTTGATCAGCTTTTAACAGTCAGTTTTCTATAAAAAGCTCAACTAAAATAGTCTTAATTTCATTTTAAACAAAATCAGAAACACAGAGGAATTATATAAACAAGTTCTCCATGGAATGGAATGCATGCATATGGTGGGGAATCTTCAGATCCATCTGAGACTATTAAAAAGTCTGAGCCACTTAAGAGCAGAAATAAAAAGCTGGTTTGCCCCCACTATATATTTTTATTTTCTTGCACTTAGTTATCTTCAGTGTGGTCTAAAGTGAAGTCAGTTTGTTCTTCAGTTTCTTCCTCCTCTTCTTCCTCCTCTTCTTCACCCTCAGCTGGCTCATCAGCTTTGTCTTCTTCCTCTGCTTGCTGCTCCTGAGCCTGATCATTAATCTCAAAAGGATTTTCACCCTGAAGTGGAAGATTCAAAACAAACACTTTGATATTTATCTTAAATATAAATTCATACTCATCATTTCAGTGAATGAAAGGGGCAGACACATTCTGAAAACGTCAGTGGTCTCCTTGTGAAGATAATCTTGCAAGTTTTACTTTCCTCAGTTTTTGAACTGATGAATAGCAAATTTCTATTCTCCCTTTTAGCAGTCTCTCGCTAGGGGGCTGCATTGGACAACACATACCAAGCACAAAGAACTGGGAAGAGGTGGCTGGAAAAACCGGCAGATATTCCGGGCTCTGCTATCTGCCCATGTGAACCTTTCCTTAACAGATATACAACAGCTGGCTGAAACTGAGTCACACACCCATCCACCCACAATTCTTCAGGACACGACTAATTTGACATTTTAAAACACAATTAACTTGGGCACTGGCTCATATCTTGCCATATTTCCAAAAGACATTATTGCTTTGCCTGAAAGAGTCTTATTGTTATGGCACAGGCAGAATCATGAACCAATTAAAGGTAATCCAGAAATAGCTAACAACAGTACTGCACAGTCACTCAGCAAAGTAAGTGGTCCAGCAGAAAAAAAACCCACATTGTGCTAAAATTAATTCACCTGTTTTTAAGGCCACACATCTACAAACACTGGCTGCCATGCCTTTGAAATTCTCTGATCTCATCAACTAGTGTTGTAAGCTTTTGCTTTTGTCATGAACCCTAAAAATTCTACAGAATAAAAAGTAGCTGAGTAGTGTGCACACTATACTTCAGTACAAACCCACATGCTGAAGCTTTTGCTTCTAAATGTAAAGATGGAGTCATTTGTGTTTTAACAATTACATTACATTACCAGTACATATAAAGACACTGCTGATGTTTCCCTAAAGTTTGTTTTGGGCTTTTTTGGTTTTTTTTTTCTTATTAGAGCATCTAATTAAAAATTGCCTAGATACAAGTTTTAAATGACAAACAAAAGCTGGTGAATCTGAGGGTGCTTATTTTTGCTGCAAAATAATTTATCTGAGAAAATGATTTTTGACTGGCAAAATACATCAAAAGTATATTCAATCTGTGAGCTATGTAAAGGAGCAGTGAGGTTAAACTCTATCAACATGAAGAAAATGGCAAACAATTCTTTTCTTTCCATTTGCCTCTTACCTTCACATACAGCTCATATCGTGCCTTGACTATAGGATTATTCAAGATGCTGGTGGCAGTAAGAACACTCTCCCTTTTTATTTGTTCTCTGTAGGCCTAGGAAACAAATTTGATAGTGAACAATTATGTTCCTATTACAACTGTCACATGAATTTGAGTTCATGGTCAGTTGCTGTAAATATAATAATGAACATATTACAGAATTAATTGCTTGTTCTTAGTACTTAAGTCCAAACCACACAAACCTAACCAATTAGGGTTAGTAGTGCTTATAGCTTGTTGCTTTAGCTTGATCAAAAGATGTATCTTGCTTATCTTCCATAAAATGGACTACAACCAGTTATCTGTTCTCATCTACAGGCAACATTCAGGCATCTCCATCACACCCTAACCCTAATATTGCTGAAGATGACTTTGCTCAAAATATTCTACGACATTCCACAATAACAGAAGCCCATATATGAGCAAAACATAACTTTGGCAATCTTGCTTCCTGTCATGCTCATGCCACTCTTACAACCCTTCTACCAGCCCTAAAATTTATCATTACAAATTTTAACAGGGACAAATACAACACAACTGCTAATTCTAAATTGCTCTCAGTTGTCTTCAGATTAAAAAGATAATTGCCAAGAAAAGAGACCGTATGTTTATCTTACTAGAAACACATGTGTTTCAATAACAAAATATTTCCAATACTTAAACTACGTAAAGCAAATTCTCATCAAATGAAGAAGTAATTTCTCGTAACTTTTTCATGATTTTCTACTGGCAGCTATTAAGCACACCAATATTTCACTAGTTGGGGTGCTTAAGTGCTGGCTAGTTCCTGAGGTGTTACACTTACAAAGTGCAGTAAGGGCATTACAGCTTTCTAGAGAACAAGCCACATCAATAAGAACTTAGAAATTACTTGCACCAAGAACTATAACACTTTTCACCTACTATTAGATTATGATTGCCCTTTTTTTAAATAATATGTCATATCTTACTTGTTTTCCTTTTGTGTGATCAGGAGATTTTAGGTGTTGCTGAACAGAACTGTGCAATGCAGGAACATAGACACTGCAAGCACTGCAGTGAACAGTCTCAACTTTCATCATATGATCATCAGCCGTAACCCCTGCCAAAGAAGATGAAACAAGTCATTAACACAAAATATGTTACTTCAGGCAACTGGAAAAGCTTGTTTGTTTTTTGCCCAAGAACTAAGAGCTCTCAGTTGTTAAACATGTCAAACTGAAGCATTGAAGAATATTCACCAAAATGCAGGCATCAAAATTAGGCTCCCTGAGACTGGAAGAGGAAGCTTTTCACTTCAACACTCCAACTTCACCTCTTCACAGACTAGACACCATAACCAGGCAAAGTACAAAAATGGTATCTATTTTCAATCAACAATAATCAATATCATTAAAAATACACATTTTGATACAGTGAACAAAGCCTGACCAAAGTAATTGCACTTACTTCACCCCTTATAAAAACTAATTTACTTCTTTGCCCTCCCTCAGCATCAGGAAGAAGCACATGAATCCAACTCCTCTTGCAATTTTAAATACTAGCTTGGTAACAGAACATTCTCATCACAAAGGCAAACAGGTCCTCCAGTACTTATGGAAAGTACAAAAGAATTTGTGGGATTGTTAAGATGTTGCCTATATCCATTTTTAAGTAGCTTCTAGTATTTAAGTTCAAATTAAGGCAATACTGAAATAGAGTTATTTCCTAAAATAAGGATACTCTTAAGATGTCTCCTCTGGTTGTAGCACATATTCTGAAATCCCTCAAGCAAAGAACAGGAGGATATGGCACAGCAAGGCAGGGAATGCAGCATGAAATGCTCCACACTTGCATTCTGGAGCATGAAAACTCCAGAAGAGCTCCAGAAAACTGCCAGTAGAGGAGCCAAGGGGAAAAAAATTCCAGGCCAAGATGCATCTTGGGTAACCAAAAAATGCTCTAACTCCTCTTTTTGTCACTGTCCCTCCAAACCACAGCAACTCTCCTATTTACACTTTTCCAAATCCTTATCAATGTATTTGACTACTATTACCTTACTGCTTTATTACACTCTCCTTCAATCTACTGCATCCACCTACCGTAACTCCTCATGCCTTACACTGAATTAGACTGTGGCAAAGCTCACAGAATTGTTCACCCAGTACCTAGCAAGACATTCTCACTTTCCTACAAGGCGACTTGGATAGCAAACAAACTAGGTTTGCTATCTCCTGCTGTGCTTACATTCCACATTCTATCAGAAACAAAGCAAGGAATCTCAACCAGGTATGGGAAAAGATGTGAAAACTAACTGGTTTTTATCCATTTTATCAAATTCAAAGAAGAATGAAAGGAGAAAAAGACCAGAAGAGCTCCACATTACTCACCTTCCATTATATCTTTTTCAGTAGTTTGGGAATTTTCCGTTTGGTTACTTGTCTGCTGCTTACGCATTGCTGTCTTCTTGAATTTATTCACCATACACTCCTTTAGAGGGAAAAAATTGTAAATACCTATGATGTACAATTGTTTACATTCCAATATTAACCCAGATATAAAAAAATTCAATATAGATAACAAACAGCAAATAATTGCTATTAATTCTTAAGGAGCTACTTTCAACTGTAGAAGTAACAGTACTAGAGACTGAATTTGCTTCATTTGCTTGAACTTTTAGTAGTAAGTGCTGCATCATAAGTCATCTATAAAAGGACTAATGGTAAGTTCAGCATATTTTGAAAATAAATGGTAAATTTTAAGTATATTCCCATGTAAAAGTATTATACGGATCAAAAACAGCTGTCTTACATGAAGAAATTCCATCACTACTTTGTCAAATTTGGTTTGCTTCTGGATATGATCCAATGTCTCCTGGTGAGCAGCACTCTCCAGATGTGACTCAATTTCTTTTTCTTCAAACGTTCGAAACTTGCAAAACGAGCAAGTAAATGCCATTCTATCAAGAGAAATACATTAAATATTACTACTAAAAACTCCTCAAAACTATAACCTTTGACAAACCCAATCAGAAAGGGAACAGAAAGAGCATTCTTTGAAGAAGCCTAAGTGAAAAAGAACTTTTAAAAAAATTGTGAAGTTTTGCCATTATAAAGGATAAGTGCTACAAGAATCGATATAAATCAGGCCAGTGTCAGAGTAACAAATTATCTATTCAGGAGAAAAAAACTGCTGAAATCAGAAGTCAGGCATTTAAACACCACATTATTCTGTGAGTTCATCTACTGCAGCTCTCTACTTATTGTCACCTTTGGTAGGCACAGAATTATAGTCCAGGCTATAATAAATTCCTTATAATAAAAGCAATCAGAAGAATTCATTTAAAGCTCATTTTCCATACAAAAGCTATAAAATCTTTATAAGGAAATATAATCTCCTCAGTACAATGATCTAGCCTGGATCATATACTGCACTGACATTGAACAGTTCTGTACAATGCAGCCACTAGGTAAGACTAGGAAAGGTACAAACCTATGTACTTATTTTTGCTACAAAACAGTTGACCATAGATATTTATACATACACACACATATAAAACCAGAATAAAATCAATTTCTAACAGCTTTTTAAGTCAACATGAACAAATACTTCAAAAGCAGTATAATTCTAATCTGCTTCTCAAGTGTGCACTGATGCACTGTGGGGGAGAAGGGGTTAGTAAATTGCAGATTCTGATACAACAGTGGTCCAATGAAACATCTAGTCTTCTAAGCTGCTGAATTTGGGTGCCAGCTTTTGGCTTGAGGTATTTTTTCTTTATTTGGGTTAGCATTTTGCTTTTTCTGAGGAGCGGGGGAAGTTGAGGGGTGTGGAAGGAGGTGGGTTTTTTCCCTCATTTCTTCTTGCATTTTATTTTCCTAAATACAGCCCAAAGTAAAAAAAAAAAAAAAAGGTGTTTTTAGAGAGGCATTAAGGGCAAGAAAAACACTATACACAACACAGAAGTTACAGCACAAACCTGTATCCATCGCCATATTTTTCACTGTTTTTTTCCCTTCTACGCCTTTGCTTCTCTCTTCTGGCCTCAATTCGCCGCTTTTCTTCTTCCTCACTTTTAACTTCTCCTTTGCCATCTTAACATACAATTGAAGGATTAAAAACCAAATCCAAAACAAATAACAGCAGAAGTACCTGTCTGCCCTGTCTCCCACAAACACTTCAACATGCACAAGACCTTGTACCAACCTGGTTCAATTGCTTTCTTAAATGTTCTGAAAGTTTTGCTTTGTTTTCCTCCTCTGGAGACAGTAAATTTAAACACTTGCTTTCAACTTTGCAGCTAAGGGTTTACACTCTAGTTTACAGCCATAATAGAAATCCAGAGTTAAAGCAACTCCTTCCCTGTTGTGCCTAGTTATTAAAGGCCTCTTCAAGTAAGTGACCAGAAAAAGGTAACTGGAAATTCATGGGGAAAAATATATTGTTTAAAACTCTCCCATGTTTTTAGAGGACCACTGCTACACTCTCCTTACATAAAAGGAAACTAACTAAAGGTTGTCTCTTCTACTGAGAAGGCAGTTCCCAAAACCAAAAGCAAAGGTTCTCATAAAGGAGGCAAGACAGTGTTGCTTCAAGGTACGGTACCCAAACTGAAATTCAACAACTTTATTGTTTTTCCTCACGAGACTTCACTTGATTTCACAGAAAAATATTCCAAAGATTTTCAGCCACAGAAATAAATCACTTAATGGGAGCGGGGTGGGAGAGACAAGGACAGAAACTACACAACAAAAAACTCAACCAAACCTTCAGAGAACTTGATTAAATTATCACCTGGCAAGTAAGTAGAAGTATGAATGAACAAATGAATAGAATTTAGTTCTACAACATTTAAGACTTCCAAGGACACTGACTTTTTGCATAAGTGCACTTATATTTGCCTTTCCTATGTCTGCTTTAGTAGTCTATGGACAAAGGGAAACAATTAGAATATTCATTGGGTAGTTTTAGACCAGAAAAAAAAGAGGATCACTGTTTTCTTTTACAGTTCAATCTTAGAAGAGAGGTCAGCCTCCAGGAAATCAACCTCTATCCAAACAGTAAAAGAAAGTAACATATAAAAGCATCATACACAAACACCAAGACTGCAAACTCTGTGGATTGAGAAGTGTCACTGAATACTGAAAACATCTTCACAACTAACAGTTCCTGATTATCTAAAGGTTTATCATGTAACAAAGAGTTTCAAAATTTACTGTGATCCAGAGAGGAGAAAAATTCCTGTCCATGAGACTATTTTTTAAAAATCAAATTGAAAACAAAAAAACACCTACCTACCCACAGAGGCAATTCCCATACTGATCTCAGGATTAAATTTCATTTAGTGTATTACCACCAACCCTGGAAATATGCAAAGGATCACTTGTTTTACTGCTGTAAAATCATCTGGTATGATATTCTGTGGCATGAAATGGCCTCTGTTTTGACCCTCAAGCTCACAAATTTAAGTGCCTGTCCTGTAAGAAGCTGCAGAATGGAGACCTGAATCTATATATAAACTAAAAACTCCCTCTTTCCTTCAGTGCACTTATGCAAACTTTTAAAACAAAAAGAAACTCACACAATTTAAAAATAAACTCAAAATATTTAGTTTACTTCAAGAAAATAAACACTCACTTGGCTGCAAATTTCCAGCCCTCCTTGCCATCAAATGAGACTGTGCCATATGCAACAGGGCAGCATACAAGGAAAGGGGGACTACAAGCAGTTTCAGCCTTATCACTGGATTTCTTTTTCTGTGTGTCTGGAATCACTATAGCTAATACACATTTGAACTGATTTTATGTAAAGTAATAATAAACCTGTTTCATTAAGACTGTACATGAAAAAGACCCTGCATTCCTGACAGCAGCTCTCCAAGATAACTGAATCCACTTTATTAAAAGTGACTCACCTAGGGTTTAAGGGTGAGGTTGATCAGCTAGTGGGATAAATAACAGGATATGGGTGAGGAATCAGTGAGATGAACAACATTCAAGCAAAGGAATGGTAGCAAGTATAGAAGAGCACAAAATTTTTTCACAAAAATTAAAAAAAAAAAAGGAAAACAACATATTGAAATGATCAGAGAGCAGACACAGTAAGCATGAAAAAAATCAACCAAGTAATGGATGGATGTTACAAATGTATTTCCACAGCCTAAATTTTTAAACTCTCTAAATAAAAAACAGGCAGCCAGGCTACCACATAACTACCTAAGATCATGAACACAGGCTTACAAAATGTATTCTCTCAAAGTCGCACAAACAGAATACCTGCAATCTCTTATCTGACAAAGCAAACTGACTTACCTCCAAAAGTCTGATACCCAAGATCATAAGCATCTCTTGTAAAGTCTTCATATATAACAACTGCACCACTTGTATCAACTTCAATTTCCTAATAAAGTCAAATCCATAAATTAAAAAAGCCATTCTAAATCCAGAAAGGCAGCGCAATTTACATTATATCAAATTATCTGTTACTTGCTATTTTTTAAATATGGCAAAAGAAAGTGAATTGAGTATCTTGCTGAACTCAGTGTACAAACACTTCTCCGTAATGCCCTGAAGTCTCAGCGAATTATTTTCACAATCAAAATTGTTTTCTATACTTTGACTTCCAATCCAGACATTTACTTAGTTGAGAAGGTGTTAATACCCTCACTCAAAAAGAAGAGAAATGCCATTCCAGTCTTGTAACACTAAATCAGGATATGTATATATACACACACACGCTTAGCTTACTAGTAATATTCTTACATAGTGTTGCAACTCATCTGTCTGAAGGAAGAGAGGAATCTTCCCACCCTATCAGAGAACACCTTTTAACACTGACCCTTTTTTATTTACCCTCTCTCCTTGATGTGTCTTATGTCTTAGCCATTCCTCCTCACTTCTGCTTAGTGATCTCCTTTGTACCCACCCAAGCAGGTCATATAGCTGCATAAGCTCAAGCTGTCTACCTGTGGCAACATGAGAAGTGTTCATAGGAGAGCTCTCTTGTGCATTACAAGAACAGGAAGGGTCTACAAATACACCTTAAAATTCACGTTCCACACTATCTGCACAAGCTACATCTTTCACTCAAAATCAACTGCCACCAAAACAAGACAGTTTTAGATACAGTAAAAAAACCAAAATCATGTTCAGAAAAATTTATTTAGTCATTTTGATAACTTTAGCTTAAGAATTATTTGTCTTAAGGTATACTATGTGAAATTCTCAAAGAATCAAAACATTTTGCAGTTCTGGGAACCTTTACCTCTATAGTAGAATCCTGGTAAGATGTCTTCATGTCTATTAACATAAAACGAGAAACAATGCAAAAGTGCTGTCACTGACAATTCATTTTAAGACAATAAGATATTAAGAAAAAAAAAAATCAACTTGCTATGCAGGGAAGATTGTCTACATTTACAATTGATCATAGTTTAGTAATACTATTAACTGTAAAATAAGTCATCCTTAGAAATATAAACTAAATACTTCTAGGAAGCAATCACTTATATCTAACTCCGAAACAAGAATTTCAAGGTTGAAAGGACAATATAATTTTGAGATATATTTTCATTCATACAATAGATACCAACTGCATCAAACTTTCTGTTAGTTGTCCCCCCCCTTGCTAGTTTTCAACTGTATGATACTGCTTAGTTCTTTCAGTTCAGGTTTCAGAAACTGTGTTAAACTACTCAACATTTCCTTCCCCTTAATTTCAGAGCCACGGGACAGGCTGCATTCTTGTAGGCACTATCTATTCCTAAAGTAACACCAATATTATGCATTGGTCTTTGGATTGTGGAAGTCAGTGAGGGGGATGAGATAATAAATTAGAAGCATTCTGTCTGAACGTAGCGTAGGAAGGAGAATGTACAAAAGTACTGAAAGAACTTGGATGTGCATTTTAGAGACCCTTTCCATGACAACAAAGCTGGAGAGCCCACCAGTAAAGCTCCCTATACAAAAGGAGAGGAGCGTGTTCTATACAGTCGGTTCCTGGAATTTGTACAGTACTCTTGACATTACAGTTAAGGGAACAGTTATGTAATACACAGTAACGTAACCAGAGTAACAAACTCAAAACCAGAATTTATATCTCAAGTCTCTGCATCTGCCTTGCAAGTTATGAGCTACAGCAACTTTGAACAATTTTCACGGGTGATTTGAAACCAAACTACATAAAACACTGCAGATAAAAATTACTAGGAAATCACAAACATAAAAACTAAAACCTGACTGCTGTACACACTGTTCACAACATATAATACTCGAGTTTACATTCCCTCAAAGAGAGTAATTTATTCAAACCTCACTAGTGACTTTTTTCTCCAACTTTGACTGCAATATAAAAATTTAATATTAGAGTTGCAAGAATATCTTTATGGAAGTTAAAGAAACCAAGTAAGAAACTAATAAATTTGCAGTTTGTACTTATTGTTTATCTATCTCATTTACAGCTCTTCTTGTCATTACAGCATTTCATGGGAGCAATCTCTTGCTGCCTCTCATAAATTATTCTGTAACAGTTTTTGCCACTTTTGCAGTTTCCCTCCATTTCAATCTCCTCTTTACCCACACCTTATATCTTTATTTTAACTGCATCACAGCTGATGCACTACTTTTTATATCCAAAGAATTTGGACAGCAGGGCCCAGCCTCATGGAAGAGCACATTTTAGTATCTGTCAGGCACTGTCTCTTCAGACAACCTGAGCTCTGACATTGTTTTTACTGGTGAAAATTTGCCATCACAGGAAGTATCATCACAAAGTCTCAATGAAATAGTCTTCAATGGTACGTATCTGAACACATCAAAATATTCAATATCATTTAGCAAATTATCTTTGCAGTAGGAAAGCTAGACATGTAAATTCCCAAAATCCACTGTGGACTACCTGAAGGGCAGAAAATGAAGAACTACAAACCAGCATATACAGCTCTCTTTCTGAATATTAAAACAAAGTAATTTCTAACTAATAAAAGAAATCAGTAATTTTAACTTAAAAATTTTGACACTTGGTACTTACTAGGCGATTTTTTCTGGCTCAGCTTCAAAACAGGCTTTGTCATTTTGGGTTTCTTGATAAATGTCCCCCCCGGTTTGTTAAATGGCTGTGGTATCATTTTTCTTTTTATCCCTCTTGCAGCAACTGCTGCAGGACTGGGTTTGTTATGATAGTCAACGACAATTCCAGGTCTGTGCATTCCGCCAAAGTCTCCCATATGCTGAAAATTTGTGAAATCAAGAGGAAGTTATTAGTATATGAAAGCAATGTCAATTAAACAACTACTTGGTACAATATGACTGTGACCTTAACTAAAATCTGTCTTCTAGAGCAAAAGGCAGGAGAAAACTTAAGCTCCTGGTCCGATGTTTGTTTTTGCAATGGCTTTGTGGGTGTTTGTCCAGTAGAAATAATACTGATGTTTTATAAACTGTGTTTCTGCTTATTCAGAACCATTGTCCAGGCAATGAACATATCTACCACATCTCAGCCTAACATCTCGGCTCCTCTCTTCAGATTCTCTAGATAATGAATTCCATCTCCCTCTAGGAAAAAAAAAAATAGAGCTTAATAACTCAGTTTTCAACACTAAAAAAACAAAACAAAACTGCAACAAAACCAAAAAAATAAACAAACTTTAAAAAAAAAGCTTCCTTGCTTTGCAAAATGATATAGTAGTGATCTGAAAACTGAGAAAAGAAGGTTGCCCAGTGTGGAATACTGATTAATTGAAGGAAGCCAACTCTTTCTTTTATCTATCTTTCCACTGAATTCAATGAAATCAGAATTTTTAAGTTGGGCCTGGAGAGAGTGATACAAAAACAATGCAGCGATAGGAATGACAATTCCTTTGAAAGACTAAACCTTTCCACTATTTCTAAAATTATGTACAGTCATTTGTGGACACTTGTATGTGAAAGTTACCTCTCTGAAGACATGGAATAAATGAGTAATCTGAAGAGGGGAATTTAGGTAGCTGGAATATTTTCAGAAGTGCTAACATACTTCTTAATATTAACTTAATTATTTGATTAATAAAGGTCAGAAGAGAGCCCACAGACTGGATGAGTGACTCAGATAAGCAGAAATATATGTCTCTCCATGAGAAGAGAATTAATATTATACTGTCCAAAGAACATAAAAATAACTTCAAAACACTTACGAAAAGTATGAGTTTTTTAAAGCAGATTTTAAATAACAGACAAAATGTACCAAAACAGGCACTTTCCATAGTCAGAAGTCCATGCACAAGATCTCCATGTTAATTTATTTAGTTGAGATAGCTGTAGACTGCCTAGCATGTACATTTACATCAGACACAAATTTGACATGAAGTACACACTCAATAATTTCAAGGTTTTTTTTAAACAATCTACCTATTAAAGGTGCAATGCATTTGACATATGGTAAGTAGTCTAGCTTTTACATTCTCCTTTATTACATAAAAGACTAAAAGGATAAATTCCAAAAGCAAATTTAAAAAGTACTCAGTAACTCTGCACAAAGCTTTCAGATCTAAATGAGTTCTGAAAGGATGGCATAAAGGCTTAAGAATGTAACATTTTCAGCTTCACAAGCAGAGAAATGAAGATTAGAATCTTGCTCTCATACCATGCTACATGCTAGCTAACAGCCATGTGCAAATCTGAGCTGAAGTTGAATATGGCAACTACAATACTCAAGAATGCTGCAAAGCAGACTTTCTGGAACAAAACCACCACGCAAGTTAAGCATATAAAAGACCCAGTAAAAAATAATCTTCCTCTACACTTCAAGCTACAACAAGCTGTTATAGTTTAAAACTGAAGAATCACTTCCCAAAGAAATACAGCACGCTGAGGAATTTTAAAAGATAAGTTACACCTAGAGGCACAGGCAGAAAGGTGTTCACTGAATATTTTGTGCTTTAAAGAAAAATCAAAACTGGGATTATAAAACCAAGACAAAGGGACACCATCAACCTAAAGTTAGTATTTCTGTCAGGTTGGAGTTTTTTTATTCTCTTCTGCAGTATTTTTTTCCTTATATCACGTAACATCAAGCATTACTTCCTCAAACTGATCCACTATTTTGCATACAGTTAATCATGCTGTTTCTTGGACATACACTTTTTACATCCTATACTGGAAAGGAATCCACTGAGAAGCACTTAGAACTTAAGTCTTCAAAATGAATACAAGTAAAAGGACTAGGCCCCCTGTGTGGAAATTAATTTCAATTCTGTGAAAGGACCTGATTTTAAGTTGATGATGCCCCTTTAACCATGCTTTGATTCTGAGAAAGAATCACTGTAACTGCTAACCACTCACCTTTGCCATTTCCTTCCCAGCACCCTTCCAGTAAACAAGTCAGAGTAAGAATTAAGTTTAAAAGAAGACTTGATGTTTGATAAAACATGTATTCAACATATTAAAGAATTAGCTAAACTTTTCCCTTGACACGAACCAAAAACTGCTCTAGCGTTCACAACCTGGGTTTTATTTTTTACTTATACATTGCACCTTTAACCTACTCAAAACTTCAAAAGACTTTGAATTGAACTTTTACAATATTCAAAAACTTCCCCACCAGCAGCAGAGATGCTAGTGTTTACAAGGAAAAATGAAAGTCCTTTTAATCCCTTTTAGACCAAACCTACTACTTTTATCTTCACCTTTCAAACAAAAGGAGAGATTTAACAAACCTTATCAACTAGTCTATTACTCATTACTTTCAGCAGAAAGAGGGACTGGGTTCTACTTGAAGACAGCTTCAAAGGGATAAACAACATTGTCAACCGTGATAGTTTGCTTGGACAAAACCCCCACACTGTACTGAACAGTGTGTTCATTTTAAACCAGTGGTCTTGAAAGGGTTTAAAAGAGTGTCTAGTGAAAAGAATCTGAAAAGATTCTGTACTTACTCCTCGGCCTCGGCCTCTGCCTGTTGATGGTCCTCCAAAAGCATCATAGTTTCTGCTTCCAAATCCACTTTCAGGATAAGCAGGCGTTCCTCTCCCCCGAGAGCCTACAGGTGCAGGCTTCATATGGGGTGAAGAAAAACTGCTGTAGGAAGAGTAACTCTCTCTTCCTCTGTCCTCCATAAACCCAGGCCTCAATTTTGAACGGGAGTAAGGTGCTTCCCAGCTAGACCCGCCCTGGTTTCTACCTCCGAAAGAGTCAAGGCTATTCCGGTAGGAGTTGTCAAATCGACCACCATAACTACCTCCGAAGCGGCTTTGTTCGGGTTCATTATAACCATAGCCAGATCTGTACAGATCTCGCCCACCCAGAGAAGACCCGGAGTCGTAAGACTCATAAGGTCCAAACCTGGAAAAGTTGCACAGTGAGGAGAAAAAAAAGTAAGCTTACTAATGTTATACATTTCAAAAGACAAGTTATCAGTTGACATTTATCAACTAAAATCAATTTATTACTATACTGATCTGTACAGTTGTGTTATTGTTTAATCTTGATTAGGGCTGGGCAATTCACACTATGACCAGACAGAAAGCTATCTGAGCCATTTTTGCTACAAACAATTCTAAAGTTCAGTATACCTGAACTTCGTTTACTTAAATTTTCAGCAACATTTATTTACTAAAACATTATTGGAGCCCAGCCCTAGTCTCACAAAAATAATCACCTGCAGACATTCAAAGCCTAGTCAAACTCCCCTTTCTTCAAAACCATACCCTCACAGTCTAACAGTCAAACAGCAGTTAAGAGGCGGCTTAGTTCTGAACTGAGGAAAAAAAAAAAAGCTTTTGGTTTTTTTAGTGGTACAGTTGTGAGTTCCAAGTATCCCACAGTTCTCATTTTAAAGGAAAAATACACATGCTCTTCTGTTCACATTTGTTCTTTCTGGAAATTTTTTTCCTGTAAAATTCAGTCTCACAATCAAAAAAGTTCATGGTCTTCAGTGTATCCAAATTTTCCCTGCAGACCATTAGGTCTAGCAACTCAAGATTTTGGAAGTCTCCCCAATGCATGCACAGTGAATACAAAACCAGTCCGTCAAATGGACTAAAGCAACAAGGAGCTAAAATCTTCAGCCATTTATCAAGAGTTTGCTTTACCTGGGACATGGACAGTGTCAGGTTAGAAATCAATATCTGTAACTACTTGGAAGGGAAACACATTAGTGTCCCTGCAGGGTTATAACAGGGTGATTGAGCAGCTGGGAAGGACAATCCCTTAACTGATACAATACAACCTACAAGAGACTCAACTTACTAACTGTATCTACAGCAAACTGAGTGCCTTCATTTTAAAATGTTCATCTCAGAAGACTCAAAGATACACAGGAAATGACACTAGAAAAAGTCCATGCATAAGATTAGGTTACATAGCAAGACACATTTTGGCATTCAAATAGTAATCCAACCTCCATCATATGCAGATTACTATATGGCAGGTACAGCTCATTCCTTAATCCCTGTCAGACTTTTAAATCAATATTAATGTTCATTATTAAACAAGTTATACTTAACTAAAATGCTTAACAGAACCAAGCAGCAAGACACACTTCTCCAGTCTCTCTGTTTAGTACTGTCCTTCCCCAGTGGCACCACAATGACTACAGACAGGAACCACACGGTAATCTGGCAACAGCCAGACAAAAATTCAAGGGCGCACACAAGAAAACCATCAGATTATCTAAGTTCTCTTCACATTTTATCTCCTCCAAGATAGAATCACTACTCTGAAAAGCATGCTTCTTTGAATACAATATTAAGACCTAAATCCAATCAGCTGCTTCCTATTGCTTTTATCTGAAAGAGCAAATAGCATCCTAGCATTAAATACACAACTTTAAGACCACTGCATCAGATTTTTTAGTTTTAGACTAATCCACCTTACAAAGCAGCCCAGAACATGCACACAGTTTCAAGTGTAATCAGTACCTTCCAATGAAATAATCTGGACATGATTTTCAGATTCAACACCAAGATCACTTGAGCACTCACTGCACATTCACACCAAAGAACACATATCCTAAATGTTCCTTGAAAACGGTATGTTGATAGATTCAGGCTAAGACACTAAATCAATTAGGTCTAGTCTGCTATGTCAGAAATGGTGTGTCAGGCCAATCAGCTACAAATTGCTAGACAATACTGAAAAACAAAACTTTTGCTATTTTCATTCAGACGCACTGTTTCGCTGCCAAACTTTTAAACAAAAATGCTGATTATTACAAGAATCTAGCACTTACAGTTTAGTATTTGCCAGTGTTTATCAAACATGAAGACTCAGAATGAAAGTGTTCATACAAAATCATAACAACATGCCTCAGGAACACTTAAGTTAGAAGAATGATTTAAACTTATATTGGATTTGATCAATTCTTGGGACAACTGAAGGATTATTTTACCTGTTACCACCACCACCACCTCCTCCGCCTCCACCTCCATGACTCTCCATCCCATAGGATTGGTTAAGGTAAGAGTCCATGGATCGTGGGCCACCATAGCCTCCATGCCCATAATCCCGGTCCATGTCTAAAAAAAGAGCAGAAAAATGTTTATAAAGAAAGCAAGTGAGAATTCTTATTAAGTAATCTAGTTTAAATTCTTAAGTAAAAGCTCTACTCTCTGCCACGGTGCTTACAAACAAAATACAAAATTGACAGTTGCAAACCAATTTTGACACTGTGCTTAGAGAAGCCATGTGTCTTTGTCATCATCTGAGCACCTCTTGACTTGAATCAGGTTCCTAATTTTTTCCAATACTAGGTAACTCAAGATTACTGTTCCATCAGCTGGAAATATCATAAATTAAGAGAATTAAATGAAGATACCTGATGTAGAATATGGCTGAAGTTGTAGAGAACTAAGACCACTTACAACCCTTTAACAATACAAAGAGCTCACTGGCATCTGCTCTCTCTCTATCCAATGCCCCAAGAAACCTTCACTCACTCACTCACACTGAGAGACCCTGGGTCAAGGTTACAAGCTGTCATGCTGCAGTGCAGGCTCTGCATATAGGCTACAGTCAAACAAAAGAATTTTCTGCCAGCTAGCACAAACAAAAATCCACACAAATCAGCACTGAGCTGCAGCTCACTATCTGCACTAAGATGCCGGTATTTCAGTCAAACTGATGTCACTTCATGACATCCCAGTATCTTGTAATGAAGTCTGGCAAAACAACCAACTTCCTCCTCAGCACTAGAAGGTCTACGTAAAAATTCTGGGCAAATAATCACTCAAATTCAAAGCACTAGAACAATGCTGCAAATCTGCATGACGAGTATGATCCACTGTCTTTCTGTAACATACACAGTCTGCACTTCACTGGCATTCTGGAGACCAAAACTGCTTCCCAGTACCACCCAACACCAAGTTCTGGGTAACACCAAGAAAACCTCGCAAGTCAAGATTCACAGAAAAAGTAACACAGAGAAGGAATACACAATGAACACAGGAAGGATAAAAACAAAACCAAGTAGCTGTTTACTCTGACAAGAGAGAGTATTTTATACATTTCAGTATCTCCACACGTAAACCACTGACTCTTCCAAGACAATTACCTCTCTGGAAGTCATAAGAACTTGTCCTATTTAAAGAAACACAGTAACGCTCTGTACATATTTCTTCGTGAAAATAACTATAGTGCTGAAAATACATATATAAATTATATCCCATTATAACCTAGTTCTTGTTAGCACCAAGTCATTGTAATTTACTTTCTTGTATCTGTCAACAGTGAGAATTCTGCAAATGATATTAAGCTGACTGTATCACTTTTACACAGCTATTCTTAGCATGCGTGAGCAGAGACTCCAACTCATAAAGACCTACTGCTGATTTTTATTCTAATGATCAATGGTCCCTTCTAAAAAATTAAAGACAATACTTCTGGGAAAAGAAAAAAAAAGCCTTCAAACATAGAAGTCACATTGTACCTTTTCATATTCTGAACATACAATAAAGATTCAAAAACCAAAGTACAAAAAAACCTTTTCAAAATACTACTCATGTAGCACCACTCATCATCAACTTAAATTGCAAAGAGTTACTGCAAAAAGAAATGGATGAGGCTTCTAATAAAAGCATCTAATGTTCCTCTCTGGTGTTTCTGAATGATCTGCCACCTAATCCAGTACATTACCCTCAAGACTGTATACATAAAGATGCAGACCAGAACAAAAGAGAAGACAGTCAAGAAAATAAACTCAGTTTCACAGAAATTAAGATTAACCATGAGATCATCTAATCTTAGATCCAGGTTGTTGGGTTTTTCAATCAAAGACACTGACGTTCTGAAAACTGACATACCTGACCTAAAAGCACCTAATAATTTACCTTGGTTTCACCTGCTCCCTATTATCTACAGGCCTCAAGATGGCAGAAAATAAATGAGGTTATGAGTTGAAAACCGAATCGAGTCATCCCACAAGGAAGAACACAACACACGGTCAAGATCCCTGCCACTGCCACGCAATTCTACTACAGCACAGGAAACAGGGACTAGTTTTATGCATATGCTACCAGTTCAGTATTGGAAAAACACAAAAACTTTCATGTGCAAAGAATTCTTCCAGAAATGGTTTCAAAAGCACCATTTTGAAATATATTCTTAGTCTAAAATTTTCAGCATGAAAGCAAACACTGAAATACGACTTACAATCACAGGATAACTTCTGACATCCACACTTGCTCAACGCTCCTTACTCAGTTCATGTTATGTAACATCAGTAGTCTTGCTCCAGAGCTATACCAGTCCCTAAATCCTCAAATCCCTGCCTTCAGGACATCACCACCATCTCCTCCCTAACAGTGAACAACTTATTCATCCCTTTCCAGATGCACTGCCCTGCATTTACCTACATTATAATATACTCACATTTGAAAACAGTTAACACAGGATACAAAACGTACAAAGACATGAAGAGGGATGATCACCTGAATGATTTACTGCAAGAAACTGGAGGGAGCAAATGAAATCTACAAATAACAAGCCAAAAAAGGATCCAAGTCACTTTTCACAAAACAGACATACAAGCCTTGGAACTGAGTTACCAATAATAAGTTGCTAAAAATTAACAGGGATTTAAGACAGAAATTGGATAAATCAACTGACAACAAATTCAAAGCATGTCAAACACAGACTATGGCTGGGAAAGTCTTCAAGCTGCAAACCAGTGAAGGCATATAAATATACTAAAGGAGTACTTGTACTGCTTGTTCCATGCCTCCAAGCAGAGTGACATACAGGATATTGGTGAGGTAGGATACACACTTCTGACCTGACCTACTGAAGGTGACCTTATGATCTCCTTCCAACTATTTCATTAACTGTTCCACTCTGCTGAGCTGTTAACCTGTAATTCCAACTACTGCCCTCCTGGTTCAATCATCAGCTGCAAACTTTACTAAGGATTTCTACACTTATACTTCACGTCCAAAGCTTGACAAAGAAACTGCATTCAAATTAACAAGTATAGTACTTCTTCAGGTAATAAACTTTACTCTGAAAGTATGTTCTCCAGACAGGCTTTATCCTAAAAAAGGGGAAAACATACAAGACAACAGTAAATATTCATTTAGGCAAACAAAAATAATAAGGACTTTAGTGTAGTAACTGATTAATAATCACTGTCACCATCAGCAGAGATAGAGAGAAGTTGCCTGTCTATGCAGACTAAATGTGAAATTGTTTCATATGCTAAGAAAACATACATTTAAGCACTAGAGAAAAAACACCAGGAATTGTATTCCAGTGTATCAAAACAAAAATTCAAGAGTAGCAGTTCATTTAAGTTTAAATAGTAACTACTTATCAAACAAACCTTTGAAGAAATATTGTATCTATGAAAACTACAGAATTAAAAAGAAAGTAAAAAACCATGGTCCATATTTGCTTCTAAAGCTTAAAAATGAGAGAGTGAATCTCCTCATTATCTTATAATTATCTTCATTATATTATAATGAAGGCATTATCAAAGCATCTGAAACAAAGAATTTATTAACAGAATAAATCAGGTCTTGGCATCTACAGCTTCTTACACAAATACCCTGTGGATGAACGAGCCATTGAACTTACGTACGGAAATAGAACTATCTGCTTTTTAATTTCTAGATCACACTTATCTACTTGTATTGAAAAGAGGGGAGAAGAGCAACATCAAAAGTGAAAAAAATAAATTACCTCTAAACCAAAAAACAATGGGATACCAAACCACAAGTTTAATTTACAAATTAAAATGTTAATGTGTATGTAATTTTTCAGATTAAGTTTAAAAAAAAAAAAAAAGCCATATTTGGTGGAGAGATCATTTAAAATAGCTGCAAAATAAGTCTCAATAGCCAGTAGAGAAAAATCAAATTTTCCAAAAGAAAAGAACTACAAAGTAAAGGAACAGCAGATAAGACTCAGAATCTCTTGCTACAAATAACTGCAATTAAAAGAAAAATCTTTATAGCAGAGAACACCGAAATCACATTCACAGCATAAAGACAAGAAATCATTTTAAACAGTGTGCTCCATGTGAAGCAGATGAAAAGGTTAAAAAAATGAGAAATGAGAAAGATCTTCCAAAATAAACAATAAATTTAAAAAGCTAAATTTTGACAACCAGAAGCTGAAGGGTCTGTTGTGCAATAGGAAGCAGTATTTTTCCCAGGCACATTACATTTTCATAACACCATGTCTGGGTTGTTAGGATCACAATCTTGTCATGAGGCCATTTCCCCTTCCAGATTAAAAGGACAAGAGTTGCAGTAACTGAAGTATTAACATGAATATTTAAGAATATTTCTGCTAATAATACTAACAAATTATTCTGAAGGGCATGTCAACTCTGGGCTCGAACTGTGCCGTCAGGAAGGGACAATGGTGCAATTACAGGAGTCATGGGACACACAACTAAAAGTGCTTCCCACTGGCCAAAAGCTTCCAACAGAAAGAGCCTTGCCAAGAGCTCAAATGAAAACTAGGCAAAGATGAGAATTCCCAACATCTACCCTCTGCTGCCCATCTTCTGAACCCCCACAAAACAGCCTTCAGCCCCCTGTACAGAACCTGGGTAAAACAATTTTCATGCATGTCTTGCTCACGTATGTACAATGTATAAACAGTCATGGTAAAAGTTGCAAGCTCCATACATCATCATAAAACTTTTTTTAATAATTACAAATAATAGAAAGTTTAATTAACACAATGAAAACTATTATTACAGAGGTATATGAAAGGAACACTCTAATTGTACAATACACATTTGATTAGTTACTTCCCCTAAAATGAGCCTGGATTCACTTCAATATGCATGTCATCACACCTCAGAAAAGCAGGCTCTGGTTAACAGTTATAGTGAGTATTCCAATAAGATACTTAAATTGGCACTTAAAAATAACCTTTCATTCTAAAAATCAAATGGAAATTTAATTAGGAATCAATTCAGAAGATGAAAACACAGGGCAATATCTTCAATTTATTTATTTACTATTTATTAATTTTACTATCTGGAAAGATAAATGCAAAACAATATAACAAAACAAAAAAAACCTAAGACTCAAGAAATGTGTCACAAAAATTACTATACTGCAATCACAGATGCAT
Source organism: Phainopepla nitens (assembly GCA_013400175.1). NCBI lineage: Eukaryota > Metazoa > Chordata > Aves > Passeriformes > Bombycillidae > Phainopepla > Phainopepla nitens. The sequence goes on along the minus strand of VXBQ01004313.1, from coordinate 175,863 downwards.
CTGTAATCCAGTGTGTTATTTCCATGTAACAGCCAGCAAGAGTCTCAAGAGATCCAACAGCAAGCACTTACTTGACAGGACTTGTAAATGAAGCTTGGATACAGTATCAGTACAGTTTTTATATTAAGATCCTTTTAATACTTGCTTGCATGCTGGCAAGAGAATGTCAAAACATTTCTTGAGTCTTTTCTAAACTCATAACCTTAATCATCTTACCAAAGTGTGTACGTTCCTTTTTGGTTTTATCTACGTGGTATTTTTGACAGCCCAAAAACAAGAGACAGCTTTTAGCTTTTTTTGACTTTATATGTTTTTTCTATACTCCTTCCCAAACTGTTAGTTAAAGTAAACTTAAGAGGGGAGAAAGGCAAATTAAACCCAAACAGTTACAGGTTCTGGTTTTTATAAAAAAAGGAAAATATACTTTCTTTTGAACAGAAGTATTAATATCAAGAAGCAGAATCAAATACAGTACTCTGTAAGAAGATACTGGTTTATGTAAAAAAAAGCATAATCTTAAGAAAAGTCTGTATTTCTACCCCACCCCCCATCCCCACTCCTTTATCTCACAATTTTTCATTTGGAACGTGCAGGAGTTCATGTTGACATGCCCAAGATGAAAATCAAGTCTCACTCCCAGACAGTTACAACTCCTCCAGAAAACAACATGAGCACTAAAACCACGTTACGCACTTTTAAAAACCCGCTTCCTTTTTTTTTGTTTGTTTTTGTTAACACTGATTGTTCAGCNGTTTGTTAACCCTGATTGTTCAGCCCCAACTCTTTTTACAGGTTAGACGTATTTATAGCTCATACCTGAGACTGACCCACTGGGCATGTTCACACCACAATGCATGGGGGTATCTGGGAATCTCCAATCTCTGTCTTCAGCTGGAGAGGATGGGTCAGTGAGAATGACTTAGTGCTTAGCAAGAGCTGGAGGGGAGAGACAGGGAGCCGCAACAAGAGGCGGCTCTCTCTCCTGTCGGATCTCCAGGCTCCTGACACGACCCCCTCACAGAGCTCGCCCCGAGCTCCCCCC
>VXBQ01004313.1:103919-174266 GCA_013400175.1 Phainopepla nitens | reverse complement strand
GACTGAGCCCTCGGTGGCATCGCTGCAGCTGCACAGCCCTGGGCATGAGGTGCCCTGTCCATCGACCCTGCCAGTTCCCAGTGTGGGCTGCTGCTGTGTTATGCAAACCAAGTGGCTTTGCGAAATCGGGCATTCATTTAAGAAATGCCCTCTATGATGCCCCCCCTCCCTCCGATAGACCTAACAACACCAGTTTACCTAAGGAAGAAATTCTTTACTGCATGGGTTATGAGACACTGGACCAGGTTGCCCAGAGAAGCTGTGAATGCCCAGTCTTGATGCCACCACTCCTGGCAGTGTTCAAGGCCAGGTTGGATAAGGCCTTGAGCAATCTGGTGTAGTGGGTGGTGTTCCTGCCCCGAGAGGCGGGGGAAGGGTTGGACTAGATGATCTTTAAGATCCTTTCCAACTCCTTAACATTTTATGATTCAGTGATTCAGTGATATGTCAGTCCCCAGACAAAGTATTCTGTCTGTAACAGGCTGCACTGAACCACTCAAAATGGCTGATGCTAAACACAGACTTCATTTGAGGTTAGTTGTAAAGTAACACTGTGCTCCTCTCTGCAGCCAAAAGATTTGAAGAAACACTCTGCCCAGACACATGATCATGCAAAAAATCCTCAACGACCTGTGTGAAGATTACATGAGGAGTATGCCACTCCTTAGAGTTTCCTAATGTTTTATACAACCCTGAAAGAAACAAAAAGGGAGGGAGAAAGAAAGAAAAAAAATGAGAAGAAAAATATATGCGATGGTAATGACCGGATCTGGTACAGAAAACCTGGGAAAATGTCTCTGAGGGCAGGCTGTGGGTGAACTTTCAGGCTGTATATACGTGGGCAAAGCCACTCTCTCATGGGGTTTGATTTTGCCAGGGAATCAGGACTTCCTTCAGTCTTGGGTGGCAGTAATAGTCTCCCGCCATCCGCAAAGTAATAGAAGTTCCATTGCAGGCAAGCATGATTTGACTCGCCGAGGAGAGGAGTCCAAGCTCATGTTAACCTCGAGCCCGCGCCTGGCCGTGCACAGTTCCGCTCGCCGGGCTCTGGAGGGCAGCAGAGGCGAGCGCATGGGGCAACGCGCGCTGACACGCCATGGTCATCCCGCCAAGGGGAGCCCTGCCTTCGGCTTTACCTCCGACTTCTCATCCAAAGATACCATATACTTGGGCAGAGCGATCACCCTCACACAGACCTGTCTGTGCCCTCTACACATGCAGACAAAGTTTCTTGCACTGAACGTGAGATTCATATAGTAGACGTTTTCCTGAATGTCCGGGGCTGTGCGTCTCGTGTTTGCAGCACAGCAGCCTCTTTTCAGCAGCGTGTTGTGCAGTGATGGTCCAGCCTGATCTCCAGACTCATGCTTGTTAACAGGCACATGGACCAGCATCCCGCTGCCCTATAGCTCTGAAGGGAAAAAAATCATGCATAATAGATAGATTTGTGATCAGTGAAGCTAATCGTTATTCAAAATAAAGACAAAAATTCAGGAAACCTGATTCATCTGAATCAATTGCCCTTAAGTCTATCAAAGGTAAATATTTTAGCTGTTTCCCTGGCACAAAACCTATTGAGAGACTCAGCAACTGAAAGTCTATGGTTGGCTATGCAGCTGTGTGGAAAATCACGCTATGAAAAGCCAGTGTCCATAAAGGAGACAGAGGAGTCTTGCTTTATTCGAATAAAGGGAGAGAGACTGCTGGAGCACATGCCTGCAGGTTTTCCCTCTTGAGATTTTGGAGGGCACAGCCTCCTTTTATCCTAAACTCCCGGCCGCATGGTGCTCTCTTCCTTTCCCCACGGCTGAGGTACCATGAAGCCTTCCCAAACCGCCTACCGCAGATCTCCCCTTGAACCTGTTATTTTACACCGAACTTCAGGAAGTCAAGCTTGTGCAGACCCACTTGTCTGTTTCAGAAGCCAAGCCCGCTGGGCTCCGTAGCAAACCTGCTTGAAGTTAACAGAGACACTGAGACCTATTTCAAAGACATAAACACCCATACCTTCACCCATCGAATTGTTTGTAAAGACATTAGCGCACATCTTCCCTATCACAACCTAAGGGGACTCCAGTTTAAAGGAGAGAAGGATTTATCCTGAAGTGTCTAAGAGGGCAGCTCAGAACAGGAGACTGTTAAAATGATAAGCATTATTATGAGATGTTTAGGCAAAAATGCCATAGACAAGGAAGGGACAACCAATAGTAGACCAAGGAATATTAAAAAGATTGAGGTGCATTGGGAAAGGGGAATAAAAAGGACCATTTTCAGGGAAGCAGGCTGCTGGACAGTGTGTTTGTGTGACCGAGCCTATGGCTAATTTCCACTGTCTGTCCGATCTTATTTCCAAATTCTGTTTTTATCTATTTTTCATGTGATTGATTATGTCCTCTGTTCTGTGTCCATGCATATGAGCCGATAATGAGCTCCAAGCCAGTCGGCTTGCTGAGTCACATGAGCCAGTCTGGGAGACAAGCGCTGGGAGACCCTTGAAGGATTTTTGCCTATGCACACATCCTTAGAAGCAGGATCAGGCTATGCATGCTGCCTCATGCATGTTGGGGGTCTCTAAAGACCAACACTGAGAATGGGCAGAAGCAGGTCCACAGCATCTAACACTCCTCATTCACAGGAAAATTATGCCAAAATACATATTTTTGTGAATCTCTTCACTAGTCTCCTAAAGCTCTTCTATTCTGTGACTAATCATCAGCAAATTTACTCATTAGAGTATACTAGGCTACCAAAAGTCACAGGGTTAAGCCTCTATAATCTATGTTAAAAATCTGAATTCAAAAAGTCAGAAGCAGCCCCTGAAGAGATGAGTGATCATTGAAATCAGCAGTTTCATATGGACTTCAGGAGGCTCTGAATTAGGCCCATGCACATTATGTCAAGATTCCTTAAAATTTGTATGCAACTCCTCAGTGTTCCTGTGAACACTACTGCTGTCCTGTGTGTCCTTTCATGGTCTGAAGATGTTATTGACAACAGAGGTGGTTGTTATGGGGACAGGCATCAGTCAAAGAAATGAGAGTATGTGACAAAGAGAACACCTGATTATGAAAAATTTGGTTTTATACAGAAAAGGAAGTATAGCCCTGAAAACACAGAGGTTTATTTGGGCTTACTGTCCCAGAACCAGAAGCTCAGGGAGAAGAAACTGAATCTGGGGGCAGATGAAGATTACAGCAGGTATAACATACAAATTTTTGGATTCAATACAAACAGGTCAGCAAAAGCGTATTATTTTAGACTTTATTATGATCAATGGGCCACTGTTGGTTTCAGACTTTTTAAAACAAAGACTCCTTCTTTCCTCCCTGCAGGACTCCAAAAGGAAAAAAAATCTAAGCTAAGCAAAGTAAAACAAAATGGAGACATAAGAAGAGAACGGGAACAGACCAGCATTGTACTTCATTTGTTCTCAATGATCAAAACATGAATGTTTCAGTTCAGTGTAGAATCTCCCTGTGCAATCACATTCTGCTCTTGTATTCATGTTCTACTGCTTCCTTGGGTTTGTTTTCACTTTTTTGTAGATTCTTCAGAGCAGTAGAGGGATAAGAGAACAATAAGTGATTTTTTTCCAAGAACAAACAGCAGCACAGTTACTGTAAAATACAGTTCTTCTGCCATTCCATACTGTGACTAGCCACCCTCTCCTCTTCCCAAGTGCTGTGTATTCCTCTGCCCTTTCTTTTAAAGCATTGTCTAAAACATGAAGAAATTCTATCAAATTACAGTCAATTGCTGCTAACAGTGGTTAACAACCAGGTACCAACAATTGTGGAGGCCTAACACTAGCACAGTTTAATTGCATTTGATTTACATCTCACTGAAAATAAGGGAGAGGGTTCTTCTGGCCTTTGATGAAAGCTGTCTATTAACCCTGTTCAGAGCAGGTGTGGCTGACATAATTTTTAAACCTGCAGGAGTACACCTCTCCAACAGCACCTCTCTCCAGTGCCATTAAAGCAGTGTTCACAGCAGGGCTATATATGTGTGTGTATGTACATATAGATGTATATTTAACATGGATGCCCACTGACATTTCCAGGAAGTAGCCTTTGCATTTTAGGATGATGGTGAGTAGGGCAGGAACATAAAAATTACATTGATTCTTTCTAGAACATGAAATCTAATCCCCTTTGTTTCTTCTTCAATATTAACATAGAAGCAGATCCTTCCATCCCAGCTTCACAGAAGAACCATGGTAACCATCCAGAGCCACACTGATTTCAGGGCTCTTTTGTCTGTCATCACAGCATAAATCAGAGCCATAATATGAATTTCCAAAGCTCAAAAATGCTCTCTGAGTGTATATATTGAGAACACAAAGATAAAAGATGCCCTAAAATTCAGCAGGAGGGAGCGGAAACATCCTAATGCAGAAACTAATCATGTTATCCTTTCCTCCACCGGAAGAAAAACAACATAAAATATAGATTAAAAACCAAACTTAACAAACTTCTTTATGTAGCTCCTTTAGAGGAAAGACTGGAAGCCTTCAAATGTGCCGTAACACAGACCTGCTGGAGCCTTATCAGCATCCCACCAGCAGCAGTGGGTATTTGCCAGAGACGGTCATTGCTGTAACTCTTGGGCCACAGCAGAACACTGAAGTTGGGGTAACAAAACCCATCTCAGGTTTTGGTTTGGTTTTTGGCATATTTGCCAAGAGCTGGTTAGTTGGGAATAGAGAGAGGTTATCAGCTTCATTATGACACAGCCCTAGAGGAGAAAGGATCTTTGCAGAACAACTTTATAGTAATAGTCAAATTATTAGTGAAATGCTTTACTTTTCTTGAATGCAAATATTAAAAAATAAGCAATTATGCTTATTGCTTTTTATATCTACAACTTGCTTTTACTTTACATGCCTTGGAGTCCAGCTCTAGTTATTATCTAATCACGTGGAAAAGTGCTGCAAGAGGTGTGTGGGACTCTGGTCGGGCTGTTTGCCCTATAGCCTCCACCCTGGGCGAGTCAGAGCTGCATAGGTGCCCTGAGCAGGAACAGAACTGGAGTTGTCATTGCTCTTTCTTTCCCAGACAGCCCACTTATGTACTGGAGCATTTCTTTTCAGTTGCTTATTACGTGCCCATTTGCTCTCCTGTTAGAGATGCCTGTGCCATACCCAGTCTTAACCTTCTCTTTCCTTAAAAAGAAAAAAAGCCAAACAAGACAACAAACTAACAAAAAACATACATATTCATTGCCATTTTTCAGCCCTTCAGTACAGGTAATTCTGTATCAGAAAGAGCACAAACCCAGATCCTTTTCTTTCATGGTGCAGTAGGCTTGGACGTGGGTTTCCTACAGGAACTGTTCACAGAGGTACAAGACTGTCCATGCGCCTGTGCTTCCTTCCTCAAAACTGCCATGAAGCCACAGAGACTTTAAAAATATATTAAAAAAGAGAGGGGGAAAACAAAAAAGTTTGAGTGTGTATATATATTTACATTTGCAGGCCACTTTCTGAGCCTTTGCTCTTGCACTTTTCAGTGTGACTGAACAGTATTTTTTCTCATTTTTAATTTATAGTTTTTATTGTTACTTAGAGCTCAAGTTTTCATGCTCTCTTGAGTCAGATTGCAGAGGTGTACAGCAAACAGTTACAAGACTTGTGATAGAATCACCAGAATGTCAGCATGTGATTTGACATAACATTTCACACATTTTGTTTCTGTGTTTCCAAAGCAGTTTATGCCAGGAACAATTTCCACATGGCCCAATACATCGTGCTATGAGAATGCTCAGCATTTTTCCCCTTCAATTGTGTTGGTATTACAGAAGGACCTAGAAGGATTTTTCCTATAGTGCAGGAAGGGAAAATTGCCCTGTGTTTTTACTGGGTCTATGATACAGTGTGTACATCATCGAACACAGTCAAACTTTCATGTAACAGTTTATTTCCAGGTTACTGACATTTTATGGGGAACTTTTGCATAGTTTTATGAAAACAAGGTACATATGCAAAACCCTTTAAAAAGTGTAAGAGAAGAAAACAGCCACAGTTTCTTTCTCACGCTACATTCATGCTTATTTCCCATGCACTTCAAGGATGACAGAAGTTTCAGCAAACCCTTTACTGTTCAAGGCTCATAAAACTTACATATGCTGCAAATATTTCTGAATCAGATTTTTGTATGTGGTGCAACATGACAATTTAATGCTGAAAATAATGATCCTCTGTGCTTCCCATTTGTTTTGCTTTGAATTAATCTACAGTGAGGAGCCTCACATACAAATATTGCAGTTTCTGTGAAATGTCTGATGATTACATACCCTGTTAGCTCAATAATTGTGCTGGTAAACTCACTTTGGAGCCTTGGTCTGGAGACAGAATAGATTTATTCACTGCGAAAGGTGGCTGCTGTGCCACCCTCCACGTCAGCAGCCAGGGCAGCAGCTCTCAAGGTGTCATGGATATGAGTGCCTTGGCACTGATGGAGGTCTCACATTCCCCCAGCTCTTCCCTGGAAAAGAAACTTCTCTTTATGGTCTGAAAATGACTTGTGCCCTGGTAACTCTGCCTGCCAGGAGACAGTTTCTTCTGCTGAGGCCAAAGTAGCTCATCCAGAAAATGATAGAAAGCATCTGCTCATTAGCAGCTTTTCCTTCCTCCTCCTCTTGCACTGCACTTGTTACTCTGGGTCTCAAGTCCTGGCAGGAATGTAGAGATGCTCTGCAGAGCCTGAGCATATTCATCAGTATGAATATCGCAGTATCTGTCAACATTTCCTCCACAATATTTGAGAGCGCTTTGAAAACAGTGCTGGCTGTCTCTCAAAAATTCTTGTGAAACATGGATTTCACTCAGCTCTGTGCCCCAGGGTCATTATTTGTTTGGCACATGGTTCCAGCAAGATTCATCATCCGTGGTCCCAATCCAGAGACACTTTAAGTGCAGATAACCTCATCTAACCACAACTATAGATCTTAATGTGGATGCACAACATGGTTTTTCTGCACAGGTGCACAATTTCCCCCTTTTTGAGGGCTTTTAAAAATCTCATTCTTTCTTCCAGTTTTGTACAGTCACAAATAGCTGAATCAGCACTCCTGAAGGAAATTTCTGAGAGAGGGCAGGGGTGAGTGTTGTGATGATGGGGGATTCAAAGGCAGTTTTTCTCACCTATTTTTGCTACCAAGGGACATGTACTGCTGGATTAATGGATTCACCCCCTTCACTGCTGAGATTCCCCTGCACAAATCTCCATAGTATTTTAGGTAACTGTGAGAGGGAACTGTGAAGATTTGTATTTTAACCTTCTAAGTGGTGTTTGTTAAGCATTCTGTGACAGAAAGGTCAAATCAAGATTCAAACAAAAAGAAATACATACACTCCCCCCTCCTGTCAACGATTCCCACTCAGCTCAGTTGTCTCCAGATATGGGCACTGGTGAACTGGTTTTGTTATGGGCTCTGAACCAGATCTAACCTGTGACTGAGATACACCTCCCTTCCTTTTTCTTTCTCCCTTCACAGTTATGATTCCAGCAACAACAAGCAAACTAACAGAGAGCTACAGTGTGAGGGATATCTGCTTATGTATTTTTCTATGAGAGGCAATAATAAAAGCAAACATAAACATCTACTATAAAGTTAGGCCCAGAGACCCAGAACGCTAGGATTAGTGCTCCATGAAGCAATGGGCTTGCCTTGCCTCCTGCACACAAAATACCAGGCTTTGGAAATTTATACACCGTGGGCAAAGCCTCACGCTGGCCCCAAGCACTGTAGTTGCTCAGCTCACACCCACAAGCAAAGGCCAGTTCAGGCTCCATGTGGGTCAGAGTCCGTGTGGGAGTTGGCTGCCCCAGGAACCGATGCGGCCTAGACTGGCTGTAGCTTCATCCTTGTAGTACGTTCAAGGAATTTTCCCTGCATTGCACTTGTTCAGCGGAATTTGTATGCAGAGCCAAAGACTGCTCCACAACCACCTCAGAAAAGTGGGATTCATCAGATGGCATTTGAAAGGGGCCACCCCAGTGTCTGTCCCCTGGAAAACCCCTGGCTGTGCCAGCAAAATTCTCTAGAGGCAGTGCATCGGGAGGTGGAATCCTGTTCCGGCAGGCATTCCTAGCAGACACCCTTATCTTTTCAGTGTATTACTAACAAACACTTTTAATTTACTCATCTAGAACAGGCTTTCAGTATTACAGAAAAAAAAAATGGTTTCTGTGTTATTTCTGGAAGCTTATATAATTTTTTCCACTTTCTCCTTTCCTCTGGGCACTACCTCCCTTTGCATAATTTCATTAAGATGTATAAACTCTCCAAGATATATACCAGGGGAAGGAGAGCAAAAGCAGCAATAACAGAAAAAACACTGAAATATCTCTTTCCATCCAAGTTACACAAAAAAAAAATTGCAAAATTCCTTGGCACCAAAAGCATGGGAAATCAGAGCCACCTACTAGCCAGTGAAGGTGGGGCTCCTGTGTGCACAGTCAGGGCTGTGCCAGCAACAGTAGGAGAGGTATTTTTACAGACATTTTAAGTAGAAAGTCAAAAGACCCTTTGCTGACATCCATGCGCTGCTGGTCAAACCAGTAAAAGGCAGCAGCATTGGAACTGTGCTGTGGTCATATCCTGCCTTATCATGTAAGTTCAGCTCAAGTGAAAAGGTCAGAGATCTCCATGTATTTTTTAAAACACAGAAACCAAATCAGCCTGCTGTTAAATGTGGGACACCTAGGAGATCAACTGTAGGATGTGGGGTTTTAAATTAAAACCTCATGTCTTCTTTGTCTGAGGATCTAAGTAAGAATAGGGAAAAAGAAGAAGTTGTTTATGAAGTCCTACAGCCCTGTCAGGTCTGATTCCTTCAGCAAATTAAAGAAATTTCTAAGCTGAAATCTACCACAACCAAGGTAGTTCCCAATCTGCCCAGGATTTCTCCAGCCTAATGAGGGCTGTGCCAGAGCAACTGTCTCTCCATGAACTTTCACCAATTCCCTCCTGAAAGGAGACATACAAGCTATTCGTTCAAAGCTACTTTTCAGATATTCTAAGTCACAAGAAAAGCAAAGCTATGTATCAGCAACCGTGGACATGGCATTGTCAATTCTAGCTCTTGGATTAAATCGATATGCTCACCATTCATGGGAAATGAAAATGAATTGACGGTCTTGGATCTTTTCCCAGCAGGCTGGTGCTCGCTGCTCCGTGCCACCAGAATGAATACCACCATCTGGCTCTCCTCTTCAGCAGAACAGAGCAAAGCAAGGGAGTGACCTCCCTTCTCAGCTCCCTGTGTAGTTCTGGATCCGGTTGCCCGGGCAGGGCTGACCAGCCAGGTGCTCATTGCTATTCTGGCTGAGCCAGATCAGCAAAGACAGGGGAACAACATAAAGAATGGACTTTCTTTTCAGCCACAAGCATGTTTCTTTACCTGTAACTCATGTCTTTGTAAATATTTATCCCCAAATGGCATCTGAAGATCCACATTCTATACAGTGTTTGTATTTTCTCTTGCTATGCCTGGAACAATGAAAATCAATAAAAAAAAGGCAGTTTCACTTGCAGGAATGTGAAGCCATGGTGTTTCCCCAATAAACAACCAATACACAGTGCTTTACTACTTAAGAGAACTGCAACAAAGTAAAAACATTGCAGGTACGAATCCTGATCCTAGAGCTTGTAAAAAGATACTTACAGAAGCTGGAGGACTGGGTTGTACAACCCTTGCACTTACCTGAGCACAACCAGCCCATTGAGAATGCCTGGCGCAGAAGTGCTCCCCACAATTCTGTGGTTTCAATAAACAGCAAGTTAGTTAATGAAGAATGGCAGCATCTCCAAAACGGCCCTGAATTTTAGAGAGTGGTTTTTTTTCTAATAAAGTTAGCATAAATGTACAGTAACATCCTTTCAGGAAGAAAACGTTCCCCATATACTAAGAGGGTGGTACAGTATAATGGTTCCTTCAGATGAGAAGTTTTGCACTAGATTTTATTAGGGAGGAAGAATTTAGCCAGAATTTTTACTGTTCCAAATTGGCAGCAAAAAAAAAGAAACCAAAACAAAACCCACAGGGAAGAGAAAATAAAAACTGTGGATATTGTTGTCAAACTTTTAGCAGGTTGAAATCAGAGCTACCATGCACAATGGCTCAAGTCTGCAGTTTTCAAAAAAAAGCATCTGGAAAAAAACAAGTTTCAATTAAGTTTGAATGTGAAGCCAAAGGAATTCAGAACAAACATTTTGGTAAAAGAAGAAAGTCCTTTAAGAGGGGTTAGATCAGGGACAGTTCACTTCTACCTCATTTAGTGATGAAGCTCTCAGAAGCAACCCAGGTTTTTTAGAGGATTTTTTCACTGGAGCTCATTTAGCCATGTGCTTTGTATGACAGAGCTTCAGGAGATGAGTGATGAAGAGGCAGAACAGCCCAGTGAACAGTCAGCACATTGAACTGCAGGATTTCTTTGCTTTCTGTGATGTGTTAGGACCAGGTCCAAACTCCTCATAATCATTGCATTAATCTCACAAGCTGTGCCTCACTTCAACCCTGCAGCATTAGAAACAGGAAATTTCCATCCCCCTGGCCTTTGACAGCCACTGCCTTTGTGCGAAACCTCATAGAAGGAAACAAGAAACAAGAGCTGCATCTCCAAATGTCGTGACTGCTCCAGGAGACAGTAAGAGTCTCTCTGTCTGCTCAGTCTGAAAAAACCTTTGCATTTTTAAGTCAGCCTGAAAGAGCTCCAAAATGGTTGTCTCATTCTGCCCCAAAATCAGCATACCCATCAGCAACCCCCACAGCATGCAGGTGAGGTGGAGGAGCCCCATTTTCCAAGTTACACGGACAGTGCTCTAGAGAGAAAAATTCAGCAGAAGCCAGGCCCCAGCCATCCATCCCTTACTCTCCATGTGTCAGACCAGAGGGACATGCCTGTCTTTAGTACAAATCAGGTAGAATGGGGGTATCTGGCAGTCCCTTCTCCCCCTCTGTGAGCAGGGCTAGGACTCAAATATCCTCTGCCAGCAGTGACTGAAGTCCCATCCTTGTGTCCTGCACAGGAGCCCACACTGGAGCCTGTCCTGGAAGGCCATAAAAGCTCAGATCACTCAGGAACCAGCAAATGATGGAGCATCCTGCAAGCAGCAGGGAGGAGTTCTGCCAGGGAGAAGCCCCCAAACAGGGAGCACACTCCATTGTTTAGGTCTGTTTGTGTGACACAATCAAAGAAGTATCTACCAAAGGCTGTGGCTTACACCAAGCAGTAAAGCTTCTCCCCTCTGAGCAGATGGTGCCTATGTGCCCAGATGACACCACTGGCTGGTTTGGAAAAAGCAAAGTAAGTATGTGCTCTGAAGGATGGATAAAAACGAGACAGAGAAGGACAGGGAATTTAGCTTTCCTGTCACAGAAAGTTATCCTAAGCAGCCTGTAATAAAGGTGTCATGATGGAGGAATTGTAGCCATGCCTGATGCTGGCAGCCATCCTGTGTGCTCTGAAGCATGAGCACGTTTTAGCTGTGGTGCCTCCTGATGGGAAGATGCTCTCCAGGGCATTTTGTGGGAGAACCTCCCTTCCTGACAGCAGCCAAAGGAGGTGCTGCAGATCATAGGGAAATCAGGGCAAAAGCCAGGGCCATGCCACAGCAGAGGTACTTTCCATTTATTTGCTCATCTTCCCTGGAGTTCTCTCCCATGAACTTCCTTTGCATCCTCTTGAGACTAAGAAAACTCATATCATCCCCAATATCCTGTAGAAAGGCATTTCACAGCAGTAAACCTCCTAAACAGCACCACAGCAAAATACTTTTGTACTAAAATGAGTGTTTAGAGTTGTTTTTCTTCCCCAAAATGTGGCATTCACAGTTACTGACAGGAAGAGACATCCATGCAGGCAGTGGGGCTGCTGAAGGCAAATGATCTTGGGGCTCAGGGCATTTTTAACCCAAGCCCTTGTAAACAGCCCAGCCCCACTACACATCACAGCACGGGAAGTCCATCCGAGGCACCCCACCTGCTCCACTCTCATACACTGAGGAGCAACAGCTCACACTGAGGCCCATTAGCTGTTAAGCACTGGAAATGCTGTGGCCAGCAGGGTAACAAGTGGAGAACCAGCATCTACACACTTTTTTTCACATCACACAGGACTGACGTAGTTTTATAATATCCAGTGCTCAGTCCAGTTTGCATCTGTCCATTCATCCTTTAAGCTTCTTTGAACTCAAGTCTTGCACAGAGCTAATCACACTGCCACCATTTTGCTAATAATAGCAGCAGCCCTTCAGGCTGTCAGGAGCACTGACTGCTGCCTAACCAAACCGCAGTGATGCTACATCTCTGAGCTCTCCTCCATTACCAGCCCCTTCTCAGTCTTGTGAGGAGAGAGCAGCAGAATGTAAAGCTAAAATTCTCATTTTTGGACCCTCAGAGCCCCAACAAGGCTGTTCAGTGTTTCACAACCCATGCTGTCTGTTGTGAGCTCCTCTGGGGCACTCAGCAGTTAGAAGCCCTGTAAAGAATGTTAAAAGCATTTATTTAAACAAATATATTCAGAGTTAAAGCTGTTGCTAAGGATGATCAATGCAAGAACAAACACAAACAAAGCTCCACAGGCACAAGGACCTGCACATAGGGCAGCAACCCTGCCTGCCTTCCTCTTAAATTACCTTTCACAGTGGGTGTAATTCTTCTGTGGGGCAACTTATTAAGAGACACTCTGGCTGGGAGCACAGACATGGCCAAGATTCACTTGACTTCCTTGCAGGGAGGAGAAAGACAGGTTTCAAATCATAATGTAGCTGCTATCTACATGATTATTTTACAGTCTTTTAATTACTTCAGAAAAATGTTTTAATTAAGACCTCTTCTGCAGAGTTCTAGTTCAAAACTGCAGCCTGTCAGCTTTACTGGTCCTAAACTGAAAGGAGGCCCCTGAGAGAGGATGTGCTAAAGCTCCTTTGTGCAATGCCTGTGTGGACTCTTGGAGCTGACCTTTGTCTTACAGATATGACACTGAATCACTGGGGTTTCAAATCAGCAGCACCTGGGGAAGACACTCCTGCTCTTGGTGAAGGCTGAAATCTGCAGTGAGAGGAACATGCACTCAGCCTCGAATAGCTCTGAAGGTCTGAGGAACATTCCCAAGTACAATTCATCCACACGAGTGCTGACTCGCAGGGACAGCGCCACTGCACACACACTCAATTTTAAAGCCAATTTACTTAACTAGATTTTAGTACAAAGACAGCTAGAAGCCTATCTCATTCTCCTGGGTCAGATCATGCTGACATTTTCTTAGGTCTCAAATACACAAACCAATACTGACAGCGAGCAATTTACAACCCAGCTGGCCTTTTGTTAGGCACATTTCACAACTTCAGTAGTTTAAAGCCTGAGGCCCTGAAAGGCACCTGGTTTCCAGCTCTGCTGTGCATTACAGCCTTACAGACCTGGGTACACACTCAGTCTCCACTTGCCAGCATTTTACATCCATAGGACATTGTTGCAGCTACAGTGTGGGAAGAACTCCACCCTAAACTCTCATGATAGGTAACAGTCTGGAGGGCTTGGAGACCAACCACCGCCCCAGACCTCAGAGAAGCCAAACAGCACACGAGGGCAGCAGACCCTGTGCAACATCCTGCCACTGCCCTGACCAGCGACCAGACTAAAGGCACCTTGCAAAATGGCCTCTGAATTCCCTTTCTGTGGAGGGCACCAGGAAGTCATGGCCATATGGAGGGCTGGGCAAACCAGACATTGCATGACACTGTTGCTCCTGGGGAGTCTCCTTCCGGCTGTGTGTCCATCCTCAGGGTCAGGGCTCTACTTTGGGAGGCCTCAGCCCATATCCCACATCCCATTACAGACACCACTACTTTTATCAAACTTGGCAAACTGAGAGTATTGAGAGGAGAGAAACAGGAGTTACAAACTACACTCAAACAAGAAAGAAAGGCTGAAGAAAGAGGTTTAACCCAGGGCAGAGAAAATAAAGAAAGGTGGAGGAGAAGCACTCACTACAGAAGAGGCTGTGACAATCATCAGGTGTTCTCTGCATCCTCTTTGAACAGCATTAGAAACACAGAATCCAGTTTCCAATAAAAATGTGGGAGGCTCTTGAGACACAGAACTGCAGGAGCCATGGGAATGCCTGCAGAAATTGCAATTTAAGGATAAGGAAAGATTTATGGCAACCCTTTCCTTGGAGGGCTGCAGGAAGAACATGGTTCCCCCAGCTGTGTGAGCTGGAAGTGGTCAGGACCCTGCCTGCCCCAGCACTTTCACGCAGCAGCCCTGGAGTGGGAGGCTGGGAGCTGGGGGAGAGCTTCAAGCCCTGCTGTGCTGGCAGAGCTCTACCCCACCCAGATATCACCTGCCAGCCAGAGGAGGGACAATCCCATCCCAGGGGAAGCTGCAGCTCCCAGATTAGACTCTGGCCCTTGATAGTGCCGGGGTTTCCCTGCAGGGCACTGCCGAGCACGCAGCAGGGCACGGGTGCAGCTCCTGGTAGGGCCCTGCTGGGATAAGTGCCAAGATGAGCTTATCACGGATACTTGCATGGGAGCCCGAGAGGAAGGAGAGCATGTAAGCAGCACAGGCACCCTAAAGCCCTGCTCTGAGAAGCAGAGAGGACAGATGGCAAGAAACAAAAGAGAAAAACTAAGGTGAAGTCATATGGTGCCCTGAGAATTTGAACTTGGCTCTAGGCAGGAGCACTTGTAACTTGCATTCCAGATTTTACACTATCTTTCTAGAACCTCTGAAATTTCAAGCCAGAGGTGGGGGCTCTATCTCTTCTCAGAACCATTCCCTTTTTTCTCTACTCATTCTGCATTTCCTCCTATTATCAAAATCCCCATCTTTCAGAAATACTGCATGTTTCATTCAGCCGTATTCCCTTCATTTTGTGATTAAGGGCACGCTATTTCTTGTATGGCACCTCCCACAGATGCCTCAGGAGGAATGAGGTAAATCTGGCTTCCCCGGAAGAGCAGACCCTCCATGGGCTGCCAGCAATAGCCACAACTCCCAGACCTTCTCCCACCTCAGCTCTGCCAGAGCACCTCCAGCAACACTCTGGGGGTATGCCTGCCTGCCCTAGGCTAGCAGTGTTGGCTCTGGAGTTACTGCAGCATGGTGTTAGGGAAAATGGTTTTAAAATCCATTTTTACAAACCACATGAAGCGGTAAAAATACCCAGAACTGGTTAGCAGAACAGCAACATGTTCGTGCATTTATTCCTAATGGTCTACACAACCCAGTCCTAACTTGAAATTTTATTGTTTATGGGCACAGCATGTTCATTTTATGGGAACAGACCTGCTCTGTGCTGGAAGACTTCCTGAAAGCAACTGTAGTGTTAATTTAGAAGATGGCTTTCTTCCCAAACAGTCATCATTAAACCAATAACCCTGTGTTACCTCCAGCACCAAGGGGCAATGTGCTGTTGGAGGCAAGACAGAACAAAGGTCCCAGTGATAGTAATTGCAAAAGGGCTTAGGGGCTGTTCTCTTCAGGAAAGGGAGAGAGATGCAGCCTGGCCAAACTCCAGGGTGTGTGGTTTTAAAGATTCTCACTTGAGTTGTATTGTGTTGATGTGCAGCATTACAGAGCTGCCACTTCTGCACCCATGCTTGGCTGAGTTATAAGAACTATAAGAACTCAGCATCTCGGCCAGAAATGACATCTCTCATGACTTTTATCGTGGAATGAGTGCATGTTTGTAATCAGCTTGGAAAATCTGCTTCTGAGCTTAATTCTAAAGCCTCATCTTTGCTACAGAAACAACTGTACTCAGTGACACAGTGTACCCTCCCTTGAGCAGCATGGGGAATGATTTGCTGTCCTGGGAAATTGGTCACAGCATAAACCCACAGGGTTTTGCAACCTCAATTTGGTTTCAGTGCTGAACACACTGTATAAGCACAAGCAGACAGCCTGAACTGGGAACTCTTCTGTAGTGCTGAAATGCCAACCATTTGGGTAAAACTGTAAGCTAATCATTAGTTTCTGCAGTAATTTTATCAAGTCACAGAGGGAGGCAAGGGATTAATGCCAGGGTCAAAATCACTACAGAATTCATCTCAAATCTTTCCGTTTTGGTAATCTTAAGGATCAACTTGCATGTTCCTACAGCAAACTTGCTCAAGAAACTTTTGATTTAATTATCTTCACAAAATGTCTTTCTAAAGAAACAGAGCACCAGGCTTTGCAAGGGCAAGGATATCAGTCTCCAGCCTAAGACAAGACAGACCAGTCATGGATGCACCGCACTGTGGTTGGCCCTGCTGTCGCTGGAGAACAGAACTGTCGGCACTGTATCTGTAACTGAACTGATGAAAGCTGTCCCTCAGGGCTTTTTTCAAAGGAGTCCTAAACTTCAGTCCTCCCAAGCTGCTCAGGATAGAACACATTCACATAGCAGTCTGTTTGTCTGTACTTCTGAAAGCAAATAGGTCAATATATTTTTAACCATTTGGTCTGGCTTAAAAAGAGCATTAGCAGTTGTCTTGCTGTGTTTCTTCAACACAGAGATGATTAAGTAAACAGCTTGTCTACAGAGGCTGGAATTTCCATTGCTGTCTAACCCATTCAAATACTGACAAACATCTGTCAGGAATGAGTTAGGGAACCTTATTTCTGCATGAGGCAGGGTGGCAGGCTTAAAGACATCTTGAGGTATCTTCTAGTCCCACCCAGACTGATGATGATTTGCTGTCTAAATCCAATTGTGCTGGTATAGCACATTAGAAACACGTTGACAGGGCTCTGCTATGCAGCTAAGGATGAGACTGCCTCTGCGTCTTGAATCTTTCTACGTGACATAATTTCTGCATGATTTGTATTTTTCACAATCATTCAGGCATTTTACCTCCCTTAAAGAATCCACAGCTTACAGACAGGAAATATAAGTGTTTTCAATATCCAGTACCACAGGTGAGGAGAAGGCTGTACCAAATATTAAAGTAGGTCTCAAGTCAATGGCTTAGCCTCCCTCCTTGCTTTGGACTGAAAAAGCAGTGCCATGGTCCATAGTGGCACTGAGGCCACTTGTTGCATAGAAAACAATCCCATCACATGGGGTGACAGCTGCCCAGATAAGCTCCCCTCAGCCCAGTGTCACGGTGCCCCATGGCTCTGCTCCCCTCAGCCCAGTGCCACGGTGCCCCATGGCTCTGCTATCAATACTAAGATGCCTCAGCAAATCTGAGACTTTTGTTCTCATGTTTAGCACCCTCACAGGGTCACAAAACCAAAGACTCAACAGAAGCCCCACTGTTCATGTTCACAACAAGGTGCAGAAGTTACATGTGGACTGTCAGGTTTCCTGCTCAACTCCCTGTCTTGAGAACTGAGAAGTCTGAAAGCCAGAATCTGCTCCTGCAAGAAATGAGAATGACAGTCAACACCACAGGTGTAGAAGCACCTGCTTTGTTTAACTTGACTTTAAGTAAAGGAATCACAATCTAATCCACTGCCTTCATGTAACCATACACCACTAATTTCTCTGCACATCCATGGAAACACAACATACAGCTATTTCTGTAAGATTTTTATTAAAAATACGGTCCACAGATCAGAACCCCCATACTCAGACATGATGTACAGTGCCTGGGCATCTTGCTTTGCCACCAGAGAGGGCAGCTCAGGACTGTAGTCTTTCATGACTGTCAGCATCTTCTCTTACACCAAGAGGCTTGATACCTGCCCAGAAATGCCATAGTTCAGTTTGCATCACTGGAAGCAGCTTCCCAAAGGTCAGTTTTTGGAAAACTAAAGGATCTTTACCAAAACAAGTTACAGTTGCAGAAGCAAAGAGAATGGGCCATTTCCTACTTCCTCTCATTTGAACAAACACAGGTTTTTCTTCCAGGACCATATATGTGTTCTGCAGAATTTGATTAGCCAAATAAAAACAGTGGTAGGTCATTTAGATTGTGTACATGAAAAAAAAGAATTTTTCTTCTGAAGTACTGTATTCTAGATAGAAGCATACCTACAGGATTTGTTGGGAGCAGCAACTCATACCTCTTCCTTCTTAGAGTACAGGCACCACAGAACAAGTTCAGCATGAGGTACTTGAAATCAGAGCTTTTACTACACACACACACTTTTCACCCGTTAAAAAAATAGATTAGAGGGAGATATAAACATCTTATTTATTAAATCAAATAGAAATGCAAAATATATTTCACATGCCTTACATGGAAAAGAGATGAACTTCCAAGACTTTAAAGCAAAACTGTGTCAGTTGACACGCAGGAAACAGGAACATTATAAACATCACAAAGAGGAGGAAGGACTGGGGGGAAGTGACATGGGGGTGCTGGGCAGTTCCTCCCCACTCTGAGAAAGATCTCCTAAAAACAAGAATGAAGTTTATGCTAAGCAAGCTTTAGAAGCCTAAAATTAATTTTAACATACACTTATTTTGGAGGAAATTGTCTAAAGAAGTACAGTTGGCTACTAACTAGTCAAAACAGAGGTCTAAGTTATGTATACCATACTCATTAAGTGGACATGGGTTTAATTTTTGAGTATACCGTAGTCATATGAAATAGACATGGGCTTATTTTTTGAACATCAGTAGGGCCAGGAGGAGAATCAGAAACACCAAAAACATCTTTTAAAAACTAGATCAATACACAGCCATGTTCTGTGCAACTCTGCTATTAAAAACTGGGAAAAAAGATGAAAAATAGAACAATTTTTCTAAATATTTTAATCATTTTGTCATCCTCCAACTCTTCCTCCCTCCTACACACAACTTCTTGGAAACTGAAATGACACTCAACAGCAAATACAAAGCATACACCAATAATAAAGTCCACAGTTTTTCTAAAGAGTCAATAGTCCAGCAATTTTAAAGTGATCTATGTGCAAAAAATAAACAAATGCAAGTTTCTTAAAAAAAGGAAAGTCCGCTGCAGCCTTAATTTCTACTTAAAAAAGAGAATCTGAGGATTAGCACTAAGTTTTCCAGTGGAGGAGAGATCAGTAACTCCAAGTACTCTGCCTAACCTGTGACTTGGTGTTGCAAAACTGTCAACATCCCAAGTTTTTACTACCTGCTGGCAAGTGGAAAACAGACTGTATCCCCACGAGAAAGAGGAAAACCACTATTCATAAACTGGTCTTCTGAGATACATAAACATACGGTGCAGGTATGTATTCAGAGACTGCTACCTACAGCTGAGAACAGTCCTCCCAGCATGACTAACAGTAAATTATTAACAATAAAATGTGCAAGACTTCTAAGAGCAGTATTTGAAATGTTCCTGCCTGCTCAATGCCTCTAGGCCTAAACTATCTGCTCGTTAATAGTGGTGTAAGTCAGGGCAGCTCTGGTGAAGTTACAGTAGAAATCACTGTGCATGAGGATTTCTGTGTGAGAAGAACAGTCCCTTGAACTACAGACTAGTTCAGTCCTGACCACACTACAATAGGGAATTGTGTTTAAACCATGAGTAATCATGCAATCATCTCCCAGCATAGTACTTCTTTTCTGCACACATGGAATGTAAATGACTAAGATTTACAACTGATGATTTTGCAGATTTAATGGATTATATTTCTCTAATGGTTCTGGCAATGCAAACTCAGTTAAAAAAAATACCACCAAAAAGGAAAAAAAACCCCAAAACCCCCAAGCTCACTGCTGTCTGCTTTTTTCTTTATTGGATGACTTATCTGGCACATAGTTAGGATTTCTGACAGTAAGTGTTCAAAGACATCAGATTAGTTGGGGTATGGTAAAGTCCAGGTGTGGAAGATACCACAATAGGTGATAAAGCTTAATCATAGTTGAGTGAAAAAGCAGATCTTATGTCTGTTATTAGTCTAGCAAATGGAGATGACGCCCCACATCCTAAGCAAGGGCTGTGAAACAGAACAATCACCAACTCATAAAATGCCTTGAGTTTTCCAGATAAAAACTCAGAAGAGCAAAACATGAGCAGTAAAATCACTTGGTGTTTAATGGCTTTCAAAGTCACCTTCCAAAAGAGTTCAGATATCAGAACTATCTCTAACTTGAAAGCCACGTGGCAATATTCTCCCTTTTGCCACCCACTGCTGCACGGGACAGAGGAGCATTATGGAGGCTGAGGCAGAGACCAGCTGCAGGAAGGTGACCAGCCTTTGCCAGTGTGAAGGCATAGCACACCAGACCACAGATGGAATTTCACCCAAAAACAAGAGGCCTTGAGGACAAGAATAAAGGTAAACACACTTAGCCGGATGCAAAACATTGACGTATTGCAGAATGCCCAGAGAAGGGCAGTGGAGCTGGTGAAGGGTCTGAAACAGAAGTCCTGTTAGGCCTGGCTGAGGGAGCTAGGGGTGTTGAGCCTGGAGAAAATGAGGCTCACAAGGGATCCCTATCACTCCCTACAACTACCTGAAAGGATGTGTAGTAAGGTGGGGGTCAGTCTTTTCTCCCAGGTAACAAGCAATAGCACAAGTTGTGCTAGGAAAGTTTTAGATTATTAGGAAAAGTTTTTTCACTGAAGAGATGGTCAAACATTGGAATAAGCTGCCTGGGAAATGGTGGAATCACCATCCTCAGTGGTATTCAACAAGAGCGCGGACATGGTGATTAGGGACATGGTGGACCTGGCAGTGTTAAGTTAATGGTTGGACTTGATGATCTTAGAGGTCTTTGCCAACTTAAATGATTCTATGAAACCACATACCTTAATGCAGGAAAATGGTGGTTCTGGTGCAGTTCAAATCACAGTCAAACTGGTTTCATTTGCCAAGGACAGCTAAACACTAACAACACAATTCAACGTGTGTTTCAAGTGCTGTTAGGCCCATATCACATACAACATTTAGCCATGGTTTGTCTCCCCATGATGCACTAAAGTAAAATCAGACCTTAAGGAATAACTTGCATAGTAAGAAAAGGTCATCAATTTAATCATTTACTTTAAGCAGGCAAGCAAATTTGTAAACATTCAAAAGCGGCAGCATCCAAGTTACAAACAATTTAAGGAAAAAAGAATTGAGATTATTAAGGTTCTTTATCCTCTCAAAAATTTTGGAAATGAACTTTTAAAACACTGCAAACATTGAACACTCAGTTGCACTTCTAATCCTGCTAGAAATTCTGCCTTCCAAGGAATTTTGCTTTCTAAAACACATGATCTCACAATTGCCATACTTTTTAGCATTTGCTGTTTGGAAGTCAGCTACCAGAGCATTTCACCTCAGTCTAAATCCCATTAGCAAAGGGAATGCCTGTGTCTTGATTCAACACCTCTTTAACTTCTGAGGGTAAAGTGTCAAAGAGGTGATCTTCCACTACAAGCCCACTTTTCCTGAGAAGCTGACACTGCCCCAGCGTAGCTGGCAGACGGTCCAAGCAGTTTCCCTTCAGTTCCAGGTAAGTCAGCTGCAACAGCTGACTTACTTTATCTGGGATTGAGGTAATACAGTTTTGTCCCAGACTCAAAGTCCTCAATTTAACACATTTAAACAATTGTTTTGGCAAAACGTCGACTTTGTTTCCTGTGATGTGAAAATGCTGAAGATTTTGAAGCAAACCTATCTCCACTGGAATCACCGCAATTGAGTTGTAGCTTACATCCAAACACCTAAGTTTCTGTAAACTGAACACCGCGGCAGGTAAGGTTTCAAGTTTGTTATTGGAGAGATAAAGAGACTCCAAATTCTTTATGTGGGTAATGGATGAAGGAATGATGACTATTTTATTGTGCCACAACTTTAAACAAGTCAATCTTTTTAAATGCTGGAAACTGATGATTTCTTCAATTGTGCGTATGCTATTTGACTTTAAATCCAGTTCCTGTAAGTTAGAGAGACTGAAAATGGCATGGGGAATTCTCTCCAATTCACAGTTCTGCAGTTCTAACTCTGCAACATTTGTCATTTTCTTAAGGCTATTGAGTACCACAAGCTTAGTGCCATCATTATGAATGACTAGTTTTGTCAGATGTGGTGCTACATCTGTGATATTGGGGGGAATTTTGGTCAAATTGCTCTTCACGTGGAGAATTTTAAGGTGTCTCAACTCTCTAAGAGATTCAAGCCCTATCATTTTATTATTTTCAGAGTTCAAGTTGCCTATCAAATACAATTCACGGAGGGTTTTGAGTAAATACACCCACGCAGGAATTTCTGCAACATCTGTGAATTTCACATGAAGGCATCTTAAGTGGTCCCGGAGGAAGCTGAAGGCAGTCTGCTCGACCTTCGCAGGGCAGTGGTACAGATGAAGCTCCTGAAGATTTGTCATCTGGGAAATTTTGGCTGTAATTTTCGCTTCAGGAATCAGCTCCAGTTTCAACACATCCAGATCCGTCAGATCAAACACGGCATCGGGGACTCCCGACAGCATGAAGAGATGCAACTCCTGCTTGTCCTGGGCATTGCGGGAGACGTGCTGCCGAAGCTTTTCGTAAGTCCATTCATGGTTTAAACTAATCCCGCGCAGTTTGTTCTCGCTCACCTCTGACAAAAAGACACCAAATCTCTTAGAATACAGCTGGTCATACTGATCTACCATGTGCAAGAGAAAGGCAAAATCATTTTTGACATCGGGGATATCGCTGAAGCTACTCTCTTCTCTGACCTTTTCAAAAGAGTACTCTTTTAAAGGTATTCGGAACAGCCAGAAAAGCGTGTAGAGGCAGATAAAACCATAGACACAGATGAGAGAAATATAGCTGATGAGCAGCTTCTTCAACATATAAGCCATATTGTGTGTACATTCAAACTGTGTATAGCCAATCAGGTGTTCCACTTTCGGGTTGCAGATGTGTTCAAAACTGATGGTGTTGACAAAGTTTGCAGTATAGCAGAGAATAAATATGAACTTGACAGTCTTGATGACAGTCTGGCCAACATAGAGCTTATAAATCAGATCACTGTCTTCCACGTGAGCCCGGAACTTACGGACTTTCTCAAACAGCGCCTTGGCTTGTTCTCCGTCTTTCTTATCTAAAATCGTGACACTGGGAATCTCGATCATCGGCTTGTCGGCTGAAAATTTGAAGCCAGATTTGGTTATCATTGGAGTGCTAGCACTTGGGCTTCCTTCATCGCTGCTAGTGGAAACATACTTGGGCAGGGACTGGGCACCAGTTAACCTCTGTTTGTTCTCCTCAGAGTCCTCACATGCTGTTTCAGACAATGCTTTTGTGGTCCAAGGAGACTCAAAACACTTCCCCAATATAGACACAAAATGCTCAATTTTTGAGCAAGTCTTGGGATACTTGAACCAAAAATTACTACTGACTATTAAAATGATAGTATGGATGAGAACAAGATAGGGAAAATACTTTGAGTACCAAGGAAGAGCCAAATGATAGCACATCTGGTTAATAAATACATACTGCTGAAAATCCAAATTTGTTTTACGGCCTGAGGAATCTTTCTGCTCTTTCTTCAGCTCCTGCTCTGATTCAGTGGGTTGATACTGAGAAGAGGTAGCTCTGCTCAGAAGAATGTCAGGTGTTACAGTAGGGGCACTTCCGAAGGAAACAGTTCTCATTGATGTTTCTTCTTGACCAGTGGTTGTTTCAACAGTGGTAAAGTCAGCCTTCCCTGCGGTATCAGGCTGCATTTTTGAATTTACAGTAGACTGCAAAACTGGCAAGCAGACCACCTGGTCTTTTGTCAGCTGCATGGTTCCAGCAAAAATGGCAACCATCAACATAACAACAGCAAGATAATCCATAAATACATCCCACCATGGTTTCAAGATACGGTAAGTTGGCTGGATGTCACTGAGCGATGCAACTTCTGCAAGGGTAAACATTCCTATAAGAGAACAAAGACAAAATCAGTATTGTTGACTGGGGACATTAATTTTACCACTTAAAACCAATCCCAGCATGACATACACATCCTCAGAAGGTTTCGCTTTTTCTTATGTTTTGTTGCCTATCACATGTTGTCCAGCATTCTACTTAACAGTTTTTCCAAAGGATATGGCTAAAACAATGCAGTATTTCAGCAAAACAGGCGGCTTCTCACTTCAGGCTAGATTGTCTTTACATATCTTTGCCACTCCACAGCACCAAAGCCTGCTCTGTGCAAGTGAAATATCTGAAAGGTATAATACTGTAGCTGATATATATTAATAAAAGGAAGAGCAACAATAGACTACACAGCATAAAATCCAATTCTGTAAAAATGATTGCTCGAGTCTGAGCACATAAAATCCAGTACTAACAGTATTGTGTAGTACCTTGCATTTAAATAAAAAAGCATTTGTCTAAATGCTTGGCACTTTGCTCATAACTTGGACAGCACATTTTAGGTCTTGTTATGTTGTCAGCAAAGTCTCTCATTTCTTTTCATCTAGCACAACACACTATCTTCCACTCCTTCCTACTGATTAGATCCTTCCCCTTTTAAGTATCACTGCACAAGTAAAAGCCTTGCAGATACTATGTGAACATTTGGCACAATCTTTTTTAATATACTTGGATTTTTTAAAGTAAAAAACAGTTGGATGGGGCCCAGAGCAACCTGATCTATTTAGTGGCATCCCTGCCCACAGCAGGAGTGTTGGAACTAGATGCTGTTTTTAGGAACCTTCCAACCCAAACCATTTATTCTCTGACTGGACCAAATATTGGTACTGCCCAACTGATTTAACCCAGCTAACCAAGAACAAACCCCAAAACTCTTGCTTAATATAATGGGGAAAACATTTTTTCAGATTATCATCACATCCTAGTGATCACAGGAAGTTGATAAGTATGAGTAGGACAGGAGCTGACTGCAAGGCTTTCACTTTATCTTAAACATATGCATGTGAGACAAAGCAGTAAACTGACCACATGAGAATCCAACCTCTCTGCAGCTTTAAATAACTTGCTTTGCTTTTTTTTTGACAAAATACAGAGGAATCAACTTATCAGTTTTAAAAAAATAAGTTTCCTGTGTAAGTAGGATGTGGTAAAATCATCATTTTGACTACTAAAAGTCTGACCCAAATTCGCCATTTCTAAAGAAAAATATCTAATTGTGTGCACACATGCAGCTGGAAGGAGATAGTATGTACACTGTCCCACAGTCTGTCTCCCTTTGCTTGGGAGAACAGCTTAGCAGAGCCCAAGGAGATCAAAGCAGGCAGTAACAAGATGCATTAGGTTTATTATTTTTAACTTGCAGCATAACAGTTCATACAGACCTGCACCTTACACACCCTGAAGGACAGTGTGACAGGCAACACGTATACAGTGTGATAATTTAATTATTTCTAGAAAACAGACATTTCTACACAAAGAATACAAATACCAGCAATTGCCTGTGTGGTCAAAGTCATGCACTAGCACCCCCTCCTTCCCCATGCCAGTGTGAGAAGCTCCCACATCTCGGTCTGTGGGAAAGGCCAGCACTTGTCTTTACTACCACAGAGCTCACGATCAAAGAGTCTCCTCCAACACAGGGAGATACCCAGCCCCTGCCCTCCCACACTCCTCCCAGAAGCTTTTACCACTCCTGCAAACAAAGCCTGGGATCTGGTGGAGGCAGTCAGAGAGGAATGGACTTTATCTCACTGCAGCACTCATCTCGGTGCTCTTGGCAGAGCTGCCAAAACTTAAGTTAGGGCTGAGTTTCTCAGGGAACCAGCAAAAGGAACTTCAATTCTCACTTTATTTTCCAGTGGGCAAATGAACATCAAATACTTCTCCCTCATTAGAAGATTCTGAGGTCTTACAGTCCTCCCAGCTCCACAAGGACCTCCTTCCTGAGAGGCTCCGGAGCCCACCCCCCCATGCCTCCCCTGGGCTGCAGCAGCTGTATAAAGTGCTGAAGGACATGGAGCAGGAACACACCCTGGCTATCAAAGCCTCACAGCGCCTTACTTGGAAGTTAGCTACAAACTTCCACTTTTAATGTCTCCTTTGTGCTTCACCTACACCGAGTCACAGCACGACTGCTTGCCCTAGAATTGCCACCTTTGACATTTAAACAACAACAGTGTGCAAAGGAACAGCACTAGCCTTTTGCACTCATGTGAACAGATTGTCATAAAAGGACCCTCCTAACTCCTCAGGACCAACTGCCTGTCACCTGCCCAGAACAGGAGAACCACAAAGCAACAGCAGAGGTGATTTTTTTCCCTCGAATGATTTTTTTTTCTTTCTAGGAAGCTCTCTGGAAGGCATACTCTTGATCTCCACGCTGTTTTCACTGTGGTCTCACCTACCTTGGCTGCCACAAGAACTTCTGGCCCACCAGGCGAGTTGAGCAGGAGAGCGCAAAGCCGAAGGCAGAGCGAGGCAAGCCCTGCGGGCGCGGGCCAGCCGCGCACAGTGCAGGGGGAGCAGGGCAAGCGGGGTGGGAAGGAGGAACGAGATCACTGCTGGAACAAACACGGGTAGCTGCTACTGCTTGTTCCTCTGGGGCTAGCCTTTCCCTCAACTTTGCGCTAGCTAATTACGTGGGAAGTTACTTCACTGCGGTTTGGGGCATGGCCTACAGAATTCCTTTCACAGAAAGAAGGTGATTTTTTTGCTTCTGCCACGAAAACACGTGGATAAAGCAAGGAAACCCAGGCACTGCAGACATGACTGCTTTAAACAACTGAAATAATGGAAAAGAAATGACAGAGAACAAAGTGGTTCCAGCTGAAGACTTAGAAAGAACAGCAACAAAAGCAAAAGTTAAAAATCGCCTCCACCAGACCTTTGTCTTGCACACACAAAATCATTCCCAAAAAGGTTAGGAGACACAGCAGCGCCTGATTAATCCGCTTTGTGAGGCTGTAGGCAGCGTGGTGTAACAGGAGCTTTACACCAAGAAGTACCACATTCAATGTTCTGAACACATCTTTTCTTTCAAGTTATTGATACTCAGAGCAGAGCTCCTGTTTTGGCAGAGATTAACAGTTATAAACCACAAAAAACTCCTCTGTGGCATTACTAACACAGTCTCATAAAAAACAGACCTTTTTCTAGCTAGCAAACATCAATTTCAAGAGTTGAAAACAGATTTGCCTCCTTACATGTCCAAAACATTTAATGTTCTGAGTCTTAAAAACTATAAACCTACACACAGTCTAAGTCACATTCTGACAGGCTGCAAATAAATTCGATATTTTCTCTCTTAAATCCATCATAATATGTATTGGCATTTGATTTCACTAAACTAATAACCATAGAAGTTAACTTATTATATTTCTGCAGACATTTAGAAATCAAACAATTAAGAGGCACTCAGAACAACGGGTCTGTACAGGATTGTAATGGGTTTGGATTTTCTTTATTCCAGTTGAATTTAAACTATTCAAAGCTTTTAAAACCTACTGCCTGGAATATTCCTTAGAGCAGGTGGACAGTATTTTTACCACTAGTTTTCAACTCCTTTTAAGAGTGACAAATTAGGCTGAGTTTCATTGTAAGTTACAGTGGTGACACAGAAGTAAGGAAAAAGAAAGAAAAAAACAAAGATGCAAATGCCAGTCTGTGTCTGGCAGGCAGAGCCTGCAACGCCCTGCCATAGGTGGTCTCCCCTCAAAATCAGTTATGGCATGCTCTACTCACAATGCAGAAGACATCTGTGAACAGATAGCTCGAATTGAAGAACAAAGTCCTGTGCAGCTGAAATGTTAAAGTACCTGATTTCTCATGGTGAAAACATGCACTTCTTTCAGCCCTTTTCAGGGCTTACAAGGCACCAAACAGACCTTGAGGCTCAGAAGAACAGGGGGTTTTGAGACACCCAAGATCCAAAGAGATCCACATTAGAAAAGTGAGGTTCTTGAAAAGAATTTTTTTCATTCCCAATATGGAACGTCAGGATATACTCCTTTCTTAACTAGCACCTTCTTGTTTAGTTTTAATAAGCATAGATTTTAACTCAAGCCTATTGCAGTATGATCCTTAGGACTGCACAGCTACATTAAGGCTTTAATTTTACAAATAACTTTTTTTCCTCCCAAACCTTGTCTCCAGTTCTGTAACATGGATGACATTCTAGGATAGTATCAACTTCTTTGAGCTCCATCTATCACTTCTAGCTATCTGCTGGGTGTGTTCTTTGTCCTGAAACAGACAAAAATTTTTTAGCCTGAATAAATGCAACTGTTCTAAGCACAACTGTTTCTTGCTACCTTCTAAGATTTTAGGTGGAAAAACTTGAAGTTCTGAAAGTAGTGCAGTAGTGTGATTTGGAGCTCTAGAATTAAACCTACTTGGTTTATTCTGCAGTTATACAAGTTACAGTGAAACTGGAATATAAAGAGAAAAAAAATTAACAATGAGAATACAATTGTCATAGGCCCACATTAAATAAGCAAGGATAGCAACTAATTCAATAAATCATTCTTCTTAACAATTATAATAATTTCATTAGTCTTAAAGAAAAGCTGTAATAGAAAGGGGTCAGAATACGATTAGCCTGGTGAATTTCTGATACATTTCAGACTATAAATGTTGAAATACAAAATGGACATATTTGGTATACTGCCTAAGAAACTGTTGTAGCTTAAATACAGAAGTTAGCAGAAAAGGAAGCAGCAGATTGGTATGTCACTAATGTTTATTTACATCCTACTTCTTCCTGTACTTACAGATAAAAACTGTCTGTCTTGTAACTCACTGGCCCTCCTGCCTTAAAAGCATATTTAAAGTTAAAGCAAATTCAAAGTCAAAACAAACAAATAAAACAAGAATTGTAGCACATGATACACTCATTTACTCTCAGGTTCCCAAGACTCCAAACAAATCCACTTTGTTTCAGGAAACAAAAAGATTCTTGAATTTGCCGTGTTACTGCATCTGGTAAAGAATTTCCTAAAAAAACTCAACATTTCTAGCTGAAAAGAAAAAGTGCTACCATGAACAAAATTGTTTTCTCCCTTCCCACAGGAAATTAAGGAGAAGAAAAGATTTCCCATAACTAAAAGGCTTTGCTAGTTTGTTTTGATCAAGTGACCATAAGCTTAAACTTATTTCCACTGTATATTTTGTTGTCTCTTTCCACCAACCATTTCTACTTCTGCAATATCCTATTAAAGCAGACTATTAGACCTTAACGTGATAAGAACGGATTATGAGATTCCTGTCAGCCAGGATGTTAGCCAGGACCTTGCTAGTATCAATTCTTCCATGAACAATCTGCAAAGGTCAAAAAGATGACATTATCCTTTTTTCCCCCCTCCTTTTCTTCTCCACAGAACCAAGCGTAAGAAGCCCCAGAACCCTTGTAAAATAATGCAAAGACATACAGGAAAGTGTATGAATCAGGTTAGGCATTCTGAGCATACAGACACATCCATACCTGCATTGGTTATTCAGTTTCTGAGATGAGAAGTTTAAAACCAACTGAAGGTTTAACCACCAGTAGGCTTTGCGATCGAGTAATGGAGGGAAATCGCCCTGCTAGAGTAGGTGGGAATATTACAACTATCCCTAGCCTGGTTTGCAGCTTTTAGTATGTTGGCTGAGAGGACTTAGCTCTCTGCTGCTTTATTTCAGAAGGGATTAGTGTGCTTTACTCTACCTGAGCCCACTCAAGCTACAAAACCAGCTGTAGTACAACTGCGACTATAGCTCCTCCTCTCAACCATCCTGCAAACGAACCCCCAAAATGCAGCTAAGCACACATTTGTGCACTCAGTGTCTCTACTGCCTGAAAAGTCCAGGAAACATTTCATAGGAAAATACAACATGAGTGTTTTTATAGTATTTCTCTACTATAGGAAATGTTTTGGTGCTACTTCAGTGGTCGAAGGCATTGCAGAACATTAACACCAGGATGGGGCTTGTGTTATCAGATACTTCCTGATCAGTGCTTTTATCGCTGGAAAATCAAAAACAGGTTTAACATAAAAAGCTGCATAGAAAAGATTTCCATTGTTTCTTTCTACCCAATTAGAATGACAAGAATTCCCACTCACTATTTCTTCCCTAAACATCTGACAGCAACCAAATCTACCCATTTGAAATGAATCTGCAAGATCTAGTTTGGCTTATTTTTGTATGGCTGCCCTGTAATGGAGGATGACTGGATAAGGAAAAGCAATGAACACAAAGCTGAAAGGATATTTCCTATAGAGAAAAACATTTCAACTAAGGAACAAGAGTTCCACAATAACTTTAAATTCAATCTAGTTAGACAAATATATATGGAAACATATGATGCTCTTATTTGATAACACACTTAAACAATCAAGGAAGAATAATTAGCATGACTTGCACACTCATTTGAGAAACAAAGTAACCAAACGAAACCTCCCACACCTAATCCACCTCCCCAGTTCCCCCATCCCACTGCCCAAAT
The DNA here is from genome assembly GCA_013400175.1 of Phainopepla nitens. Classification (NCBI taxonomy): domain Eukaryota; kingdom Metazoa; phylum Chordata; class Aves; order Passeriformes; family Bombycillidae; genus Phainopepla; species Phainopepla nitens. The sequence goes on along the minus strand of VXBQ01004313.1, from coordinate 144,022 downwards.
TGCACAGCTGTAATTTTGGACTTTCCCTTAAAGCGGATATAGAATATCGCTGTTTCTCTATTTATATATATATATATATAAATAAATAAATACATACAATCTCTGATATAGTCTGCAAATACACTCTCCAGCTAAGGAAGCATCATCTTTATGAACAACATGAACCTCACTGACAGTCACTTGCAAACAAAAAAATTATCAAAATCTTATTTCTCTTAGACTGCATGAAGAAATATAAGGCTTCAGTAAGCTGGAGACAAAAATAAGATTCTTTACATAATCAATGCTAAATTAGTACCATTTACAAAAAGGAAATCTATAAAAACCACTTTTCTTTTTTTAAAATCTTCAAAAATGCTGCCCTTCAAAGCTAGGCTTTTTCAGGTTGTGTAACACTCTAACCTACTTTTAGATGCTGCTATTTAAGTGTTTATACTGAATCTTCCTTGTTTACCAGTTCTTTGAAGGTCTAGTGCCATACACCACTCCTACACAAATGGTTTTGTAATCAATGTGATATTTAGAAAGCAGTATTAATAGCCATTATTTCCCTAACAATAAACTGTCAAATCTTACCTCATTCTTGCCTTGCTGTAAATGACCAGAGAGGTCTGTTTAAAGATGACTTTCAAAACAGGAGCCCATTTTCATCTTTCTGAGTAGTTCCCCAAAGCACCCAAAGATTATTAACAAAATTAAAGCTCCCAAAATCCCCCCCAAAATTATTAACACAATTAACTCTGTATTTGCTGCATCTAAATTCTGTGCCTACATAGCAGAGCAAATTAACAACTTCTCACTTTGCCTAGTGCAGTACTCTTATCATGTTCTTATAAAAGAGCTGCTTTGACCAGAAGTGCAAGCTACAGGTTTTATTGACATTTACCCCCAGTTTTCAGAGTGCACAGCAGGTGCCCAGTATACATCAGAAAGCTCAGCGAGACCCTAAGCTGGATGTTCAGCAATGCTGCTTCATCCTTACTTCTCACAGGTTAGCAGGGTCAGACACTATGAAGGGCAGGAGAGAAGAGATGGGAGAAGCAAACAAGATTGGAGAGAGTGGTCCTTGAGCATCCATTTCAAGGGTCTCTGTATCTGGTAAAGAGTGGTAAAGAGATTAGATGTGTTCCAGTTGAAGTCAGTCAGCCACGTGTGATTTTACAGTTACAAAACAAACCACCTAGCAAGGCAATATGGAAGAAGCCAAAAGAGGTGGCTAATGAGACACCAGCAAGGTAAATACTCAATTTTTCATACCTGTAAGCAACAGTCCATGAATGCACAGGCATTTCATGGGCACAGCTGCCAGAACAGAAATCCTACAGCAGAGTGGCAAGGACTTGGCACACGAAGGCAAAGAACACACCGTGGATGTACATGCACATGCACTCCCACCCTTATACTGCTGCTACAAACCCTCTCAGTCATGCAATGCCAATTCATCCTTCTTTTTTCTGAGGCACCACATCGCAATGATCAAAGTCACATTGCCATGGCTGAGTAACCAAAATATCAACACCATTTTCTGTTTCACCCAGCCAGAGAAAAAACAGTGAGCAGACACTTTGTATCTCATTTCACAGAATTCCCAAAACAGCCAGACCAGTAATCTTGAAAAGACAGCCCAACCTGTACGTGGTGCAGGACTCCCAGTTTAACACCAAGCACTTTTACTCAAGTGCAGACACAACTGAAAACTGCTGAAGCAGACCTAACCTGCGCTGGCATGGATGTACAGTGCAATTAGAAGTTACACCACACAATAAACCAGCAGCTGCTTGCACTCATGTGTTAAGTATTTAATCCTTTTGCCATTTCTAAATCTGCTGTTCCCCTATCTTTCAGGCCGTGAGGTTTCTGCAGTGTTTTCATGACCACTGTCAAAAGTAGAGGAACACGCAGTAAACATCTGGCACTTCTACTAACCAGAGCACTTTGGGAATTTTTCAAGTTGCAAAAGCAAACTGCACCAAAATAAAAGCACATCTGGTAACTCTTGTCCCTAGAGGCTGCTTTTTATCATTAAAAACAATCCAGCAACACAATTAAAAATAAATTAAAAGGATTGGAAGAGAAAAAAGTTAAAAAAAATATAACAAACATTTATTTCCTTTTTCGTTTAGAAATCTGAAAAATAGAACAGTTAAAAATGGTTTATAACCAAAGTTATTCAAATTTGCTTTTACATATGTAAGTCCACATGGCTAAAAAGCTTGTTACATGAAATTGCTTTATCTCAGATAGAGACAGCACTCAGCAACTCATGCAATTCCTCTGAAAAATACTTCTCTCTGATGCAAAGCCACACACACTGTCAGTCTGTCTGTCTCCTTCTGAATTCACCTGGAACTGAGGCAACTTCAAAGTGGTAAGAAATTAAATCTGGCATACATGAAGCTGATAGTTCGGTGATTTTAAGCCACAGAATGTAAAGACAGAAGGCAAATACAGAATATATTAGTAACTCTACCTACACACCCTAAATGTACCTAAAGAATAAGGAGGAGTGCCTACCAAAGAGAAAGCAATGTATAGCTGAAATTCACTTTGCTGTAGATTTTAATAGCCCTTCTTCAGGGCAAAATGAACTTTCCACCTTAACTCATGGTACTATAAAGTCTTACCTAACTTCTAAACTGCATTCCCATCCATAGGGAAGCAGGTTTACCCAGTAACTGAAGTAAATGACTTTCAATGAATACTTTCTCCTTCCTTTTATTTTTAATGGACATGTCAGCAACCTTGAACTGGAACATTTACAGCATCTCATGGAGATCTAGAGCCAAGAACAGACACAAAGTTCCTTTAAGTAAAGAACAGGCTTCATTGTTCCGTATCTGAGCTGGTTCATCTCTTCAGCCTGCAAACACAGTGACTCTCACTGGATTACACGCTGAACAGAAGTTTCCTAAAGATTTGCACACATACAAGCTACTGTATTTTCAGATATCTGCAGTGGCACTTTCGTTATACTCATTAGCTAAAAGCAGTCTAGGAAAGGTCACATGCAGATTAAAAACTTAAAATACCAAAAGCAAATGACACATATGCATACACACAAAAAAGTGCCCAGTGACACAAGAAACTACATGTAAACACAAGTCTCCTACTCACATATGAGAGTTCCTCTGTTTCTGCCAAGATCTTTTCTGTGGTAAGAGCAGCAGGAAGGTGCATTAAATGCAGCTGAGAATCAGGATATGAAAAAAACCACACTCAAAGTCCACCTTTCCTTTTACCCACTCTGCTGCTTTGATAAAAAAATTAAAATGCTAGCTTACAGCTCAAGAAATAGGATGCATCCTCAGTTTTCAAATACAGTCTCTCCACTCTTTATGGGACAACAGTCTAACTTTGTTCCTACTTAAATGTCACACAGCCTTTATCCCCAGGGAGAAGGGGATACTTCCTCGCTCAAGCCAAGGTCCAGCCGTAAAGTCACGTCACAGAAACTACTGGAGATAACAGCCAAGCAAGCCCCTGACACCCCCCAGCATCTTGTCTCCCCTGACCCAGGGCAGGCACCACACAACTGACAGCCTACTGCCAACCCGACCTGCTCTTTATCAAGCAGAGAGATCTTCTACACCTCAGACATCCTGCCAGATGGGTAACAACTATGACTTCTCACATAAAACCCTGATCAGCAGATGAAGGATGAGTTATGAATGTTAGCACATTCCTGCCAAGCTTCCAATAGCTGAACCTCCAGTGGTTTCATGTCAGAAAAAATGCCTGCAGCTCAAGCCTTTATCCTCAAAGGGATTTATTTAGGTTTACTATAATTCTTGTTTCCTCTTCTAAACTTAAGCTGCTTTCTGTAAGAGATAAGCTATTTGCTTAGTCCATCTAGTCCCGTAATTGTCTGGTTCAGGGTGTGTACTTCAGTACTTTAACATAAAAAGAAATTGTGCTGCAACACATATGGTTGAGGGTTCTTGAAATTTTGTTGATGAGTTCAGATCACCTCCTTCCTTTTTATGCTTTATTTTCTCAAAACCCCATTCAAAACACTGCCGTAAGAACAAAAAGAATGTTCCAAGACTTGCTGTCCTCCCAGAGATTGCAGCATTCCTGCTCTAATAAGCAAGCTTTCAGCTCTGCAAAAAGGTTCAGTAAGGTTGTGTTGTATTGCCTGATGCCATTCACCAACACTAACAGATCCATACAACCTCCAATTTAAATATTTACTATTGCTAAATCTATATTATGATTTGACTCAAAAGCTCCAGCTGGAATTGTAACCTCTGCACTGAGGGCCCTCCAGCAGGGAGTGGGCAGACAACCCTTGCCCCTGAAGGCTAACAATCTAAAAGTGATTATTTGTTAGGCAATGATAAGCATGTTTGTGGCTGTAACATTCAAAGCAAAAAACCAAACTCCCTCAGGCTTCCAGAAAAAGATTAAAAAAAAGTGGGATAACAGCCTGATTAAAGTATAATCAAATTTAACATTTTAATGCACTGCAATCTTTGAGAAGGCTTAACATTATGTCCAGATAAATCCCTTTACAATTACAGCATTCCTACATACTTAGCCATACTCCTTCCCGCTGGCTTGAGGATGATGCTGTCTCAAAAATAAGGCCCTAAATACAACAGCTCCTGAAACTTACCTTTCCAGTGAAGTGGACAATGGAGCTTTTATTTCCAGCCAAATTTGTTTTAAAATAGATAGTGCGTGTATACTTCACTTCAATAAAAATAAAAATACAGAAAGGAGACACTTTATTCAATCCCATTTACAGATACCACTCCTGCTCCAGCACTTACGACTTTCCCATGATTACCACAGGCTTCCACACACACTTGCAATAAAGTTTTTGGCAGCCACTTTCACAGACATGCATGAACGTACCATGTCACAGTCTGTCTGACTTTTACAGCCAACATCTGCTTGGATGGCCACATCAGAAAATCAGCACAGAGGCAGCTTTTTTATTCTGTGGGCAGCTTCCCCTTATCCCAGGTGCTCTCCATTTGAACTCGTTTTAGCAAGTTTCACATCACGTAAGGGTAGCACAATAGCTGCTCCCCAGCTGCTACAGAAAAAAAGGCAGAGTGCCTTCTAACTGAAGGAAAACAAAATAATCAGATTTTGTTGTTGCGCTGTAAGCAATTTTCACATCCTTCAGCAGGCTCCAGTCAGGTCCCCAGGAGATTGTGTGCAAGCATGAATAACCAGCAAGGAAAGTTCAGAACACAGCACTACATCTACTGATCTGGTGGAAGAAAGGTCCTCACCTTCTACATCACCTTCTAGCCCTTCCAGCAACATGCCAAGATTTCAGGGGAAAAAAAAAAAGGAAATGCAAAGTCTGAGCTTGTGCAAGTATATCAGTGATTTCAGCAGACTAGCCCTCATTGTGACTTCCATCAAGCATAATGCAAGGCTTTCAGAAAGAAGTGCAGAACAAGAACTTGTCCTAAAGCAAATTCTTAAAATCACATGCAGCAGTATTTCTACAGGCATGTGTGAGGGACTAGGCATCACCATGCCCAAAGAAGGAACAATGGAGCAAATTATTTTTTTATCTTGTAACAACACCAGCAAACACCAGTTTTGGTGCAGTGGTGATAGGGAGAGAGTGAACAACTACAGTGTTCTCCTCCCAGGCATGCAGAGATCTCCAGGCATTGACAGTGATCAGGTGGCATGGGCCTGCAAACACCCCTCTCAGAACAGGATAGCCTGGAGACATTCTGCAACTACCAGGGACAGCAGAGATTATTTGAGCTCTTGGTTTGCATTTCAGGTTGTTGACTCAACACAAAATAAAACACAAAATGGCCACAGTTTCCCACACAGTGACCTGGATCACGTCATAGCTGAATGCAAGTCACCTTCAATACAGACCCATTTGTAAGTCTGACTGGCATTATTTTCACAAGGATCTACTCAAGAACATTAGGACTAACCAACCGCTTTATTTACATTTTCCTGTTATCTCATCGCACACTTGGACAGCTGCCTGCCTGTGTGGGTGTACAGCAATAATATACATATGACTACATACCCATCAGCCATCAGTCAAGAGTTTAGGATTTGTCATGGCCAGACTGAAACCATCCATTTAAGATAAAGTTTTGTAACAGCTTGTCTTTGACCAAGAGTTCTGCCTGCCAAATCATGCCTGAAGTACATATTTTTTTAAATAAGAAAAATTTTATCAAGGCCCAGAACTCTATGATAGTTTTTGTTCCCTTTTAGGCTAAACAACAATTCTAATCTCAGTTTCAAGTTCCTCAAAGGCTGAAAGAAAAACCCTTTCTCTTAGATATAAAACTGCCAAGTAACTTTGGATTAGTGAAAATTTAAGTAAATTATTCCTTTAAGTCTTCACAGGTTTCCCAAGAACAGATTTGCTTTAGGAAGCCAAATGAAGTACTGTTCTCTACCCCCATCACAAAGCTTGGAATATCTACACGTAGCACCAACTGACCTAGCAGGTAAGACTCAAAACGGTGACTTTAAAAAGGCAGGTGATGTGCTACTGCTGTGAGCTCTAAATTCCTGCATAGCTATGTCCATGTTCACTGTTAAGAAGCCCTGGATCACAATACCAAAGCTGGATCCTTGCTCACCACACATAAGCAGGCACTGTTGTTGAAACATGGCTAATAGCTTGCTGTGCTGCTTGCTGTGTTCCGAGTGGCAGAGCTCCTGTAGGGTTCAAGCATTCGGTATGAGACAGAGCACTTTGACAATCCTGCTCCTCACTCAGTAGGGGCACTCTGTCTCTGTCTCAATGCCATGGCTCAGATGCCACTTACCAGCTTTCACAATACTTAAATTTTATGTTCCATGCACCTTGCATCTCTAGCTCCTGCATCTTGGTCAGTTTCTCCAAATTGACACAAACAAACAAACAAAAAGTTACTTTTGGACAAGACTCAGACTCTGCTAGCACTTGACACTTACAGTGCATAAAAGGTTCAATACCATAATCTATATCTAAGTATTACTGCGTTATACAGTGTGCCATCCTGTTTGAAAAGGATTATGGCCCAAAAATTCAGCCAAATTGCATCAGGTTTCATACTATGTAACACAGCAGAGCATTTGAGGAACGCAGAGTTTCAAGACTGACCAGCTATGAAAAGGAAGAACCTTCAAGTTTCTGCCATGGGCTCGAAATTGGAAAAAAAATCTTTTATTCTCTACATTAACAACACTTTGACCTCAGGAGTAATCACAAAGTAAAGTCATCCTAAAAACAGTTTTCAAGTATTGGCAGTGTGTTGGAATTATTCCTTACTATGCAATTCTACTATGAAAAGTGATTGAACAAATGTATCATTGAAATATGCAAAGTAGCAGGAAATTTTGGTACTTCCATGCAGGTGCACAATTCACAAATAAAACCATTTCTCTCCAGTTACTGAAACTCTTCCCTTGGGAGCGTAGTCAAGTTTTCCACACATAGTCGGTCTGGGTATAGTGCTTCTTAGTGCTCTGCATAGACTTACTTGCTGAAGCTGGTCATATTCACTGATCCTTGCTTTGTCAAATTATGAGAAACAAGTTGTAAATTAAGTTTTACTTCTATCCCTAAAGGTGGGAGAAACAACTGACTGTAGAAAATGAGTAATGATGAAGTGGTCTAAAAGAGAAACAAAATCCCCAACAAAAACTAAAACAGTCATGGAGGTAAAGGCCAAGAGGATTAGACTACAGGATCTCAAGTTATATAAATAAGAGCAATAATGCTATTATGACTCATTTATTAGAGAATCTTTATTGCCTTCAGTTAACAAAAAAAATAATGTGATGCTGGCAACGCTTGAAATTAAGTTACATAAAATTATTTCTTGCCTCAGAGTTGATGTTTGTGAATAGCTGTGATTTGAACAGAGATGTCAATAAATCTTCACTATAGCACAGACTCAAAATTGGAAGTTCTTTTGCAATGAGCAAAAGCGTATTCTTATTAACATAAAATATTCAACTTTTTCCAGTGAGACTTGCACTTGAGCTTTTTAATTACAAGGTCTACACCTCTATCATCCAAGACAAGGATCAGCAAGGAACAATCAACCATGTCACACCACCACAGCCAGCTACTATAGTTTTCTCCACTCCTCCTCTGTGACATCTGTCACTGTCAAAGCCACAGCACAATACAGGGTCTGATTCTCCAACTCCTAGAGATGGTCTCCCTGCCAACTGTAACACCATCTCATCAACCACTTCAGAGCAAACTACATCTTAGTAATTTTAAGTCACTGAAAACCCACAGGACATAAAATTATAAATTACCATAACCATGCCAAAACCCAACATGGCCAAAACACAGCAGCAAAGTGTAGCTATTTCTTTGTGGTTGAAAGCCAAGGGATTTCTAGTGTTTTATTCCCTCTAATGCACAAAACCTAAATGCCAGCAGCATGCTCCTTGGTAGAAGCCCAAAGACCACTTAAAAGTCTCCATTTTCAGGATGTCTTAGACTACATAACTTATTTCCTTACTTTCCTCCCTTTAAAGTACAAAAGCTGCTTCAGTTTCTTCTATGATCCCTTCTGACTCTTGGAACTCCTGTGGGTAGACAAGAGCAGCAAGAGTTATGAATACAGCTTGTATTTGGCATTAACTGAACATCTTTATTATATGATTACAATTACATTACAAAATGCACATATACACAAATGTGTCTTACAGATCAAACCATCTTTCCACAGTCAGCAAATGATGCAATTTATTCAGTCATCACAGTCCAGATCAGACCAGTGACACTGTAAGACATCACAGCAACAATACAATAGCATGTACTGAAGAACTACTGAAAACTCATTTAACAAATAAAAGCCATCTCGTAAAAAAATCCCATGAGAGTCTTTTGCTGCAGTATATCATCTGTGTTTCAGACTCAGCATTCAAAAATATTTAGCTTTTCTACAACAAAGAATTTAACTTGTGTTGGAGTGACTGCATGCAGGGAAAAATATGGCAGTCATACAAAAGCCACAAAATACCACAATTCACTGTGTTTCTTGATGCAGCTCTTAAGAGCCAATTCATAGCGTCTATGACTTCAACATAGTGTTTTCCTCTGTTCACAGTCCAGTATCCTTACTTGATTCTTTGTCAGATTAGCGCTACATTAAGCTAGAAAGGCACACTGTAGAGGTAGGACTGATGTGTTCCTTTTATCCTTGCAAAGAACTTCAAAGAAAGTCTGCTCACTGGTCCCCATCTTTGGGCTACAAATGGCGTGACAACAAAATAACCATTCCCATCTACAAGAACAGCAGTGCTAAAATGCTTCATCTTTTGAACCTGCTCAGGTTTTAAAACTTTAACTACATCACCATTTTTCTCATGTTCTTGTTCTAAGACTTCCCTCTCTTTATAATCCTGTAGATTGCTTTCTACCAAGACTCGGGTGGTGAACAGACACTGCTTTCAAGACCCATGCAGAGCTGACCGGTTTGCTCTGGTCACGTACATGTGTTTCTGTGTGGACACAGTGACAAACACAGAGGAGCCCTCTGCTCTTCATGTGACATCTCAGGAGTACACTCACCTAACAGTGCTGAGCAGCTATCCCAGGACTTGGAAACCATGAAATGGAAGCAGCAGTTAAACAGCCCTCAGTCATTATGCCTGTACCTGCACCTTCCCATCAATACTTTCTGTGCACTTGTATTTACCAGATGCAACTGTCACACCAAATAAAGCGGTGGGTGTGCCTGTCTCACCTACATGCAACCTTGGGAAGGAAAAATAGGGAAGAGAAAAAAGTACTGAAAATTACAGTATTTATAACTCTCCATTTAAGACCAGAGAGAAGCTTTCTCCAAAACAAGTGTCAAGAGGTAATTACAAAGGAAATTAAAGACTTGCCTAACAAAAACACAGCTAAACCTTCTTTCCATAACTTAAACCTCTCTGCTCTATTTCTCTCTCTACTTCTGATGGTACCAATCCTCAAAGATGCTTCTTTTCCCCTGCAGATCAATTACTTTAATACAACAGAGAAATATTGTACAAATATCACCACTGAAAAGCTGAGTGTTCCAAAAGCAGTTTGCTACTCTGATCCATGCATATTCTGTTTGTAGATCAGCACATATGCCCTGCGAGCAGAGGCACAATGACACATTTTAGTACACAGGGTGTGTTCTCCTTTTATCACCACCTCCCCTTCATACACACACCCTCAGTGTTCCTTCAGCCCGAATTATGCTCCTTCTCATATTAAATTTAGAAACAGAACTCTGAATCACCAGTTCCCGTTGTGAAAGCAGCTAGAAACAGATACAGCAAAAGTTTCCTAGTAAACAGCTATAGAATAATCAGTCCGCCACATTAGACCCCACTGTTACCAACTGTTTTATAAGCCCAGAACAGAATCATATAGATTTATATGAAACTGAATATAATAATTTCCTGAGTGTCTAATCCTTCCTAGAATCCTATCAATTCTTATCCGTAATGTTATCATGCAGCAGTGAGTTTCAGAAATTAATGGTCCACTATAAAAAAACCAACCAAACAAACAACAAAAAAACCCCACACCCAACCCCCCCGACCAAATATTACTCATAAACTCATTGCTTGTGAGCCTGCTGCTGCACCTACTCCATTCCATTCTACTCTTCCTCAACACTCCTTTAGATGCACCTTCAGGAAGAGGAACAGAAAGATCTACACTGCTGCTTTGCAAGAGAAGAGCAGTACAAAGATTCCAAAACTGGTTATGTGCAAGAAAGGTCAGTTCCAGAGAGAGAGGAGTTCAGACAGCATTACACACAAGTTAGTCCGCCCTGAAGCGAGCAATTACTTCCTAGCATAAGCAAAGTGGAAACTCATGTTTCCCAGTTTGAGTCCATGAGGAACCATATGCATGGTTAGGAAACTCCTGGTCACCACCACTTGTGGATTCCAGTTTCTTCAGCTGCTCTTGAAATATTTAACAGAGGAGCTACATATCTCAGGCCAAGAGGCACCACCCATGTACATGCCTCTCCTGTACTATGCACATACACACAGGTTAGATATATATATACACACACACACACACACACACACCTTTTAGCAGAGAATCAGCTGATGCTCAACTCTGCAGCACATGTGAAGAACATTTTGGTTTGCAGGTTTTATACAGTCCCATGTATGACTTACTGAAGTCAGTTTGACATCACATACCACTACTGTCAATAATTCCTTTATTTAGCACAGAGAACGCTTTCAGAAAATTTTTCAGCCCTGGGAACATTTTGGGTGGAATCCACCACTTTCCTCTGTTATTTATTTGTTCTAGCACTTATTGTCTCTCACCATTACAAATGCACTTATTTCCAATTGCCTGACTGCAGCTCCCAGCCATCAGTTCTGTGTCATGCCTGTTTCTGTTTGCGTTTTAGCCTCCAGTGTGCTCTCCCTTAGAAGATGCTTCCCACCAGTTATCAAGTTCCTCCATTCATCTATCAAGAAACAACAAACCCAGCAATAGAATGAGCCTTTCAGACTCTCCTTGTGGAACACTAGTCAGCCTTCAAGTATCTCCTCTGACTTATGCAAACTCACTCTAGTGATCTCAGAATTGTACACAATTCACCTTCCTTTGCCCATTGCTCCTCCCACACCCAAAGTTATACCCCTTTGCTGCCCTGCAAGACAGCAGTCATGTCCAGTTGTTGACTCACTGTACCCTCAAGTAGTCTTCTCCCCAAGCTCCTATTCTGTCACTACACTGAGGTACAACACCTGCAGGCCCCATGATATTGCAGATTGTATTAAATTGCACCTTTGATACTTCACCAGGCTGTGCAAATTCCAGTGTACAAACTGCCTTGTCCTTGTTTACCACACTGCCTAGTGTGATATGGCCTGCCAATTCAGTACAGATCCTGCTCCTGTCTCTAGCTACTTGATGAAAAGGTTCAGTGGAATCTGGCCTCACCTCAAGCTTTAAAACAAGATTTCTAGAAGCATTCCCATTTGACAATGATTCATCACAAGTGACTAACTTCTAAACATCAGTTAGTCAGTTCTTAATTCATTTACTTTTGCAATATCACAGAGCAATAACGTGTCAGGACAGGAGTCCCTAGGGGGCACAGCAGTCTTCACTGACTACCTCTGCTGCTGAGAAAGGGAACGAGACAGGACTTGGAAGGAGCTAGGGAGTAGCAGACGACCACAATGGGTTGAACTGTCTCCATTCCCCTTGCATCAGATGCCTCTGAAGACATAACTTCACTACATTTCAGAGTCCTGGTTGCTTTAATTTTTCCAGTATTTTGGTGACTATTAATGTCAAGCTAGTTGGAATATGATTAAGTCAGTCTCCCACTCTCTTCTTGTCTATTCTGGCACAGTTGGTTTTAAGACCCCCAATACCAACAGTTACTAAAAACCATCTGCATGGCTACAGACTTTTCATCAAGGTCTTTAGACAATCAAGTCAGTGCTGCTGATTTACATAGGGCATTCCTAGAAGAAATCCTAATTTATTAAATCAGATTTAATTCTCTGTTGGAATTGCACTGATGATATCACATTCTACACTTTCCCAAATATGGAAGAGAATTAACAAATATTCCTAGTTTTTTGCATAAGCTACTTTATTATCTCTGTCTAGTAACTGGAATTATTTCTAACAGAGTTGAAGTGTAGAAAATATACAGTTAATTCTCTAACTTACTTCCTTAACTTCTCATCTGCATTCTCATATATCCATTTTCCCCTTAATTACTGTTTTTTCTTTGAAAATTCTAGATGTGTCCTGAAACCAGAGGGCTGTTAGTACAGATGTCTTCTTTCTTTAAACCAGAATCCCATCTTTTGGACTATTTAGTATCTTCTTACAGGGATGTGTTTTCCATTCACTTTTTCTTTTTCCTACAATGACATCAAGTTCTCTGAGATGACAAATATGCTCTTTTGAAGCATTAAGTATAATTTCGTTGGGGCTGTTCTCTGTTTGTCTATCCTTCACATAAATGGGTCACACTCGATAGTCCCATGGCAACCACCAGCTTCTGGCTGTGTGACACCAAAGTCCACAGTAGCTTTCTCAGCTGAAGACCTGAAACAAGAATTGACCTGCAGTGGGCTATATTTCCATGGCACTGAACATTTTTCCACGATGCCAATAGGATGTTTAGCACTGTGGAGACAACCAAAACCAAACTAAACAGTGTGTACACTATTAGGGAAATAAACCTGTACATTTGCTGATCAGCCATTTCAGGCATCTCTAAAAAGCACCTCAAAATCTAGTCCTTGACTGTAAAGATGAGGTATTTACCAAGTAACCAGCTTGGTAAGTCCACCAGACTGGACAATATACAAATTCAGACTCCTGCCATCAGCCTGACCCTCACTCCGGTTAACAGCTTCCGCACAGCCCAGCCATCTGCTGCTTGTTTGATGGACAAGCCAAAATGACCTGACCTCAGTGTGATCCCAGTGGGACACTGCCACAGAAACTGCACTGCTCCTCAGCCAAGAAAGGCAGTGCAGAGCGCCGCATGCACTGCGAGTGTAGATACAATATCCCTCATCTGCCCAAGGTGAGGGCATTTGTGCTCTACCTGGATTTGCCCATCCTGTCAATTAAACCCCAGTACAGAATCAGTCCTTAGTCTCTAGGACTAAGTCTTTAGTGGGGCAATAAAACAAAGTGTTCAGCAAGAAAACTACAATATTTGACTTTATAATTGCCTCGACAGTAAGAAAAACTTTCAGAACCTTCCATTTTCACAACCTCATTTAAATTATATGCTAACTATCCACACACAGTGATACGTGTCCTAGAAGCATGGCAGTAGCAGTCTGCAGATGGAATTCTGCAGTTCAACATACATGATGGACCTTTCCACCTAATCTCACATGGCTGCTCAAACACATACTTGCATGAATTTAGTTAAATTAGAAATTCCTTCCTATGTTTTACAGATCTAAATTCAGTAACTGAAAAGGCAATAAATCTGTCTTCTTGCTATACATCAGCCACTGCAACTTATTTTGCACAACTGAAAATGACTAAGGAAAAATACCTACACTAGTTCAGACATTCCTCTTTTTATTAAAATAGGAAGAAAAGTAAAGAAGGAAGAAAAAAAAGACTGTAGCAATACATTAAAATGCAAAATAGAGAGCTCTGCCCATAACTTCTCCAACAAATTCTCCCTGAATTAGGCAACAAATATTCAAAACTGCCAGTCTGCACATACAGTTCAGTCTGAAATGCACAATCCCTGTGCCAGATTCCTCTGTCCCTTCCTCTCAGGCTTGAGGTTAACATAACTGTGTAGGTTGCCAAAAGCCTCAGATAACAGAACATTCAGCCTTTTTCTACTACCCAGATTTTGCTAAAGGTCCCTGCTTCATACATGTGTCTGAAAAAAAATTTTGTATGCGATGGGAAGAATTTCAGTTTGGGGAAGAAGTCCAAGATGTGCTCAGAGGGCTTGTACTCCTCTAACTTCCTTCACCTTCCTCCCATCAGCTTAGAATTTATCAGAAGAAATCAGCAGCTTTAACCATTAAAGAGCATTTCATACACTACAAAAGATTAAATATGTGAACTAGAACTTTCTACTGAAATTTTCAGTCACTACACAATTTTAAGGATGCCATCAGCAGCATTTCAAAAGTCCATTGCAAAGACTAAAGTTAGTTCACATCCTCTCAATTTCTGCTTAAGGTTAGCAGAGTCAGAAGGTTGAAAAACTAAGTCAGATGAAAGTACAAGGTGACTTTAAAATACAAGTGCTATTCCTGACTAGTAATACATCTGCATCCACATAAACCCTCCCAAACCCTTAAGAACAGTCTTCCTATATAATATAATCCACTTTGAGGCTTTGTCTGCATAAGGCATTTTGGATTAATTCTTAAGACAAAAACAATGCAAATTAAAAAACTGACTACATTAAACTGCTTGAGACCTTCTTCAGATGCTCTTCTTCAGAATCAGAATGACTCTCAATTATTCTGCCTCAAAGATGTAGAACAGTTAAAGCAATTCACTTCAAATTCACACCTCCAGCTGACTTGAATAATTTCTTAATGGCATGTGAAGACAAGCTCTTAACTCCAGAATGACACACAGAATTTACTTGGGAGTAACTGTCCAAAATATCTCCCTTGGGAGACAGGCCCAGACAACACAGCACATCAACATACTGGTTCAACACCAAACCATTCTAAGAAGAACGCAAGAAGCCACACAATCAGAAAAGCTTGAATTCTGGTAAATGGATTTCCTGACTGAGCATTTGCCAGGTTTTAGAGAAGAATTTCTACCAGGCACCTAGGCTTGAAAAGCCTTTCATTCTGACACAATTATCCATGATTCCTCTCCAGTGCTTCCCTCCCCATCCCTACCCTTTCTCCACAAGTTGCATTCCCCAGCTGTTCTTCCAAACCCCAGGCTCTTGCCCTAACAGCTGACACATGGGGCACAATGTAAGACAAAATGTCACAGCCTCTTCTTGACAAAGTTAAGCATCACCTGCCTACAATGCAAAGCAGTTTGGAATGAAACTGCAGGTGCAGAACCAGCAGAGAAGTGCTTTGACTACAGATGCTCCCTCCCCCATGGGTAGGCTCTCATTGTTTTTTTCCTGGAGATACATCTTCAGATCAGAGCCACAGCCTGCTGCAGATATAGATCAGCTTTGCTCATCCCACCGTTCTCTGTCACTGGCAAAAAATAGCTCTGGAAGGAGAGGAGGAGGTTTTCAGCTGTTTTCTTCTTCACTTCTCTCTCCTCCCTTGCAATGAGGGAGAAGCCATTTTCTCATGTTCATGGCTTGATATCAGCATAATTCTATAAATTAGTAAATCCCCAGATGTGCCTGTAAAAGCAATTTAATAGTAGCCACAACGTTCTAGCAGCATCCTCAGCAACACAATGAGCAGGCTTTTCATGGAAGAGCTGAAAGAAGCTGGCTGGCATCTTACTTGTTTTCTTACCAAAGTCAGCCCAGAGAACTAGCTGGAGCCAAAAGGAGAGGTTCTGCACAGATGCTGCTTCTCCTAGGCACCACTGATACTCTTACAGGGTTCAAAAGAACCACAGGAGAGGGACATTTTTCCTAGACAGGGTCAAAAATAGATGGAGGAAAAGCATGTAATATACTATTCTTTGATTGTCTCATAAACAGTAACTTTATTCTTCTTGAAACATTGATTGACATTTGATCCTGTTACCAACAATTCTGAGGCCTCCCCCACAGAGCATCTAAGCTGCATCACATTAAAGCTGTTCCTTTCTCCTTGCCTCTAGCATATTCCTAACATGTAAACAACTCTGCTGTGCACACAAGCAAAGGCACAGCTAGCTAGTGAAAGCTGCAGCACTAAGGGCACCATAGGAACCCATCCAACCCTAATAACCCATTAATTTCACAGGGCATTGTATTTATTAACTAGAAGCCAACTGCTATTAATGCAAATGTACATGTGAAAAATTATCCCAGTGGAAAAGCTGAAGGAACATTACAGACTTATTTTTCACAGACTGTCATGTTTCACAAGCTTTGTTACCCCCATAACCCAAACATACAAGAAACGCCAGTCTGAATGGTGGAAGAATTGTGACAGACTAGGAGAAAGGCAAGTGTCGGGAAATCCAGCAGCCTTACTGTCTGAGGATTTCAGCTGATGTGACACCACATGATAAGTAATGTTCTTGTGACCAAGCCTCAAAACCCATAGGGACTATTTCTAGTTCAGCTTAATAAAAGGAAAAAAAAAAAACCCATCTTACTTCTCACCTATTCAGCAGTGAGGTAATTAACAGGAGTTACCTTACAAAAGTTACCAAAGTTAATGCAAAAGGATTACCCAGCCACATATTCTGTGTATGCTAACTCCCACTTCACAGGCTCTGGACCAAGACACTCAGGCGAGCTGCCCTGGTGAGTCTGGCTCCTTAGGGCAAGTTCCAGGAGCCAGACTCACCCGCTCTGCCCTGGAATCCTCTTACGGCACCATTGCTCAACTCACAAATCTCTCTCCGAAGGCAAATCTGATAAGGTCTGGAGGAAACACTGATCCATCTCTGACCTCTATCTCATCCATCCAGAGATTCCGCAGTGATCCCAGAAAAAAGCTAATGTAACTGCAACTCCTTTAGCGACTTCTCTGCCTTAGGATGTTTCCAATGGCAGGAATCCAGAGCAAAGTGGCTCTCAAGTTGTGAGCTGAAAACAGCTGCACTGCCAGGCTCCAACATCAGAACCCAGAACAGGCCAGGGTGCCTTGGGTGACCATTGCATTGGCAGGTTTTTTGCCTCTTCAGTTAAAACAAAACCTGGTGATTTCTTGCTGTCCTTCTGATTTCTGCTGTCCACACCTACTTTGTAAACTGGAGCAAATCAGTCATGTCCCAACACCCACTAGCTTCCTTTGGCTTCTTTCTCACATTCGAAAATGTCAAAATTCGAAAATGCCAGACCCTGCTTCTTCCTTCCAGAATGCAAAGTATCACCCTAGTCACACACACACACACACACATCTCCCTTCACACTTCTTGTCAAATTCCACTGCCCATACTGACACCAGAGCAAGTTTTATATGCTTCAAGCTGTGAAATCATCCACTCCTTCCCAGCACCCCTTCAAGGGCAAACTGCTTTCCTGTCCTCCTCTCTCTACAAACCAGCAGGTGAACACCCACTCAATCCTGCACATGACGTTTACCAAAGGAGGCTTTGCTGGAGTAAAACAAGCATTCAAGAATGTCTAGTTTTGTAAATCAGATTACATATTCTTCCCTGCAGCTAAAATCTCATTTCCTATTTTCAGTGCTTTTAACACAAATTAAAGAGGTAATGGGAGGGAGAGCTTTCTCCTTCCATGTTCTGTGCCCAGGCAAATGGTGGTTCTATCACAAAGGTCAAAAAACAACCTCTTTTTACAAAGCTTCCTGAAGTCTAACTCCAATGCTATCCTTGCAAAGGCTAAAACCCCTACCCATAGTAACTCTGCAGTATGCAATAACTATTATACAGCATTTATAAAGCAGTGCAACTAAATCTTAACTTTTGACTGCAGTAAAATAATGTTCATAGTTAAAGGAGGCCAAAGTACTTCATTATCTGCAGGCTGGAAAATTTAGAAAAATCTTCAAGACTGAGGCTTTGCAAAGTACAAGGTAGCAGTTGCTGTACCTTACATATCTGACAACATGCAATGTCACAAACACCAACACCAGAAGGCTGTAGCTCCATTTTAGTACGAAATATCTGGTAGCCTTTTTCTCTTTACAGAAGCCTGATGAGAAGACTACAGCCAAGCCATAGTTCAGAATTTAATGATTAAGAGGACCATGACACTGAAAATGTGAAGCATTTCAGGCTTAAATTATGAAGGATAGCAACAGCTCAAGGCATGATTATTACACATTTTCATTCACCTTTCACTTTTATAAATAAATAAAAATCGAAGTTTGGAGAGTGGCTTCTTGTACACTGTCAGCAAACAAATGCCTTGATGTATGTTTACCACACACTAAATATTCAAGATTCAGTACCTAAATTGCCCAGGAGTGCACATAGCGTGCTTGTAATTAACCAAAAAGACAAAACCATGGGTTATTACATCTTCTAATATCAGAGTCACACGACCTATCTTGCATCAAAGATCTGCCCCAGACAGGAGTACTCAGGAGGGTATCAATTTACCTTAAAGGATTCCAAAAGGTTGCTGAAGCTTCCATGCCTTCCATGGATTGGTTTTGACAGACCCCACATCTTTGACCTAGTGTTGTTGAATCTCCCCTCAAATAGAAATTACTGATGCTAATTTAACTGCATTCAAAGAGCCCATTCTGAATCATCCTTTCAGGCTCACACTGCAGTCAGCAGCATTCTTCACTTTACCACTACACCAGCCCAAAGGCAGAAAGCACCCTGAACCCAGGGTTTCCCATTAGACACCCAGCTCAAATGTAAACCTGTAGAAATACAAATCCTTGACTGACAAATGTCTACTGAAGAAAAGCAAAGAACCTGTATGCAAGAATTCCTGAAAATCAAGAATGCCATTACCCACGAAGCACCTGATATATACCGGTGCACCTCAAAAAGGTCATGAGGTAAGTATAACCCTAGCACACCAAATTGGAACATTTGGCTCCTTCTAAGTGCTGTAACTTCATCAAAACACTTGAATCAAATTTGACATTTATATCTCTATAAATAATGTGTGAGCAAAAGCAAAGACAAAGCAACATCTGCAGTTCAGGAAAAGATATCAAAACAAACACATCGCTAGCACTCAAATGTTAAACTTCATGTGGGAATCTGATGATTTTTTGAATGGCTGAAAGCTAGGACACAGAGGAAAGGGCATCTTGTTTTTAAATTAATTATTAATCAATCTTTTCAGCCATCAAATCCCTGCAATGACTCATCCACTCGCTCTACCAAAGTCTAAACTGTTATGGGGAGACTGCAATTCCACTGGAACATTACCTTCCTGAGTGTGATGCTTAGCCCTGTATATATGAGAAAGGATTTTAGCAGATTCATTCCTCTCCCACAAGATCATCAAGTCTTCATTATACCTGGAAATAAAAATTACAAGAAAAGCGCCCCCCTTCCCCCCCCCCCGAAAAAATGAAAACAACACCCTCAAAAACAACAACAGCAAAAACCAACACCCAAAGAAAACAAAAAGAAATAAAGAAATTCAGAGAAAAAGCAAAACAGTATTTAGAATTTTACACTGAGAGAAACAAGAGAAGATAAAGTCCACCTCAGTTATTCATCGCAAATATGATTTGTATTCTTCCAGAATTTTTCCAGGAACAGTATACTGTATATACTGTAAATAATAAGAGATTCACATCATCAGGAATTCTCAATTACCACGTCATTGAACTACAGAATTCCTCTACACTCATTCAGACAGTTTCTACTGTCTGTAAAGGAATTTAGAGAACTGTGGATTGACAGAAGCTACTTTTTAAGTTTACAAAATTATGAATTTGATCTTATACCCCACATCCATGCAAATCTTTTTTCAAAGTTTGACAGCTCTACGAAGTAAACTCAGCTGCAAGACTGGAGCTCAGTTGGTGATACCTATGTACAAAGCTTGCTCTTTTCCTGTGCTAAAATTATATCAGAACATTACAACACATTTGCATATCTCCCACACATGCAACTTTTTGCCAGCAGTAACAAGACGACATCAAGGCTTAGAAAACGTACCAGAAAGAGACAGAACGAGAGGGTGGAGTTTCCTGCAGGAACATCCAGGCTGAAGTCCAGCAGCTCCCAGGGAAGGTGCTGCTGTTCTACTGGCCAGACGCCTTCCGATCAGGCTCCCACCTACCAATGTCAAATGTGAAACTCCACCCAGGAAACAAAAAGCTTCCTATTGTTTCTCCCCTCTCCAGAGCCTCCTAGCTACTACCAGGATCACTTCAGCCTTTTTCCATAAGAATGGTTTACATCTTTCCCTTTTACTATGCTCAGCCTTGGAGCTACCACAGAATATGAGGAATAGGAAACAAAAGTCTCTGCTGGGTTATCTCCCTTAGTCTCTCCTGTATGGTTTTTCTGGAAATATTTCTAGTAGCAGCCCAGAGTGCTGCGGTTGATTTTAATCATGCAGAAGTAATACAAAATTCACATGACTACTGTCAGTTTTCCAGTCACACAAGTTTTGTGAAAACATCAATTAAAACAATCTGATCTTCCAACTTTTACCTAGGAAAGCTATAGAACAATTTACAAAGGTAGCAGAACTTTGGGAAAAATCTGATTTACACATT
The DNA here is from genome assembly GCA_013400175.1 of Phainopepla nitens. Classification (NCBI taxonomy): domain Eukaryota; kingdom Metazoa; phylum Chordata; class Aves; order Passeriformes; family Bombycillidae; genus Phainopepla; species Phainopepla nitens. The sequence goes on along the minus strand of VXBQ01004313.1, from coordinate 123,280 downwards.
GGTGCACAGTTATTTTCAGATAAGCTTTTCATTAAAAAAAAAAAAAATCATGACAGCACTGAAGATTTCTGGCACTTTACTTCCTCTGAAGACGCCAGTGTGGAAAAAAAATAATTTAACTGAACCAGGTATCAAAAAATCACAAGAAAATATCTTACTTGGCATGAATAAAGTGTTACTAAGGTGTGAGAGTGAGTGTAAGTAATTTTGGGAGTCAATAATGGAATCCAATGTTATTCAAGGTATGCTACTCCCTAGAAATTCTAACTTGGATGCCCAGGCTATATGGAGCCATGGCCTTCCTTCTGTATCTTCCCAGTGGCCCATTTTCACCAGTCCCACCCTACCAGGACATCCCAATAGCAAAGCTCAGTTGAAATGCAAGTAGAACAAGGCAATTAATCTGAAACTCAAAAGTCAAAGAAAGTCTAATACTGTGCCGGAAAATTTGAAAACAAAGCCCTACAAGTGCAATAGTGTAACAAAAACTAACAGACCAAATAAAATTCACCCCAAATCATTAATACTTGCTTGCCAATTATCATGTTAGCTGCAGGGAAAGTGCCTTTCTAACATGACATGATTAAGATCCAACCAGAAAAAAGTGAAATCATCAAAAATTACTTTTGTTAGTATCAAATTAGGCCAAGTACACATCACATACATGGGGGGATAAGATCTACTCCAGGAAGCAGGCTTTTTAACACCAGCACACTTAAGATCGGAATTACCATGGTCTGTGGAATGGAAAAATGCGTAGAAAAAAGAACTGCAGAAAAGGAAGGCAAACCCTGCTTACAAAATAGCAATGAGTCAGCTCCTGAGGACTGGTCTATGACTGCTATGAAAACAAATGCAAATTCCTTATGTGCACGCCAATTGAACAGAATGAAAAGAAGCCCATCCCCTAAATATGCCGTTTATAGGGTAGATGACATTGCAAAAAGGCGTCAAGAAACATCAGTAACACTGTTTAACCCAAACAAACTTCAGAAAACATTTGCAGCCAGTGCTGATCCAGAGAGTCTTTTAACCATACACATATCTACCCATGTTTGGGGCATTTAATAAGCACGAAACACTTGTATCCATGGCCTCAGATAAGTAACAGATTATCCTGGGGACACATCTAACTCTAAAAGGTCCTTGAGACATTCTTTACTGTAACTCTTGCTAAAATGTCGTGACCCTTTAGCTAGTCTAGCTCCATCACCTGCAATCAGACTATCCAGAAAACCAAGAATAAACACCAAGGCCTTTTGTGACAAGCTGTGAAACTATTAATATTAACATGCCATTTAATACCATAAGGAACAATACATAACTACTCCATATATTTATTTAGAGAACACAATTACATTTTCCCTCGTTCAAAAATCAAAGATAAATGGTGGGCTTTCATAATCTGTCTCCCTCTCAGCAAGTACCATGGGCTACAAGTAACTCTCTCTCTGACCACATTACAGCTCATTTTGTTGTTGCTATTTAGGGCTATCTGGGGGGCTTTCTGGTCTTCTGCTCTTTTTGTTGTTTTCAGATGTTATTGCTGAATAGGGCTTTTCCTGGTATATTTACTACTTCTGAGAAAAAAAAATACATTCAAAGAATTAATGTGGCACACATGAAGGGGCAAAAATGTCCAGCAAGTCAGCTCTATCAATATTACTTTGTTGACAGCTATTAAAACAAGGTGCTGACCACTGAATATCATGCCAGCACACACTGAATGGAAGCACCCTGTCCAACCTTTGAAAAAACAGAAACCTGGAAATCAGCTCATTTCAGGGAAAGGATTAAAGGTTGTTTTTTCAGGTGTTCTTACACACCAAATCCCTCTGCCAGACGTTGCAGTTTTTCATTGCTAAACACTTAACACTGCAGAAGTACCTAGAGACCTCAAATAGGTCAGGACCTCAGCATGCAAAGTACAGAATTGATGCATAATACTTGACAGCCCTTGCCTCATCATATTTTTCAACTTCAAGTGTTTGTCTTCCCACTAGCACAGCTATTTGAACAACCCACACAAAGAAAAGAAACTCAATGGCACTGCAAAAAAACCCATCCAAGTTCCACCACCAATGTATGGAAGTGCTATCCAATATACAAGGAACATAAAAGTAGCTCTGCCCCTCTTTATGGTATTACACATAAAGATCTAGGTGAAAGTTAAATCAAAGCAGGTTTGGGGCTTTTTAGGTTGGCATACCTCCAACTATTCCAACAAAGACAGAAGAGGCTGTTAAAATAAGCTCTGTTTAATGTTCATGGATGAGAGCTCCAATTCTCATTTTCCCATCTCCTACAACCTAGACATAGTCTTTCAGCGAAGGAAGAATTTCTCAGCTGCTGCCTTCAGACTGAACCCTGGTTGAGACAGAGCAGGGGTGCAAAAGCAAATGAAAAGAAAATTTAAATTAACTGCAGGGAGTGGAAGTAGCGTGCTAAACCTCAAATTTGCATCCCCTGAATCAGTTCTATTAAAAGTGAAAAAATATGCAATGATGAAATGAAGCTTAACAAAATTATAGAGTTCTTGGCAACCTGATTATTTTAACAAGTTGACAGCCAGTTATTTCAGATTGTCTCAGTTTAAATACACATACCAGGGCAGCATAATCCAGAGGAGTGGGCCAATACACTCCTGCAAGATTAGCTGTGCTTTCTGTTCCACGTTCTCCCTTCTGGTATCTCCCAGGTCCATCCCCACCCACCTCTGCCTTCACTAATACTCACACCTAGATCTTGCAGAGGTAATCTGCAGCTCCCCAACCCGTTCCCTGAGCTGAAAAGCAAAAACTGGTATTGCTGTGAACCTGACTGCAAGTTACCACCAACCAGTGACTGCCAAAGGGCTAGAGAGCACAGAGACTCAGGAAAAAACAGCTATTAGTCTATCAGCCAAAAGGTGGTGACTCGAGAGTTGATTGTCTGGTTCTAGAACAGCCTACTGCTTCTTGCATCTAAAGAAAAACCCACGCAGCACCCCTATTTCCAGTCCTTCCCTTCTCACCCATGGCACAGGAATGTCTGCTGGTGCCAGCCTTCAGCAGCACTACGAGCATCTCAGCCCAGCGGCATGGGAGGCAGCAAGTTACCAAAACACACGACCTGCCAAAAAGGCAAAAGCATGTGGGACTGCCAGATCCAGTTGCAAACTGGACAGCTGGACGCCAGAGTGCAGCTCCAGTACAAGCAACAGTCTGGGGGGGTTTTGGGGGGGAATACTGGAGTGGCATTTGAGCTCCGCCTCTAAAGCCTTAAAGTACAATGCTTGCTCCTCAGTAAAGACTGGAGAAAACAAACCAAACCCAAACCTGGGCAGTGCTTCCCTTCAACACAGAACTTCAAAACAGCACATGGCAGGGGTAGGGGGAAGGGACTGTATGGCATTTTCCTTTCTTAAAAATTTATTTTCATCAAATTGTTTTTCCCTCAATGTTTCAAATATCAGTAATGTTAACAATCATTACATTCCTTAAATAATTACTTGAACTGCACGTGAAAATTGTTTTGCAGTCTGCCTGGAAAAACATTTTACCTCAAAAGGTAGCAGATTCAGTTTATGAGCAGAGGAAAAAAAAAAATCACTTTTTTTTTGCTTAGCTCCTGCAGAATGTAAGAGTTAATGAAATGGAAAAGAGACTGATGCTTTATTGATCAAAACAATTCTGATTATGCATAGAAGACTTTTCCATGTTTCCAGTAATACACTGAGCAAAACCTACTTCATGCAATGCAGTCAGATAAGCAGAAAGTTTGGGAAGTCATTGCTCAGCAACAAAGGCCAGAATTTTATATATCCAATCACCAGAGGCAGTGGAATGTTATAATTGCAAGCATATTCTAGCACTTGAAATAATAAATAAAACTAGAGAAATGTATTATTTATGTAAATTTAAAATTTTTCTACAAGAGGCCATAAAAAGCTGTGGACACAGTAACACAATATAACAGCTAAACCACAGACCCACTAAAAAAATTGAGCAACGAAAAGCTGCTTGTTCATTTTTTCCCTTGCAAATCTCCCTCTCTCTTCTCCCCATCTTTACTATCTGAGGTGCAAGGCAATGTCACCAACATCTTATGGTGTGTCCTTTTTATCATCATGTGCAAATACAGCACAAGACGTGTTGGGGCCATCTACACAAGGAAAACCTGGTGTTGGAAAGGCCACCTCTTCCCCAGTCCAACCTCTCCTGCGGTTTCTCAATTGCTGGAAGTGCTTCACCTCTCCTGAAACCAAACTGGGTATGGACAAGGACAGGAAGATCTTCCTCTTTGATGCTGCACCTCACTACACTGATTTAGTGCTCCAGTGTTCACCCAGCCTGTTAGAGAACAAGAACTGTCATGGTGCTGCCTTCTTCAAAACAGCACCACCAGCCAAAGACAACAGACAAAGCTTGAGGGAGTAACATTTTGAGAATGACTTCCCATCTATCCAAAAGGTACCTTCTGAGATTCCAGTCAAGAACTGAGAGCAGGTAGGTATTTCAAAACAACATCATAATATGTCAAAACACACACTAAGAATACTGCAGCCCACTGAATTTGATACACATCCAGTACGAAACAGGTCTGTGAACATAAAACCATGCAATAAGACCCTACTGCAGGGAAGGCTGAAAGAAAGCAGTGCTGCATTTTGACCCTGCTCAGATTTTTCTCTGCTATAGCAAGCTGGCGACAAGCCCAGCGCCATCTCCGTCCTCCCCTGTGCTGTGTCGGTGCCACTGTCCATGGCCAGGCTGGGTTCAGGCTCCAGAAGGACAAGCTGGAAGCAGCTCAGCTCACTGAGCCATGGCTGTGGGGACTGGCTTTTGCTCTCAGTAATGGACATGTCTCCTGTCTAGGCAAAGAAATACGAGAGCAAAAACAGTGGGGAAAAAAACCACCAAAGTAGAGCTGTTTTCCAGTTATTTTTCAGTTTCTGTCTCTAACAATAACATTGAAAATTCTGCTGGAAGGACAGGAAGAAAGAAAAGATAAACCAACATGAAAACTGTAACATTGGAGCGAGATACACAGAAGTTCTTTTCATTGCTAAGAATTACTCAAAATGACATCTGTATCTGCACTAAGGAAAACACTGCTTCTGCCTTGAGGTAGCCTTGACAATAACACTATTGCAAGCAAAAACCAGTTTATCACTTTGGAGGGAATTTCAATCAATTTAATTTATTTGTCTGTTAATAAGATTCTAATTACTGCTTCTGGTATTGAAACACACACAAGGGGAACAGCCCTTGCTCTGCAATCCCCTCATCATCCCTGCTCCTGGCAGCGGGGCAGCAGGACCAGCAGTCATTCTGGTTTCCAGTCGAAGGCCAGCATTGCTGCTTATTATGTGCATATAGTAAACAAATAGGTTATACAGACAAGTTCTTTTTAAAACAATCAAAAGTGCATCAAGTGAAATGTGATCTAAAATAAGGCAGCTATGTTTCAGAATATCGCTACTTCCTCTGGCACTTCGGGATGCTGCAGCTGCAGAAATTTCTCTAAAAAAATTCAGGACTTAAAGTTTATGCTCCCACAAAAAGGTTTCCAGACAAATGTATTATAAATACACACACACTCCATCACAGTAACCAGACTAGAACACTTGCACAGGAAAGCCCCTAGCCATACTTTAACATTTTGTTCATTGAACTTCATCAGCCAGTATTTTTTTTTTCTTGCTTTCCAACTATGCCAGCAAAAATCTTACTGCAAAAGCCCTTCTAGTGACTGCAAAATTTTTCTGCATGCATAAACCATTCCTTTCACAGGCCATGGTATAAGCAGTACTAGCAAAAAAATTCCATACCAGTAGAGGAACCTGAGAAGGAAGTGGTGAGACCAGGTAACAAAAGCGTGCAAGCAGGAAGAGTGAAAGCAAAGGAGAGCATTGCATCAGTCTAGCTTATGTGTACAGGAAAAGGCAGGAAGCAGTAACTGCCCTCGCACCACATTTGTGCCAGCAGAAACTGAACTGCAAAGTCATAACACTACTACAACAAGTAACAGCATGAAAACACTGCACGCAGGTCTGACTGACCAACTTGACTGTGATAGACCTGGTATTGTGTTTTCTATTCGGATTTTTGTGACATGTTCTGTGTAATGTACAATCTTGAGAAACAAACATCACCTAGAAACTCAAGCATAAGCCATGCCATTTATGTCAAGTGGATACTAACCCTATTCTCCCCAAGAGTGCAAGTGTTAACAGTTTTGTTAACTATTTCACTACTGATAAGATACTTAGCATTATTTCTTTGCTAAAACCTATCTAAGAACTCCAAGCCACCTGTAAAAGCCTCTTATGAGCAAAACCATTCACATATTCCCTATCCAGGAGTAAACAACATCTCCACTTTTCCTAATGAGCATCCTTATAATACAGATCCATCCTGACTATGTGAAAAATACTCAATACTAAGAAGAGAGAAGCGTGGGTTAGAAAACAACAGAAAAATTTAAGACGGATTCAGTACATTTGTAAAGACTTGCCTGTCTGTGTTTCCAGTCAAATACAAATCTTCTCTGTATTCCCTCTGCCTTTTTTTTTTAAACCCCAGATCTACTGCAGGTTGTCCAGCCTGCCACATCACATCAACACAGAAACCAGTAAGGCCTGGCTGCAGAATTTAGGTCAGCTCGTCTGTGGAGTACATAAGGTCTTCCACACAGTCATGAATTTCCTAGTAATGCTTCAATAATCCCTCTTCATCCTGCTACACAGCTATTTCACTAGGAACTGCTAGCTTTCCTCTAACTCCCCAACAAAGACTCTCCACAGGAGGGATGTTTGCAGGCGAATGAGCCGCTATCTCTTCCTTGGGAAGCAGGAAGCTGGTTGTTGAATCAAATAAATGCTGATTCTTATTTCCCAAGACAAAAAAAAACAGTGAAGTATTCACAATGGATGCTAGAAAAAGAGTCTTTATATTTGAGCCACACCAGGAAAGATACGATCAGAGCTAGAAAGTATCACTAGAACATTAGGAATAATTTTCTTAACATACTTTAAACAAACCCTGCTTCCACCTGGGTCAACAAAAAAAAAAAAACCAAAAATGTGACTAATAAATTGAGATCAGTCTAAGCAACAGAGGCTGGTATTTCTAGAGAGAAAGAATCATTTGAGGTGAAAAAAGATTGTGCCTCTTCAAAGAATGCTCCCTTTAACAGTGAATTGCATGCCACTGCATCCCAAGCCCACCTAAGCAGTAGCCCTGTTCTTAAAGGATCTCTAATGGTACATAAAAATATGCAAAGGCTTTTCAAAACATGGCCCTCAGAGCAGGAGTTCCTCATAAACTGGAATATACAGTAACATAAGACAAACTCCAAGCTGAATACAATATATCAAAACCTTTCATTTCTCTGCCTTCATACAAGATGAACCTAACTGAATTTTCTCAAGTATGACAACCTGAAAGATGTGAATGCAAGAATAAACACCAGTTACCAGGAATGGTTATGGACGTCTCAGCAAACAAAAACACAGAAAGCAAGCTGACAGTTGGTTTTGTCTTAAAACCCATCAGTCTGCTACCTCTCTGTGCTCTACAGCTCCCACATAAGATACTGCTCATCAAAAGCTAGAACTGAAGTCTCCCTACTAGGACAAAGTTGAAGAAAAACCTTTCCTCAAGACATCAAACTGCTCTTCAACATTCAAACATTTGTTAAGAGTATTCCTAGCCCATTCTTTACAATTTACATGACACCTGAAAATGGTATTTGCAAACACATACTAAGCTGTAGTGCACATTAAATGTGCAAATCAAATACCTCAGAAAACATGCTTGATTTGTTTATGTTCACCTCAGATCAGTTACAGACCTAACATAACATTGCACCCATACCAGGCCCACAGATGTGGTTGTCCTTACTGAGCCTCCACTGCATCACACATGTTAACAAGACCTTCTAAAGAATGTAATTTTTTGTAACTAATGATCATTCATAACTTAACTGCATCAGACAGCTTTTCCCATTACTGGCTCAGTACCTGATCAGGCTGTGCTTCTCCACCCTCCTCCTCTGGCTTCAGCTGGGCTGAGTGCTGGCTCCTGAAGGCTCCAGCAGCAGGAATACCAAGCCAGACTCTGATGATCACTTTCTCATTTTGACAAGCGCCACAGACTCCTCCTATATAAAAATAAACTGCTGTGAATCAAATTGGCCAAATAAAGTGGTCATGGTAGCAGTGGTCAGAGGAATGCCACTCTGCAACACAAAAGACAAAGGTTACTCATCCTTTTGCTGACAGTGCTTCATCTCTGGGGAAGACTGAGCACATCCCTGTTTTAATAACTTTGGAACTACTCTAAATGAGCTATCCTATTCTCAAAGAGCATAGATCCCAAATGAGCAATTTGTCATTTCCCACATATTTTCTTAAACATATTGGCTCATCCTAACTCAACCAACAGCACTGCTATTTCTACATCATCACCTCCCTACACCACCAGGAAAGCCAGACCAGACCCCAACGACATGGTAGCTGCACAGTGCATGTGCTCCACACAAACACTTTGACACTTGAACTACTGCATTACAGCCATAATGCCAGGCAAGCAGACCCCCTTGAGTCAAATGAGCTGCTTGGAAAAATCTCAGGAAAACACCTCTGTCCTCTGGGATGAACAAAATAGGGAAAAAGTGGGATTGTCTCCCTCCTTTTTCAGCCCAAAACTTCCACCAGCTAAGACCCAGCACAGCTGCCTTCACCTCCAGAGACCCAGAGGCTCCAGGGCTGTGCAGAGCACACAGATGAAAAGCAACAACTTGGCAAAAAGAACAGCCAGACTCCAGCAGGTAATTCATGAATATTTATTTTAGTTTGCTGCTTATTAAGTATGCCTTGTTATAAATCAAGTATTTTACAGTAATTGCTTCCAATCAACAAACACGGGGAAAGCTGTGATGTAAACCAATGTTGTTCCATATCCAGAAGGATTCCCTTAGCAACAGGCAAGATTCTACAGGACTCTCGGCGCACAGCCGGCTGGCTGCCACTGCCTTGCTGCCCCTGCTGCACCCCAAGCAGCACTGCTGTGTGCCCAAGGTGCTCCCAGCACTGCCAACCACAGCACATTGTGCCAGGGAGCCAACACCAGTGCAGCAGGCGCTCACTGCAAGGGCAGCAAGTCCCAGGTACACAGTACAAGTATACAGGCACAGCCCTCCAGAGCAGAGGATGCTCCACGGCCAGGGACAACCAGCTGCATGTCCTGCTTCAGCCCCCAGCCCATTGCCTCCACCCCAGCAGTGCCTGCAGCAGAGCTGTTCTGCCCTAAGGGTCTGCGCCCAGCACCAGGAGCAGTGCACTCACCCACCTGAGCTGCTCCCAAACCTCTGCAGAAAACAGTGCAAACCAAGACCCCCTCCAAATTGCTCTCTAATTTTTTTCTGAGGCTTTTTCAGGGGTGGCACCCACTAGCACTCAGAAGCACACAGGAACACGCCCTGTGTCGGGCTTTCCACTGAGATAATTTTAAAGGTCAGCAGGAACCTGCTGTTCCAGGATTCTTCTTAGCAGTAGAGACTCAGGATAAGGAGATGAGGAAAACACTGTCAAATCCTCAAGTCAAATACGTCTCATAGACTTTTCTTCTTGAAAGGGCTTGGGGTAGTCAAGTGGCCTCAGGAGAAGCAAATCCTTTTATGTAGAACTGGAGTTTTCAGAGACTCTACGTTTTTAACTATATAGAGGAGAAAAAAAAAACTTGTGACTAGATACTTTCCAAAGGTCTACAGCAAGTAGGCTTCAGAACAGACCTTTGCATCGTAATTGAGGTCTAACAGAAAATGCTCATAGCCACAGGGCCATTCACCTTGGCTGCTTCTGTAACCCTTTTATTTCACAAGGTCAGAGAGCCATGCAAGCAGGGCCTAAACAGAGTTCACCATGCCCTCCAATCCCTCCTCAGCAGCACCCCTAAAGGCAACAAACCACTTCGGAAAACAGCTGCCAAAGGGCAGCTGCCACCTCCGAAGTAGGACGACTGTGGTTTTTGAGAATGCATCAGCATTTAAGGCCGGGGCCAGGAGAGGCTGAACAGCGGCACCACCACACTTGGTAAGGCATGGAAGAACAGGAGAGCTTGTCTTCAAGAGCTGAATCACAATCTGAAAGACTCCTGAGGTGCATCACCACCACCCTCCCTTTCCCAGAACTGGCTGAGCACACGGACTGGATCATATCTGGAGGAAATGTAAAGGATAACAAATTACAAAACACTTACAAAATTTTGGTTTAAAACAAAACAAAAGAAAAAAATAACCTCCTCCCCCCCAAAAAAAAAAAAAAACCAAAACAAAAACAAACAACAAAACAAAAACCAATCTAAAAGCAGAAAAAGCAGAAATTCTAACATAAATCATAGCAGTGCATAAGTAGATGTTTGGGCAATGCCAAGACCAGTGAGGGATTCTTCCCCACGGTTCTCACCAGAAAAATTCTCACGGATTTTGTTCCAAATCCCATTTGACAAATTCTCACTTTATGCTACTTCCTTCACCTCCCTCTCCCACTTTTGAAGTGACAACCTCAATTTATTAAAACAAAGGAACATCTTTCTTACAGAAACATCTGCTTTGATACAAGAATACACAGCCACTGGTATAGTCAGTATGTGGGACTGTGGTTATGAAGGAGATTAAATAAGGAGCACATGCACCACTTTTCTTTTAACCTCATCCCCTCTGGCACTCATTCACTTCAATACTTTTCTTTCAGGGCCCTACAGCATAGAGAAAGACACCACATTTACACTGGGGTGTTGGCATCAGCCAGTGCCAATTTCATCTGAATGACAGCCAGGCACTTGGCACTTCAGGCGTAACACATACAACCTCCAAATGCCACGTCCTACATACAGTAGCCTACATGTGGCTGCCTCCATTTGTACAGTCACTTGATCAAACATATTTTCCATTAAGGAAAATAATACTTCTGATGCTTTTAACAGGGAAATAATCATTGTTAGCAGAGTGAAAAAAAAACTGAACAATGCACTTAGAACAAATCATTATGAATTCTGTAAAGAAAGGAAAAGGAGGGAAGTCACAGTATTTTGGGGAAGTGGACATTTTGGAAAAAAAAAAAACCTCCATCAGCCTCAGCTAATTAAATAAGTAAGCAGCTCCAGTCATTAGAGGTTTAATTTCAGCACAACTGACTACTTCTCAGTTCTACATATATCTCCCAGTACCCAGACAACAGCAGACATCTGACAGTCTCTTGAGTTAAAATGCCATCTTCCTCCCTTGCTGCTGCATAAGAAAAAACAACAAACCAACATACAGGAAGTGTCATGCCATCAAGAGAGATGGAAAACCCCAGCACAGATACTTACTGTAGAAATACTGTCAGAAGTAGCATGTAACCTAAGCAGATAAATACCAGATTTTGTTGCTATCTTTGAATAAGTTTTGAAATTAGCTGAAGCTGATTTGTGGCCACCCTGCTACTTAACATTCCTGCTCTCTCCGTGGTGTGTGCCTGGGAAAGGCATCTCGCCCAAAGCAGAGGGTGGGCTGGAAGGCAGGACTTCCCCTTTCAACAGCAGTGCAAGCTCAAATTTGCTCCAGCTGGTCTTGAAACCACACTGCCCTTGGAAAGCACCTTAGGCATTGCTCCTGCTACATGGAAGCCAACAGGATCCCACTGCCACTCCCTGCAGAGTTCATTGTCTATTCTAGGGCCTTGCTGCAGCTTTGCACATAACACCCAACACCCAGTTTAATTTGGGAGCTCCCCGTAATTCCTTTTTTCTCTTGGTAGCCACCTTCTCTTCCCCATCCATGAGCCAGACACTGTGTGCAAACTCCTCCCCACTTCTTCTCCTCTGCCACAGACAGCAGGAATATAGCAAAGACATCAACAAATGAAACCTTGCTGGTCAAGCAGGCAAAACTTCTCAGAGCTACAGCTAACTCACTGTTTGACCCACAGGCAGTACGAGAGGGGGCTGTGGCTGGTAGCTCTGGTATTATGCTCTTTAGCAGACAGCAAACCAGACCTAAGATTTTACAAGTTCAACCAGCAAACAGGTAAATAATCAGACACTGAAGAAGTCTTAACATGGATGAGGTGACAGAAATCAGCAGCTATGACAGCATGGAGGGCCACCATCCTCTCTTCATGCACAACAGAAACAGCAGAGAAGGGGCACTCTGCTCCTCACACTGACCACCTGCATACTGGTTGTTTCCAGGCTGCTCTGGGTCACTGTGCACATGGACAGACTACAATCTTAAAATACAAATGAGGCACATGTAAACCATTAGTCAAAACCAGGTTTGTACTAATTCAACCCATAAGCTTCAGGTACCCACTACATTTCATGCAATGAATTTTTTCAAATACTTTGCTTTCAAGCTGACTCTAAAGAGGGAAAACTTGGCCATTCCACTGTGAGCATGAAAGTCTTGTTTCTGGAATGAGGCACCCTCAAACAAACAATTAATAAACTTTCCACTTGCAGAACAGTATCTATAACCTCACACTTTATAATTTTCTATTTACTCACCCTTCTCTCCACAGTGTTATCTCCTTTTCTTTGCCTCACTCTTACTATATTCTGTTGTATTTTTGCATGTTTCTCATGTTTGTATTTTCAGGCTTTACTATCTTTGTTCTCCTGTAACTCTGGCCTCAGTGGCTTCGTTTAAAATCTGTTTCGGTTAAACTGATCAATGCTAATAAAGACAGTCTTAAATTCACTTTTCAATCTAAGTACATCCTAAATTACCTTTCACTAAAAGTAAACGTAGCATAAATACAAGTTTTAAACACTGGAAAAAAAATCTTGTCCAAACCTGTGCATTTTTCACTTTTCTGAATGATTACTAGCACAGTTTTGTTTCTCTCAGTCCACTACTTTTTCTAAGAACACTTTTCTTCTATTACTCCTCTGTTAGACACTTTCCTACCCACTTCTCATTGGGACACCAGCACTGATTAAACTCAACTTCTGCAGCACCAACAAGCCTTTATGTATCTGCATTCCTCCACTTCCTTGGTTCCAGAGCCAACAGAACTGTTGTCAGAAGGATAGAAAAGGAGAGGAGCAAAACTATCAAGCCAGTTTTCCCTTTCTCTCTACTATCAAGGCCAAAAAAACTGTGAAGAAATTTAGTATGGGTTATAAACCATCTAAACAGCAAACATTACTTAAAACTCAAGTGCATGAAAAGTTTCATTTCCCTTTTGTCAGTTCCTCTGCTAAACTAGGTAGGTTAGGCTTTGTTTCTTAATTTAATTAGTCAGAAAGTAAGTACATGAAAGTTTCTGGATGGCTTCTACCGAGAGGAACCCTGTATGTGGACTTCTCAGTTTGTATTTTTAAACACCAGTCAGATTAACTGTGCATCCTTGATGAAGGCAATTGCTAATGCATGTGGAAAGCGTGTGTAAGCACAGTGGTGCCTGGAAACAAAGCAAGCCAATGCACTACCTCTAACACTGCTCCCTCAAGTTTTAATGCAGAGACTGTCAGACTAAAGCAATTCCTATCCTCCCTTTCCATGATCTGTGCACAAACCACCATTTACAAATATGCAATATGGACTTCCCCCCCCCATTATTCACTGGTATTTGCATTGCTTTAGTGGACAAATTTATACAGAACAATCCAAACTACATCAGCTTAACACTGTGTTCCTCTGTGCAGGACTGCAAAGGCAACAAAATGTCTATTATGTAACACTTCTGTATAAAATATTAATTTTCACAGAGGAAGCTCTTGAACCAAAAGGTTATTGTCAATGATTAACAAATCAGTGTTGTATAAGCTTGGTTATTTAATCAGTGTATTTGAGACAGACAATAAATCATATATTTTATTGACATAACATAAAAAAATAAACTTTTTATGTGCACACATCAAAATCTATCCATCCCTAGCACACACAGATTCAGCAAGCCTGCACTGGGGTAATTGCAGGCATCCGCATTTTTTATACAACTTTTCACACCAGCTGAAAACACACAAGCTTCCTTTCCTTCCTATCCTGCAAAGGATGAAGAACAGGTAAGTATTCAGACATCATATTAATATACACATCCTGTGCACTTGTTCTGTCCTTAAAGCTATAATCTCAGGTTGGGAAATCACTGCAGCAAGATAAAGAGCTTCAAAATTTTTTCCATAAAAAAAAAAAATCCCTGTTTTTAACAGGCATGTTGGTATTTGTGCCATTGGCCAGACTTGAAAACACTAGAGGTGTGGCAGCTCTGGCTTCTGTAGGACCCACGGGCAATCAGGAACACCTTTCATAAAGAAACTTCTCAGTGCTGACTTGTAAAGAATGAAGTTCAAGACAGGAAAAAAGACAAACATGTATCTCGGCTGTGACTCTGTAGCCATTAAGTTGCATGAAGACAGACAGGAGCCTGTCTCACTGCTTCATCAGAAGGACTATGAAGAACCTTCATGTATGGGGTTTTTCCTTTCTCTGTGTATCTTTTCATAATGAATGCAAGGAGGGGGCTCATCTTGAGCATCACTATCTCCAGCAGATGGTCTCATCATATTTACCAGCTCCATGTGAGTGTCACAGGTAAGACATCTAAAACAGCAACAGACACTTTAGTCCGCCTCATCCATGGTCTAACCATGCAGGGGAAATCAGGAGATATGACTCACACAGAAAAACCCTGATCAAACGAATAGATAGATTTTGAAACTCCAGTTTGAGAACTGTGCATTTTTGTTTTTTCAAATTTATATCCACAGCAAACAGTTTGAAGAGATACCTGATAGGAAGAGGCAACAACAACATTTAATTATCTGTAGCGCCCACCCCTTAGGCCTGCAATTTTCTGGTCTTCAAAGTAGACCATCATAAAGTAGAACACCTGAGAATGCCTAACTTTTGACAAGAAGACCATATCCAGAGGGTTCTTTTTTTTTTCTTAACACTAACAAGAAGCAAAAGGCAGATCACAAGAATCACACTATTTCTTCTATTGATCACGCAATACAAATAGCAAGACCATGATGAATAAACACAAATGCTATCCTCTCCCACTGCTGGATGCCACATGCTTTCAGTCTGGTTATTTCTTTCTGCTCCTTAATCAGAGTTACCTTCAACAAAAAAGGGCGTCCAAAAAGAAAAAATATCTGAGCCTCAACAATCCCTCCTCCTCCCTAAGGGTGGCTGTATTTTACACCATGATTGCTTCTCAAGTCTTCAGTGTTGCAATTACTTCAGTCTCAGAACAAATTACTTCTGAGGACAGAGCTCAAGTGGAAAGAAGGAAAATTAGTTTTGAGGCTACATGAACAATATGGTTTTGTATCCTGATTCATACTTGAAGAGGGAGAAGAAGAAAAATGAACGTATTTCCTTTAAAACAGTTCTAACAAGCAAGTCCTTGGTGCAGCCATACTCACTTCCCATACTACTGCTTGCCTCCAAGTGTTGGGCAAAAGTGGCATTTTGCTGGCTTGATTTCAAGAAAACAAGTTTTCTCCTTCCAAGGATATCTTCCTGAACATTCTGGCAGCTATTACATGAATGTCTTTTAACTTCTCTTCCTATCCATTTCCTGAAAGGGGACAAGAACCTGTTCTTGCTACAGCTGAAGAGAATACAGAAATAAATGAAAAGAGCTTCAATTCTTTTAATTAAATAAATTTGTGGTAAGAGAAAGATTGAAGCACTGTCAGTTAAAATTAATGATGTGGAAATTAGTATTACTGACGGTATTAGGTGCCAACTTGACTTGTGACGCACTTTTCTTTTTATTGTGCCAAAACCAAGATGATTCTCAAGAAGTTAAACACTAGAAATCCTGGCTTTGGTCTTTCCTAAATTTGTTTGTAATCTCTGGGGAGGGGGGAGAAATTGTTTGGCAAGCAATTAGTACCTATTCTTTATATGGTTAAAAGAAAATTGTACTCAATTTGCTCCTACCAAAAGATCTTGAGCCAAACCCATCGCCAATGCAAGCAAGTCAAAAAACATAGCTCAAAGTGTTCTCAAGGTTAGAGGTACAGGATAGCCTTGAAACACTAATTACAATTGCTTTCACAAAACATAATGCTAGTAGCTGCTAGAAAAGTGCATTTCACAAACACCTTTCTTCCCATTTCAGCCCTATGTGGACCCGCAGCAGCTCATCACCACAGTCAAGAATAAACACTTCCAAGATCAAGCAGCACTAGTGTAACCCCAGAGAGCCTCATCCATGCAAAATATACATACATGGAAAATTAGTCATGGACAGAAGTCTTTGTATGGTGAAGCCCACAGACTTCTCACTGCTTGATAAAAAATATGTTTAAAATGTCAGTCATGCAAAAGCACAGACAAGTCTTTATCTAAATGTAAGGTTTCTGGGGAAAACATTTCCATTTGCTTAACACAGCAATAGTTTTTTCTTTTTGTGTTGGTTAGGATATAATCTTCCCACCACAAAGAGACAAGAAGTAAATAAGTATATAAAACAGAAAGAAAAAAAAACACAAAAGGAGAACTGTGCAGCCCTATTTCAATGTTAGCGAGAAATGGAAGAATTTAAATAGCAGAAACTGAAATAACGGGTTTTGTTCTTTCCACCTGATGTTACTGTGCTATTATATGTAACATCTGAGTATAACAAATATTGCTAATTGTGTTTTATGATATTTAGGGATTTACAGCAACTTCGTGAATTGGAAGATAAAGACTGCTTTTTTGAAAGGAAATTAAAACCTTCAGAGTTCATTATTTTGTGAAATACTTACCCTGGAACTCCCAGGTTTTTTGGCACCCAGTTGAGAAACTTGTTTACTGAGTTCCCTCATGTTCCCACATTTGTGACTCAAGCTACTGCTCAGCAAAACAGCCTTCAGCAGCCCCACACAGCTAAGTGCTTTAAGCCTCAGGACACTAACTCAGTGATCACAGAGTACATGTACCTGTACCAAAACACCCCTCTGGCTCTTAGAGGAGCAGGAGAAAGCAAAGGGAGACCCTGGGCTGAGGTGCTGAGTCAGCACCCTGTCTGCACAGCAGCCCAAGCCAACCCTCAAGCACACCCCAAAAGCAGGACCTGACGCAGCCGCTGGTGCCATCAGAGAACACACAGCAGATAAGAAACTCAGCCTGTGTACAGGGCCTGATTCAAAACCCACTTACTGCCACTAGCTTTAACAGACTCTGAATGGGACCTCCACACGCAGAAGAAATGGGAAGACGTAGCGAATTTAAAAACCAACTTCAACCCAGGAAACTTCAGTACAGCCCCTTCTTACAAAATTGTGCCAAGCCACAACACACATAGCTGCAAGTGCTTTTGACCACAGGGTCGGACATACCCTTTTCTGCACTAGCCTTTATTCTCTTATCCTCCTATCACCGGCAGGACTTATTGCAAGCCCAGCACAAGCAGCATTAGCTTTTTTCCTCTCTATCCAGGCATGCAGTCAAGAAAACTGACCATAAACAGGAGGCAGACCTGTGGTACCTCTGTACCATCACTTATGTATTGCTACGAAAGAGATGGAGGCAACAGGCACAAACGGGTAAGAAAGAACTGCAAGACAAGAACTACATTTCAGGTGTACAGCTATGTGTTAGTACAATGTTCACTAGTTAATCTTTACAGGGCAAGCATCCAAGTGCTTTCACTCTCTCAGCATTGTTATTATAGAGGTTGGCTCCTATTAATAATTACCTTCCTCTGCAGCACACGGTCTTTCTTCGTTGCTGGTACTGCTGCTTAGAATTCCTTTTACAGATCTCAATACACTGGACAGATTACTATCCCCCCAAGGATGTCAGGACTGGTAGAGATCTATTATGCATACCTGGATCTTACAAAACAAATGACAGCTTAATGCTGCTCCCTTCCCCACATAACCTCACACAGGCATTGTAAATTTTTAATCTTTTGTGTTGAAGTAATCACAATTACAAAAAACAGCATCTATTTAATACTCCCTGCTATTATGTGCAAGAAAACAGACACAGCAAACAGACAAGTATTTTTGAGACTAAGCAAGATACAGGCAAAACACCAAATGAGTTTACTATAAAGGCAATGCCTGTCTAGAGACACAGGAGAAAAATGTGTAAAAAAAACCCAGCCACAGAAGCATATTCCTAGGTCAGGACCTCATAAATCAATTTCAACTAACAATAAAAGGTTTACAGGGCATTTGTACAGGCACAAAGAATGAACAGGATCCTGGACCCAAATAAGGCTTGGTCAATTAATTTAAGACGGCAATCAAGAGCAAATAACACAACACTAACCTTACCCTAAGTTTAAAGAAAGATGGTTTCCTTTGCCTCCAGGAAGAGGTGAGGAAAAAAAACAAACAAAAAAAACCCAACAAACAAGACAAATAAAATAATAATAATAAAAAAAACCAACACAGAGAAAGGGACTTAGCTACCCCATCTGGCATGAGAGTGCTTTTCTGATAGCTCAGAGCTCTGGGTTTAAAATCCCAGCCCTGTTCATGCAAATTTCCCTCATCATAAAACCCTCTCTCCCAAACAAGCAGGCATTGTCACTCCCCACCTTCAGTTTTAGAGGCAGAAAATACTATTCTTTCCTATCACAGACATAACGCTGAAAAAACCACAAATACTTCCCTGTAGTGTTTGGGGATTTTTTAAAGCTATAACTGGCAAAGCTTACGAGTAGCAGGTACCCCAAAGTGCTCTCTGCACCAGCAGCTAAGTCAAGTAAAACATCACTTTCAGCACCACCATTACAGGAAGTACTGCTAAGACTTATCCACCAAAACAACACCACCACCACTACCGTCCTCCATTTTCAAGTCTGAGTAACCTATCTCATGGCTCGCACACACTGGGAACGTCCAGAGGAGAAAGTGCCACGGGCTGCAGGCGTGCTGTAAACGCAGAGCCTGAATCCCCCCAGTGACCGCAGACCAGCTCCCCTAAAGGATGCTGGGCAAGTCACAAGCCTTCTGCGCCTGAATTTGTGTTTGTTTAAGAGCAGTGGCAGCACTTGTGACGGGGGAAATGGAGGTTGCAAGACAGGAGCTGCTGTGCCAAGCTCAGGGATCCTAAAGGAGCAGGAGTCGGTATTGCCACGTACCGGGGAGCAGAGGGAAGGGAGGAGACGCGCTTCGAGAAAACAGAGATGGTTATCTGACAAGGGCTGGCTCTGCCCTGAAGATGTGCTTTATTGACTGGCTCGGGCCCCTTTAATCTGCGTGTGCTGCAACACGAAGCACAGCTGACCCCACACAAAAGCTGCACAGCTGGCGGCCCCCACAGGGGCCGGATCCAACCCCACTGGCCTCGAAAGGGGCTCGCAGTTCCAGCCGCATTCCCCAGCACCACACCGCGCTCCCAGAGCCCCCCCCCGGCCAGCCCCCCCCCCCCCG
>VXBQ01004313.1:89096-103491 GCA_013400175.1 Phainopepla nitens | reverse complement strand
AGCGAAGCGGCGGGCGGCAAAGCCCGTGGGGGGCGCTCGGTGCGCAGGTAGACGGAACGTAGTGCGTGAGCCAAATAAAACAGCGACAAGTTCAAATTGCGTGGCTCAATTATTAAAATATTATCACGGGGAAGGAGGAAAGTTATTTTATTTGTCTGTCTTGAGCCCCCGAGGGAACCAAAAAGTCGAAGGCAGCTTAAGCTTGGGCGGGGGCGGCACCGCTGGGATGGCAGGGACGGATTCCTCCACGGCGTCTCCAGAGGCTGAATACAGGACGCTGAGGAAGAAGCCGGACTGACCCTGATTCTCACTCACCCCGAAATCCACTTGAAAATTTTTATCCTCCTTTAACTGAAAAGCAACCGATATTCTTAAATATTTCTTCAACACTGAGCCAACACGTGACCAGACCTGCAGATCTTTTTAACTAGATGTAATGTTACCTTTGAAAGAATATTGGTCTTGATCAAGAATGGAATTTTTTAAAAAATAAAAATATACGAGCTCATCTTTTCCATATTTTATTTCCTCCCCATGTTTTCAAGAACTGGAGGAGATGAGAAGTGATCTTTTGCTGCTTGTTTAGAATAGCTTTATGGCCCTTTAAAGATTGAGAATTTCCTCTTTATATTTTTAGATGCATTTTTAATCAGACCTTCTGGTCTAAATGACTGTATGATGTATCTAAGGTTACAAAGTAAAGCACTTCTTAGCAACAATTCACTTCTGAGACCAGAAAAAATCAGGCCAGCTTGTCCTGCTCTCAGCTGTTCAGCACTATTTTCATACCACAGTTTTCATCTGGTGGGGAATTTTAGCAGAGCTCAGATTTAGTCTAATGAGCTGTCAATTATTTTAAGCTTTGATTTTTAATACCTTCATTTGGCCTTTTAGTTATTTTCTTCCCTGAGATCATCATCACTTGTGTTATTTTTGGCCAACATTTTAGACTACACTGTTTCCTCAATAAGGTGATTTTATTATCTATTTACTTATTTCTGCTCTGACCCAGTAGCCAAGGCACATAGGGTGTGTAATACTGGGGCTCTACAGCGAGGGAGGGTTAACAGAGATAAAAGCAGTCCAATCCGGTAAACATCAAGGCAAGTGAAAACAGATAATAACAAGAGCTGCTGGCTGGGAAATCCTGACTCGAAGGCAGCTGGCAGAGAAATTCAAGCGGAAGAAAAAAGGATTTTTTCAGATGCCAGAGCTGGTCAGAGCTGGCTGAATCCACATTCACTTAGCAATCAAGATACTTTGCCAAGCTGAGGCACACCAGCAAAACAAACAAATGGCTCTGGGGACCTGAGAGAGAAGACACCTGGAACTGGGCAGATCCGGATCCAATTAAGATTCCCTTTCCGACAGGGCAAACACAAGTGTGAAGGACTTGCCTCCTACAGAACATATGCTGGGTTGCTTAGTTGGTTTTTGTTTTGGTTTGGTTTTTTTGGGCTTGTTTTTTTTTTCACTTGTTTTGGTATGTATTTGAAGGTAATGCAGATGGGTTTTAATTTAAACCTCTCTACACCCTCTCTTTCAAGAGGCTTTTTTTTTTCCCTAGTAGAGACCTCTCCCACTGTTTCAGGTTTGGTCTTCCACAGGCTCAAGTCTGAGTACTTTTGGGCATCTCTTTCTAGATTGTTGTTTCTGGCTCTGACCACCGAGGGCATGCTGAGAGGTGCCAGAAAAGAGAGGAGGGGAATTACAAATCTAAGAGAGCTCAGTTTGGGGCAAATAAAAATCCCGACTGTTCTGTTATCCTGCTATAGTCTATAAGCAAAAGTACAAGTCAGCCAACTCCAAGTTACTCCATGTAATAGAAAAGATGCCAGAAAACAGAGGCTATGGGGGGAAAATGGCTCTTGTCCACTTGCACAGTTTTGACATTGGCCCTTTATAATTAAATAAACTAATATTGTTATTTTGATTTGTGGCTCAGAGAACTGAGTTAGTGATTACATTAACAAACAATAGCAATGCAACCATATGCCTCACAGGATAAACCAATCCTGTTTGGTTTTACAACTGCATTTTAGTTTCAATTTTTCAAATTCTGCAACCTTGAATAGCCAAATATGTCATAATTTTTTACCTTATTGTTATCCTCATTCTCATATAAGTAAAATTTTTTAGAAAACATCAGCCCTCCAACAGAGTTATGGGTTTGGCCAGGTTGAAAGCTGACCATTTATTCTGAGATGATTTACAGTACTTTCCTTCTTTCACTCAAACAGCCATACTGTGCATCTCATATATACCTGCATGACATTGCAGCAGGTGTCCAAGTTCAGTCCAAGGGAGCCAGGTGCAAAAGAACACCAGCAGAAGGTGAACATAAGGAAGAGATGGTGTCAAAAATAGATTGCACCAGTGATTCCTCAGAAAACAGTGACAAAATTTCATATAGGGAAATATTTCAGTCCTGGCTTTGAGTGGGTTGACACATTTTTCTCCCAAGCAATTTTAAGATGAAGGGGAATTTTGATATTGTGGATTAGACAAAATAACCTTTAAAGAAGTCTTCCAACCCAAACTAGTCTATGATTCCATGATTAAGGAGTAGATGAGGTAGTAGTTACTCAGGAAGAAGTATGAACTGCTACATAGAAGAAAGAGACAGGCAGGGAATTGGCTTTCCCCTTTCCAGAAACAGGGTGATTTGGCTTCACGGACTGGGCAAAGCATGAAGGGGAAAACTCCAGTTTAAATAAGGAGGAGGATGCATATGAGTCAGTTCTCTTGGCTACTGGCCACCTGTTTTCAAGAAAGACTATTTCTAAGTGATGAACAGCTCAGCCTATGGTGTTCACCCAGGACACACAGGCAGGAAGATGGGGCTGGGGATGCAGTCAGACTTGTCACCCTGGTCTGCCATTGCCCCCCCCCCCAGCCATTAGTGCCAGCCCTGTGCCACACGCCCGCCATAGTGGCAGCAATGCTGACTTTCCAGGCAAAACTGGGCGATGTGTTGGCAGCTGGTTTATTGTCCTGCAAGCAGATGTTGGCAAGGGCCTGCTCTGCATGTGCCCACAGCTGGCTGTGGAGAGCCTGTTGCATGGAGAGCCAGCCGTGGGGTGTGGGGCTCAAGGGCTCTGCTCCCCCAGAGAGGAGAGGGAAGGAGAAGCCTGAGGGCTGTGATCCACTGCTACTAGACTGCTGCAGCTCAGTCATCAGGACAAATTGCCAAAGTTTTCAGAAAGCCTAATCAAATTATCAGACAATCCTCCTTTAGATACATTTTTACTGACAATCCCAAAGATATTGAAGAAAAGAAAAAAAGCATGTTTTTCCAATATAAAAAGCATTGCAAAACCCTGTCCCTACTAGGCTAATTTGTAATTCCATCAATTTTTTTTAAATTCCTGCTAACCAACTTTCTTTGCCATTATATAACTCCATTATAAACAATTATCCAGATCCGTATTACCACTTTTTCTAAAGATACTTTGCTGTTATGCTTGTCTTCAAACACCTGGCATAGCAGCCGCTGTATTAAAAACATGGTGACTCTTGCAGGCCTTGTGAGCCAGCCTATTCTGGCTGGGATTCTCCCAGCTTCTGAACTTCCTGGATGGAAAAAAAATCACTGCTTACCTTGTCTTTGTGCTGAAAAGAGGAGTGAATGGCTGTTTTAGATAAACAGCAGTTTCTACTTACATCCAGAACTTCACAATGTGCTCACCAGTTCTTTTATTTCATTTGTGATAATATGTCAGCCACCCAATATGCAGTTCCATTTCTAAAGATTTGGGGGATGAGGCCTCATTCTTAGCAAGTACCTCTGTATTTTGAAACAAGAGCAGCAGCCATGATGGTGTGCATCACAAGCTGCGTGTGTTATCACACTGCAGCTCAGCAAAGTTTTCCAAGTGATGGCAGGAACACAAGCTGGCTGCTCCTGATTACACAGAAGACCTAGTTTTCATGAGTTCTCAAATTTCATCCACTGGTTATACAAACAGATGGCCAATCTGTTTCATTCTGTACTTATCAATAAAGGACTATAAAGTCACAAAACACACAGCATCATATGACATGGGAGGCATGGCAGGAAGGCCATAAACTGAGCTGCAGGCAAACCTGCCCTTCACCTGTCAGCTTGCCAGGGCAGGACTTTATTTTAGGTTATGGTTGTGCATTGCTTGGCTGGCCCAAGACAGAGCCTGGGTCAGTCAAATGTAGTAACATGGATCTGGTAACATGGCTGGTAACATGGATCTGTGTACTCAGAGCCCAGGCAGGAGTCCCCACTGAGATGTTGAGTACCTTCAGATCTTTAGAGCCAGCGGGCTAGGAGTGGGGGTTAGTCTGTGCCAGTCCACTTAATCTACTTAGCTCTTCCTATTTTCTTAATTTTGCACTTAACTGCTTCTATGATCTCTGCCTCTTCTGCTTGCCACCATTTCCATAAATACTAAATGCTAAACATGGAGACTGAGTAGGGAATAAAAATTAAAAACCTGTCATAATCACAATTAGCAGGATAAGAGCAAAAGAAGCTTTCAGGTGTCACATTTTGTCCAGCCCTGCTCTCTGGAACAATTTCCCTGCTTTCCCAGGGACATTTCAGTCTATTAGTTCTTTCTTCAAATCATGCCTGAAAGCCCTTCTGTCCCCTTCAGATCTCAGTTGGCTTTCTCAGTTAAATGGCTGTGGCTCCATGTGCAAATGGAGTGACACAAAACCTAAGTGCCCTACCTGGATGTAGGACAATGGTGACCTTTAAAGATATGGCAAGCCAGTTATCTTCAGAGTGCTGAGCCCTACCTGTGCTAGCACTTAACCTTTACTTCCCCAATCACACAGGTACAATAGTTAGACCTTGCTGATTTTGTTATTCCTTTGGAGTAAGTTTCCTTAAAATAGCCTAGCCACAAGGGCATGATGAGGTGCACAGCTGGGCAAAGCTTTCTGAGCAGCAGGAGGAAAAAGAAAGAACATATGTGGGACCAAAATGCTCTGAGCTTGCAAATGACTGATCTCCAGTCATTCAAATATCTAAAGATTAAGGACTCACCTAACTAGATCAGAAAAAAACCCAGACAAACAACCCCCATCCCCCCAACAAAAAAAACCAACCAAAACAAAACCCAACCCAAAACCAAAACTAAAATAAAAACACCACTAAAAACAAAAACAGCAATAAAAGAATCCAACCACCAAAAGCTACCAAATTTGAGGAATACCAGGCAAAAACAGCAGGAAAAAAAGGGACAAGGGAGTAATATTTATATCTTACATGCTGCATTTTCTCTCTGCCCATTTTACCATGGAGCAAAGAAACCACCAGTCATTCTGTAAAAGGAGACTACAGAACTCTTATTTTAAAGTGGAGCTCCTTAATCAGGGACACAGAGGTACTTAGAGCTCTTTTCCCACCTCAAGAACTGCAAAAGGGCTGCTTTTTTTTTTTTTTTTTTTGTGCCTGGGAGCCTACAGAACCCAGACTTGCCAACACAGCACTAAAAGGAGTTGATTTTGCTTGAAATGGGCTATATTAATCTTCTTACTTTAAATGCAGCACATTCTGCTAGTTATGTGCACATATTATAGATCAAACAAAATCAATTGCTCCATTTATCCTTTCTACCCAAGGGAAAACATAGCAACATGATATAAATTCACCTCTGAAATCCTCTTCCCAATACTTTTTCAAATACAATGACAGTAAACCAAAGTATTCCAGTCATTAAATCTTCTACAATTAGATATCCACTGTCAGTCTAGCATCACACCATCCCCTCTAACATTACACACCTTAAAGATTCCAAGTATTCCTGTGATTGCTATGCACAGCCACCATGGCATTCAGCATGTAATTTAAAAACCTGCTTCATCTCCTGTACCAAAGACTGATACAAAGGAGGAGTGTTGCACACACATGCAATGACAGGGAAGAAGGTTACTCCAATGTCCAAATAATTTGTTATCTCTGCATTTAACTTTATTATAAATTAATTGGAGAAAGCACTGGTAATATTTTTATATGTTAGAGGGCATAAGAGCAGCAAATTCACTGCCAACACTGTATAGCCACAAAAGCTGTACCTCCCTCAGCCTCAAATACCTTCAACTTATTACCATTTAGAAATAGGTAGAGGGAGAAGGAAGGTCTGATCATGCCTTAACCTAAAATAACGTTTTGCTTTGTCAGGTTAATTATACGTTCTGACATCAGAAACTGAAATTAGCAGGCAATTTTCCCTTGGGTTGCCCAGAGACTGTAGAATGAATCATGCCTACTCTTGTGCTGCACCCGGGACCACGGAGAACAAGGAATGGAAAGATCAACATATTTATTTCCTTGCTCTGATCTCTGTGGCTAGAGAATCATAGCCACGATCTGGCTTTGTAGAGGCTGTGATGTGGCTGGCTGGTATTGCTGCCATCCCAAGTGTGGCAGAAATGGCCATCAGCTTCCAGTGGGCGCGTTTCCACTGCCACAAAGGCATATTCACTGCTTTTCTTTGATCATAGTGTGAACCCATGGCACCAGAGTTTCTCAAAATGTCACTGAAACTTTCTGAAATTAATTTGACATGACAACGGAGCTCAACACAGGGCTTTCTCCTCGGAAAAAATACAGCCAAACCTTTTAGCACTTAAATACACAGAAAACACTCTCCAAGTAACTAAAATACCCTCCTCTTCCTTACAGCTATTTAGAACAAGATACCCTGAAGCTAGCCTTTCTAAATCTTAGAAAGAGCACCCATACACATCTTTTGCTTTTCTCTCTTGGCTCTTTATACCTAAAGTTCTCCTGGCATTGTTTCCATGGTGGCTGCTTTTCAACTGCTCCCGCTCTCAGGCCCCTTTTCCCCTCATCAATTCACGCTGCTAGATGCTCCCTACCTGGTGCAGCAGAGCAGTTACCCCTGTTCACCCCTGCCCGCCTCCCTCCTTCCAGGGGCTGCTCCTGCCAAGCTTCGCCTGCTCCTCTTCCTCTCCCGGAGCTCCCTCTGCTGTTGGATGCAGCTGCGAGCCCGCGGAAAGCCCGAGTGCTGCTGCGGGGGGCGGATGGATCTCCGGCGGGGGCAGGATAACAGGAGCAGCATCCTTGCTGGACACCCCGCAGGGCTGCTCTTTCTGTCCGAGTGTCAGAGCAATAGGAAAATGTTCCGTCTCCAGCAGTTTAGCGTAGGACATGAGCACAATGGTGTGGAGTAGCTGCAGACCTAAACTGCCGATTAATTACAAGAGATACTATAGGAAAGAAAGGGAAAACTCTGCCAAAATTACTGAGTGAAAAATAAGGTCCCAGCCCGTGATAGCCATGTGCTTTTTCTGCCTGCTGTAGGCAGACTGGCCTCACACTATGACAGCCCGGCTGGAGGGCACCTACACACTGCAGGTATGTGCACCTACACAGTGTAGGGAGGTATGTGCCAGCTGCAGCAGGCCGTGTTGAGCCAGAACATGGGAGATTTAAGCCCCCAGCCCCATGGTACATGGGCATGAGGAGGGGGGATGCTCACTTTCCCACTGCTCCCTGCAGAGCTATCCCCTCGCCATGTGGCACACAGGCACCTCACTGCTGGCAAGATGATCAGCAGCTCTTGCTCTGCTGCGCTTTGGGATTCCTAGGATTGGAGAAAGAGCACAAGACACCATTTAACAGCAGTCGGGGGCTGGGCCTCAAAACCTGCCTGTAACCTGTGCTGCTTTGTGCAGGGCCTGCTGCCCTGGTGCCCAGAGATGGTGCACAGCTCCACTCCCACCCTGAGGAGTGTGACACAGAAATGCACCGAGCTGTCCCCTGCTAACGCTGCCCCGTTGGCACACTTGTTGCATTTGCCTTCGTATGTTACCATAGGAACTACAGCCCCAGCATCTGCTCCTGCTGCTCCCTGCCACACTGCCTCTGCACCCCACTGGGCTCAGCCCACTTCTGCTCCTGATCATGCCTCCCCCTCACTCACGAACTCTCTGCCTCATCCTCTTTTTTGGGTGACAGTCAGATTACTGCTGTAGCAGTTAACTATTGCATTAGTTATAATTTACTTATTCATTTGTCTTTCCCCTTCCCTCCCACCTTGGAATAATTCCATCTCTCCATCCTTTCCACCTTCACACTGCCTCTGCTGTCTGACTCCGATCCCCTTTTCTCTTGCTCTCTTCAGCAGTCAAAGCTTTGCTTCACTGCTCTACCCTTTCCTTCCTACTACTTCCTACAACCTTTTATCTCCGTACTACTCACATCTTCTGTGCTCTCTCCTAACACCTCTTGCTCCATCCTCTCTCTCAGTCCTCCTACAGTTTCCTTCAGTTTAGACACCCTGCCTACCACCTCAGGTTACTGCTTGGCACAGGTCTTCTCTTTCTTCTACCTCTGTGCAGGGGTACTGCCAGCTTCTCCCAGGTCTGAGCCAGGCTTGTTCCTCTCCTGTACTCTCTGTGGCTTTTATACAGTCAACAGCATTACCCATTCTCTGCTCCTGTTTATCCAAATACCCCAGAAACTGTATCTTCTGCCACCTTCTTTAGCCTTACTCAGTCCTTCACAGCTCCAAATACTCACTTTCTTCCAGGCTCCTTTATCAAAACCTCCAAGGTAAGCACCTTATAATCTTCCTTGGTCCCTAAATCCCACCTTTACACACCTTTCTTCTTCCTTGTCCTCTAAATGGGAGAATCCAACCAGCACCACAGCTAACTCTACCCTCAGCCTAACAACCCTGAACTGTACCTTTATTCCAGTGTTTGCACTTTTGAGTTTCACAGCCTCTCACTCCTCCATGTCTGTTTGCATCCCTCTGGTTGTGTTGCTGCTTCTGATGCCATTAATTGCAAATTCACTTTGAAGCTGTATTCCTTCCTGTCTTGTGGAATGGCTTTTCTTCTCTGCTGCCTTGTTCCTTTCCACAAAGACCCTTGGACCAGGACCCAGTGTCCTCCTTCTACTCCCACCCCAGGCACACTATTCATCCTTCCTTGCCCTCATCTGTTCCCTGTCCTCTCTACATGGGAGTCTCCACCAACCCTATCTACTCCTTCCTCCCATGTGAAGAACACAAATGTCTCCTGGGTGACCTTCTGGAGACCACCTCATCTGCCTGGAGGGCTTCAGCTAACATCTTCAGCTCTGCTGGTCCCCTCTCCTGATGGATATCTCTCAACCCCTATCCTTTCCTAGATGAACTGAGTGCTGCTAACACCACCTCTGATTCTTTTACTTTTTCTTGCAAGTCCCTTGCATTTGCACACTATGTTTTCCTACTAGAAACATCATTCTTTCTTGCTCTGTTTCTTTTGCTTCCACTTCTCCAGCCTCATTTCACCACCACAAAACCACCATGAAATCGTAACATTTAAACTGTTGCTGCAGGACATGCAGGAGGTCCATGCATATGAGAGAGCACATAAGGATGCTCTAAAGGCAAGGAATTTTCCACTTGTATTATATTTTCATACATACTTCAGACCATCTGCAGAAAGCTGTAAAATGACTAGTTGGAAACATATTATAAAATTGTGTTATTTTACTTAAAACATTAATTTAGCAGACTCAGATCTGAAAACTCAGCAAAACGTGAACAGTTTTCTCGCGCTTTCCAATTTTGCTCATCTTTTAGCAACAACAAGGTCTCATAGTTTAATGTGAGAGAGTCTTCCCCTATTGTCTGTGACTCTTGAACCCACATTTGGCTGCTAACTTGGCATGTGTTACATCTTTCAGTAGTATCAGGTCCAGTCTCAGTGCTTGTTAATGCAGCCTGGAGTAATTTGCATGTGTGTTCGCAAGTAAGGAAAAGTGAGGCAACACTTCATTATTTTGTAATGGCACCTCTGAACTCTGAGATCAGTACACTACCAAGTCTTTTTCTATCTTGTTTGCAGTTTTCTTTTAGGTGCTTTTTGCACACTGTGTTATCCTACTATCTATATATTTGGACTTAAATTTCCAGCTTTGAACACACCCTGTCCATTTAAACATCATCCTGGATACACCTGAAGTTAGCTTTGTGACCATCTCTTTCCTGCTTCCCAGTATTTGAGAAAGCTTCTCTATCTAGTTTCCAAATGCCATTTTTTGGCAATTCTGGCCTGGACTAGACTGGCAGCTCTATGTTCCTGGTTTTCCCTATATGAAATTTCTATAATTTCGTTCCAAACTCCGGAAAAAAGAGACTCTCTGTGCTCTTAGCCCTCAACTGCCTTTGTTGTTGTTATTGTTGTTTTCCTTATATAAAGCAGCTTGTCTTACCTGTGCTTACTGCAGAATTTCTTCTTCACCTCTGAAAACCAGTTGTTGAATGTGTCTTTAAACAATTCTTGCACACCCTCTGTGTGTATGCCTTTTCCCTTGTGCTATCAGTAAGTCCTTTTGACTTTCCTCTTCAAAACCAGAAATTCATATCTTTCCTGTATGAGTTCCACAGCAAAACAAATTCAGGTTAGTGCAATAGAGGGTGAGGGATGGGTACTCAAACTTTCAAATTACACAACCCTACGCTTGATGCTGCTGTGGCATGGGCTCTATTGGTACTCACATACATTGTCCCCCTGATCTGCAGGCGCTTCCATTGCAAACGCCTTTGCTTGGATGGCTAATCAGTAAATCTGAATATTTATAAAATGACAATTAAATGTTACTAAATCCACAGTAAATTCACTGAAAACAGCCTAACTTTTCAAATTTTTGCCCACTTACTATGCCACTTTTTCTAGGTTTCCTGCAGTGGCCATGGTCCATCACAATACCTCCAGAGACACAACCTTCACATATGTCGAGTTCCTAAACATTTATTGTGGTGGGAGTAGCTGGCTCCAGCAGGCAATGTTTTTCACTCAAGAGCTTGTTTGCAGAACCGGCGGTTTAATAAAGTCCCACAGCCTCATGCCTGACCCCCTGGAATCCACATTTTTCCCTTCTTTTATAACTAGGTTTTGTTTCAGACATAAACTTCTTGATAACAAGCAGCAGCTGCACAGAGCAATGGCAGCTTGTGAGTGAACCAGGATGTTTCTGGTGAAAGAGAGAAGAGCCAAAATGCACCTAAGAAAGAACTCCAGGAAGGATTGAACAGTCAGTGTCTTGTGATTAAATTGTACTCCACATTAGGACTATTCAGATGGGAAGCACTGTCTAATTTTGGAAGTCTGGAAATTGGGATTGGGAATAGAAAACGGGGCATGATTAGGGGAGATGCTGTGACTAGTACCCTCCTCCAGGGGGAGGAGTGTGCTGGAAAAGCACAGGCAATTGGAGCATATGTCAGGGAACAGACAAGCCCTTCGAAGAACAGGTTCTATTCCTGCATTATTCCCCGTTAATTTTTCCATCATAAGTCCATTATTTCTATGGGCACTGGCCAGCTCCTTGTGGTCAGACATCAGGCAAATATTTCCTTCTATTGTCTTTGCATCTCCCAAAGGACCTTTGGTTTGAGTTTCTTTGCCAGCGAATAAACAGCAAAAGCAGTTGACAGATGAAGATCAGTGATGATGGTAGGAATGAGCTGACCATGTTGGTGGTTGCTGTTTATTCTTCTCTGAACAAAGTACAACCAGTTTTCCCAGAGCTGCAGGAAGGAAGAGCTGATCTCTGTTTTAAGCATGTAATGAGCAGGGATGGAGTCCCAACTTGAGAAACTGGGGCTGGGGGTAGCTGAAGATCCTGTAAATGAAGACCTATTTCACTCTTTTTGTGTTACTTACTCCTGTGTGGATTTCCTAAATCTAGGTGAGGAGAATGTGTCTCAGAAATAGTGGCTGGTTTGCTTGGTTTGCCAGGGGCAATTACAAGGTGAGCTCCACACTGCTGGTGTCCAGGCTGTTGGAGACACAAGCAAAGGAGGGTGCTCTCCTCCACTTTTGCTTGCCTGAACACAGCAGGTAGGATATGTCCTTAGCTCCTCCTTTTGAGCTTGGAAAGAACAGGAGGAGCAGAGGTGGAGATGGTCTTTCCACTCAATTCAATTAGCAGAGCCACTACATACAGCCAACTTCCCAGATCATTGAACTCACATTAGTGTAAGACTGGTATATTTTCCTTTCCCAGAGCTGGATCATTTGGAAAAGAGGCAAGTCACTAAAGCCATGGACAAGCTTGTTGTGTTCTCTGTAGCAAATCCATGTCTGGACTGGAGTTCACAGTTTGTCTCACAGCTAATAGAAAATCTGCCTTTGAAGTGCAGGAGGCATTACAGTGGAGAGGTACATGCACCTCTGCAATGCCAACCTGCCAGATCTCACCTGGTCTGGACACCACAGCGGTGTCTTTGCTCAATGTGGTACAAGTATTTCTAGAAGATAGAAAAGCAAGAATGGATCAGACACACACAGTTGCTGGATCGCCACTTTGCTCTTTCAAGATTTTTCCCGGTCCACTCCCTTGAGTTTTGTGGATGTTTTCTCACTGTTTCAATTCAAGTGTGTACAGGCTTCAAAAATGCTGATGCAGGTCTTTGAAAACCCCAAATGCAACCGGTGAAGAGGACTGAACTCTTCCACCCAGACAGACACAATTGTGTGTTGACACCTGCAGACCAAAGCTTATGAATTCATTTCTGTCTCTAGGAACTTGCAGGTAGGATGCAGCATTTTACTGCATTTCTGGTAAATAGTGCCTGGCACAGCTTCACAAAGGACATGGGGCAGCAGCCAGAAGAACTTGCATATATGGCATAGGACCATGAGAGACCTCTCCTCTGCGGGAACAACAACTCAAGGTAAAGCAGGATATTGTCAACAGCAAGACTTTCATGATCTCTGTGGAAGTCGAGGAAACCTTGAGTTGCTCTGAAAACATCCCATGACACTGTTTATGAACTGCACTTGCAGAAGCTCTACCTTTAAGAAACACAATGATACTTTTATTACAAACCTGGAAAACCCCATGCTTTAAAAGAATAGTTCCTTTTAGGTCAATAAAGCTTCTTTTACTTCACTTGGGGTAGCTGTATGCAAAAGAACCACAGAAAACTGCATGGGTACATGATCCAGACAGATCACATAGAGAGCATTGAAGGGAAATACAGGCCTCCCTTTCTTCCCATCATTGTGTTTGGAATATGTTTCCAATTGCACTAGTCACAAAGCAATCAAAGAAACTTGTCTACAGTGGCAAACTGAAGATGCCCTATCAGACCACATTACAGAGCGCTACACAGTATTGAATCCTTAGCCACAACAGAAAAAACATCCACATGACTGTAGGCCACAATGCACTCAATTTCCATATGTCTTAACAGAAAAGACAGCACAGATCTTCAAATAAAATGAAATCTGTCTTTGGAGGATGCCCAGTAACATGTTTGTTCCCCCTCTTACATCCTTACCCAGCATCCCACTTACCTTGCACGAAATGGGGAAGAAGGGAGGCCACCTCCTACAGCACCCAAGAGGCAAAGAGCTCATCAGCCAGAGACCCCTGACCCTTCCCAGACTCCCAGCAAGCTCCAGTTCCTGCAGCCTATCCTTCATCATCCACCGCCTTAGTAGGCTGTTCCCTAGGTTTGAGGGCAAAAAACCACTTTGCTTATATGGTTCTGAGTGTGCAGCATTTAGCATTCTCAGTCTTGGTCTGCTTGCCTGAATGTCTGCTGGTTTTCACAGTTCTGCAAAGGAAGACAAAAGCAAAATTATTAAACAATGCAGTCATGGCCTCATGGTAACACAACAGCTGGGGCTAGCCACCACCACAAGGAGCAGCCTGGCCTAACTGGGTTCAGGACCTGCCATGGGAGCCCTAGCTATGAATAACTTATCTGGAAGAACAAACAGACCCAGTAACAGGCTTTCTGTCATGCTCCAAAATCCATCAGAGATGACTGAAGCCTGTTACTGCTATCTTCCAGTACTTGTTATAAAATGACTGCTATAGCTAGCACTAAGAAACACTCTTTTTTTCATGAGGTCACTCTTGCAGCATGAATAGAGTAAGTAAAAACTGCAAAGGAAAAATGGTTCCTTTTATTACCACGAAGATACTTTGGAGATGGTTAGGCTAGGGAAGTAAACTCTCCTTAAGCTACAGCTGTTCTCTGACCTGAGTGAGGGCTCCACGCAGACCACCCCCGTGAGTGCTGCACAGCCGTCTGCTGAGCCTCTGGGAAAGTGTCTCTGCAGAAATTTATCCCTTTGCTCAACGGGCCAGGTGCTCAGGCAGCACAGCCCCGGGCCCCGCCCCTCAGCCCCGCACAGCCCTAGGCTCCGCACAGCCCTAGGCTCCGCACAGCCCTAGGCTCGGCACGGTCCGGGCTCTGTACAGCCCTGGCCCCGCACAGCCCTGGCCCCGCACAGCCCCGCACAGCCCTAGGCTCGGCACGGTCCGGGCTCTGTACAGCCCTGGCCCCTCACAGCCCTGGCCCCGCACAGCCCCGGGCCCCGCACGGTCCGGGCTCTGTACAGCCTCGCACAGCCCTAGGCTCGGCACGGTCCGGGC
>VXBQ01004313.1:56599-88990 GCA_013400175.1 Phainopepla nitens | reverse complement strand
GGCTCTGTACAGCCCGGGCCCCGCACAGCCCCGGCCCCGCGGGACATGACCCCTCCCCGCCGGGAGGCCGCGGCAGCAGCTCTCGCGGGGGGCTGCCGCCCGCGGTCGGGGTCCGGGAGCGGCCCGTCGGCAGGAGGCACCCGGGTGCCGTGCGAGGACAGCGACACGGGGACAGGGCAGCGCTGGCTCTCCGCCAGCCCACGCCCAGCCCCCGGCGAGCCCACCCCGCTCACGGTTCCCGGGCACGGCCGTGCCGCCCCGGGGCTGCCCCCAGGGCGGGGGACGCGAAAGCCGCACAGGGCCGGGCCGGGCCGGGCCGTGTACCGCCCGCGGGCGGGGGCCCGGGCACCGCTTTGGTCCCCGCTATCGCCGCAGGTCTGAGCGCAGCTCCTTTCTTCACGGGCACGAAAGGCATTACACCTTTAAAGATCACCTTGGCACTGCACTCCGGGACCGTCATTGCAACTCACAAGGATTCATGATGACGCTCTGGAAAATGCCAATATTCTCCTGTTTCCGTGACCAGTGAGAGAGGTAGCCACGGGAGAAAGTGTGCCATGTTGTTAAAGCTGAGTCTGTTTACTCCCACATGAATGAACTTCAGAATGGTGGCAGGTTTTTAACTTCTGTTTCCTTTCTTATTGCCATTTTTGGTCAGGAAGGCATGACACACCGGAATATTTAAAAAGACTAGCAGAAAGAGAAGGAAAAGCAAAGGCACAGGGGGGAAACCCCACCGAAACAAAACCAAAACCAATAAAAAACAAACAACAAAATTAGGAATGAAAGAAGTTGCAAGGACTTCTCAGCTCATTTAAGTCCTTCTCTCATGGGAGGTCCTCTACTGGACCTACCCCAACCCTTGGCCTCACTCACCTGGGGGGGCTGGATGACCAGCAGAATCAAAGAAGTGACACTGCGCTGTGCCCCTACCTGCCAAGGCTAATGAAAATTGCTTGTACCAGGCATCTGAACCCACAAACATGAAAATCCTTCTCCCACAAACATAGTTTTCTAGTTGATAATTTTCCTTCCAGTTCTTTCCTTTCAAGGAGAGGACGAAGATGCTCTCTCAGTGTCCCAGTGAGCTATACAGTTCTCAGACCCAGCACCCAGCCCTCTGCTTGCTTCACTCCTGCAGTCGTTGTGGCTTTTAATGTGGACACTCAGCAGTTACAACACTAGCAAAATGCTTGAAATTTTGGAGATTATTTTCAACTTCCTGGTATGTCTCCAAGGCCAAGATGTAAGCCAAAGTGGAAGACAGGAAGGGCCCACAGGAAATGGAGTAGGTACTGGCAGTAGGGCAGAGAAGCAGTTGCCCACAGACCACTTTAGACACCCCAGGGTACCTCAGACTGCACAGAGCTTCCAGACACAGGGTAGAGCCTCAGGAGACCGATCCATGCAGAAGCAGCCACCACAGTGCAGAGGGGCATGTAAGGATGTACTGGAGACCTTCAGTCTTAGAGATGGGAACAGAGAACAAGAGATGGTGAATTCAGAGATCCATCAGATAGGAAAAGAAAAAAAGTGTGAGCAAGTGCTATGATTCTCTAGATTCTCTTTTTTCTCTCTGTACTTGCAAAGTGACAGATGAAAACTGGGTTCTACTCCATGCTATCAAAGGCAGATTTGCTGTGACTGAACAGAGCAGCGTTACCCCCTTTAGTGCTGTGTGAGGGATCTCCGACAGCACTCACCTGCTTAGCCAGAGCATTTCATGATGAAGTGATGCCTACCTATGTGCTTCACTGTCTTGCCAACAGCACTCTCTGCTGCTGGCCAGGTTTCTGCAAGTGCATTATTCTGCCTGTGCTGTCACCTACCTCAGCTATGTTTGTCTTTCTTCTCATGACAGCTGGTGGATCCCTCAGCACTTCTGACGTCTTCCTTGGGGTAACAGAGTGCTCAAGCTTCAGTGTCCCCTGATGCTTTCTGTAAAGGGAACAGCACAAGCAGCCTTCTCTGGACACACATAACCGAGACTCCCCTTCACCTTTCCCCAGCACTGCTGCCTGCTTCTCTGGCACCCAACCTGGGGAAATGAGCTCTCCTCGCCAATTCCCATCTGTGCATAGGCAGGTGTGAAAGGGACCATACTGAGCAAGGATGGGGCAGGAAGATGCCCATCACTCACAGGGGGTGCTGGGCAGGCTGCAATTGGCAAACACAGTCTGCCCTTAGCACATGACAAGATAATAGGAATTACTTCCCTGCCAGAAATGAGGGGGGTAGAAAGAAAGCAGCTTTCAGGTTAAGCCACAGAAGGACTGGTGGCAGCATGGCTACATGAAAGGCCTTTGCTCTGAACATCACGAGAGATCTAGCCTCAGGGTTCTCCTTTAAACCAGCTGACTCTGATGTGTATCGAATCCAGATAATAATAACCAGGTTTAACTTGCTCTTTATGCCCGTAAACACAAACTAGGCAGAAATCTCTCTAGTCACTCTAGTGCAAGACCATTGACATGAGGGTCTGCATCAGTAGAGTTCTAATGGTGTGCTGCAGCCTGTACCTTCCAGTCATTCAGACTCCTTGTTTCAAGGCCTTTCTGGGCATCATGAACACACACTCACCAGAGGAGGAAGGTTTTTCCTTTGTAGAACTCTATTCAGATCTCCCTACATTGCTGCTGGAAATCTATGTATCTTCCTATATTAATGGCTTCATTTCAAACTACTTCCTTTTTAGCAGCAAAGAAAATCAATAGAAGATGCCCATATGATATGGTTACATGTAAAAATCACATATAATTTTTGAATGACCCAGTTCCCACTTACTAAGGCTGTCTGTAGATTTAGGCCACAGCTGATCTTCAGGTGCCTACCAATCCAAATCATTCTATGATTTCCAGAGCAATGTAACTGTCTCCACTGGCCTTGGCCACAAGTTGAGATTTGCCTGTTGGGTCTGCTTCTGTGTATTTTCCAGCTGAGAAACTTTCTGCTTGTTCAACAGAATTATTTTCCCAGTGTTTTGGAAAGCCTCAGCTATTGTCCAGCTTGACCTCAAAGTTGCTTTCTCAGACAGTGTCATCTTTTTCTTCTTCCAGAAAGCTTTGGTGTTGTATGAAGGATCTCCAATTCTCCTCAATTTCTACGTTTCTGAGTTTCTACTCAGGGTTTTTTTTGTTGTTGTTGTTTTGTTTTGTTTTTTTTTTCTGGTTGCTCAGTTAGACTCCAGGCCTTTCTGCAGTCCAGTGATCTGAGAATCCACGTCACTGTTTCTATCAGAACTGCTTCCTCCTCCTTCTTCACTGAGGTGCTCACAGCTCTTCCTTCCTGGGCAGACCCCTGTGCTCCCAGGCTGTGCCTGCAGATGCAGTACCTCCTTTCTGCTCTGGACACCCTGTCTCCAGCTCCTGTAATGGTTTTCCTCCCTGAATTACAGACAACAGTCTTGACCTGAGGTTCATACAATCCTTGCTGGAAATTTTTCTTTGCTGCCTGCAGTTCATGAGACTGTATTTTCCATAGCCCTGTAGGTCATTGGGACCCTAGGCTGTCTGGGAGCTGGGAGCCATGTGGGCTCCCTGGGGCAGCAGAGCACCATCCAGCAAGCAGGACCCATCCTATCATCCCAGCCAGGGAGGAGGGCAGGCCAGGAGGCACCAGGGACAGCCCTAGTCCTGATCATCAGTCACTTTCTTGGGAATGGGACTGGGCCAGGACATGAGCCCACAGCTGAGCAGTCGCTGTGACCGTAAGTGGAGGCTTTGTAGACCAGTGGGACCACCCTCTATTCTGTATCCTCCACAATGGGAAGAAGTCTCAACACCCTTCCTGGATCCCTAAAGTAACAGCAGCTGCTGCCACTGCAGATGGGGCCACATCCAGTGTCCCCTGCTGGTCCCAGCTTGCTGGCCTGGAGCACAGACTGACTGTCCAGGACGGGCAGAGAGAGCCTGCTGCTGCCAGGAGCCCCGTGCCTGTTGCCAGCCTGGCTGTACTCTGCCAGTGTCATTACATCCTCAGCCCTGCCTGCCCTCCTGCCTGTGGCTCCATAGCTGCTTGCAAGGCCCATGTGTTTCATTCCATAGATCTCCCCAGTTCCACAGCTGTGACAGCCCATCCTGGTGCATCCTTTCTCCAGCTATCCTGGGCAAATGGCATGGAGGAAGCACTGGAAGGGCTACTGCCAAACCCACAGCTTCTGAGTGCTTTGTCAGTCCCTTATATACTGTTCCTCAGGGCCACGCCCTCCACTCCATGACAGCTTCGGGTATTCCCAGTAGTCCTCACATTGGTGGTGGCTGTGGAGGGCTGTGCAAGCTCCTGCCTCTGTCAGCACAGGAGCAGTGTCCCAATGCAGCATCTCTGCTGCACCACTGCAGCTGCTGGCTGCTAGAGGTGAACCTTTGCATTTTTAACCTCCCCACTTTTCCAAGGGAAGGAAGCACTTCACCTCTTGGAATTAAGCTACTGACTGTTGTATGATAAAAGCCAATTCCTAGAGAGGTCTGTTCCTCATGCCTCTCTGAATTTCCCATTAATAATTTCTCAGTCTTTCAATCAAGTTTGTGGGGGTTGGTTTTGTTTCTGGGTAGGTTTGGTTTTTTTTATTTTTTTTATTTTACTTACAGGATGTTTCTGTGTCTTTCTTGTTTCTCTCCGGTTTTAACGTGGTAGCACACACAGACTGCACTGTGAACAAGTGAAACTGCATGTTCAAACTTCTATGGAAACCACTGACAGGCTCTATATTTCATGATTTGAAGGTATTCATAATTCAACAGGAAGCTTTCAAAATGCATACATATGTACATACATTCTTCTTTTTCTTTGATTTAATATTTTGCCTGCTTTTCAGAGAAAGTAGTTCTCATCACATACCTGAATCATTATAATTTTTAAAGAATTGAAAACCTGAAATTATTTGCATTTGTTTTCTTTTTTTTTTCTACTTACCTGTTTTTCAAGTTACATTCCAAGGAGTCTGTTTTAAATTCCTTTTTCTATTGTTTAAAGACTCATGGACATCTGTTCTGCTCCTGCTGTGCTATCTGTATCCCCGTATCAATGACTGGAATCCAAATATCCCTCTCTCTGGATAGTCCGAAGTCACTGTAAGATGGGCCTGACTTCCATTCTGTAATCACATTCAAAGCATTTGATCTAATTTTACAGCTGTAGATAACTGGACAGTGCTGGCAATGCTAGCAACCCCCTTGCTGTACCATCAGCAAACCCAGTACAAGGGGTGAATGGAAAGGTGAGGATAGTGCTAGAGGTCTAAAAACCTCTGTAGCTTCTTGCATTCTGGTTCCCAGTGTGAGACACAGCAACTGATATGTTCTGGGATTGCCCGGGACATTTGGGTCAATTAAACAGCCTCTGGCTGAGCCACAGTTGCCTCTGCGCTTACCATTGTCCCCAGACACTTGTTCCAAACCTGCAGGGAGAGGAGGGAATGGCAGGGCTGTCCTGGACCATGCTAATGTCATGGGAATGCCCTATGGGCTATGAGGATGCTGGCCCTACACCCCAGCTCTGGAGGCCAGCTGGTTTCCAGGAGCTGTAATCCTCATGTCACCTTCCATGCCAGGACTTCTGTTTTAGCACATCAGTCAGGAAGACTTGCTCAGGAAAAATGTTTTCCCATGCTTAGCCCCCACTGCCTCATCTGCTGGTAAGTCTGTCACACAGTGTTGGAGTTCATCATGCTGGACTTCACCAGCTAACCTGGGCAAGCATCCCAGGAAAAGGGACTACAAAAAAAAAACCAGAAGAGATTTCATTTTGTGGACAAGGACACATGCTTATCTCCACAGTGCCTGCAGAACATTGGTCCATCATTTTTTTTATTTCCTAGGAAAGAAAAACAAACACAACACACCAAGAAAAACTTTGCTGTTGCTATTATAATCAGCAAGATAAAATGAACAATTCATAGTGGCCTTACAGCACAGGGCTACTGCAAGAATTGCTGATCTAGGGTTAATTTCAGCCAAGTTATTTAAGGAGTCTCTTTACCTCATGCTGACAGCATTGTGTACAGTGCTTCTGGGCATTGGAACCACATCCCAATAGCCCGTGGGTATACCTGTTTTTGTCATTTTGTCCAAAGGCAAACTCTGGTTGGAGAAAGCATCATTCATCACAGCTGAAACACTCTTCCCATTATAGGCAGAGCTGCAGCACAGAACCTATAACCTTAAACTGGCTTTCTGTGTGCTGGCTGTTGTCATTTGTGCTGTGCCTAGCATCCTCTGTGGCATTTTCCCAGTCCATCTTCTGGCTTGAAGGCAGGCTGGGAGTCCCAGCTGATCAAACTGGCTACCAGCAAGGGGCAGGAAGTCTGTGTGAGCACAGTTCTCTTAGGAAACTGCCAAAACTGCCCTAAATACTGAGGTGAGAAGTTCAGTCTTAAAAAAATAAATGTGGCTCCCCAGTGCTAGGGAATATTTATGTCACTTGACTCAAAATCAAAACAAACCCCCCCCAAAAAAAGAAAAAAAAAAAGCAGTGGGAGCCCTCAGCTGTAACACAACATGTGCAATGTCCCCAGCCCCACAGTGCCCCAGGACTGGGGTGGACTCATAGGAACTGGGGGGCATCACAGGTCTTCCAGAGGAAGTGTCTCTGTTTTAATCATGACATCAACCACTGAAATCTGTAATTAGGCAGAGTGCTTTTTTGGAGCTGTCTCTATATCTGTAGTAAGGCTACTCAAAGTGTGTAATTACTCAGACCCAACTGTCTCGCAAGTGCCAAGTGAAGGACAGCCATGGCAAACTCCTCCCAGCCGTATTCCTGCTCCACAGGACAGGCAGGTGGGGAATGCAAGCACCCAGAATGCAGCCTCAGGTGCTCCCAGGAATTTGGGACATTGCTGGCACCATGCTCTGAGTCCTGGTGGCAGCTCCCATGGCACTGTGAGCAAGTGTGACGTACTTTGCCACTGCACTAGTGAGGATTTTGCCTGCTGTATTGTCCTGCCTGTGCCTGCTCTGCAAGGTGCCTTACTTCTGAGTACATCTACAGCCTTGAAGGAGCA
The DNA here is from genome assembly GCA_013400175.1 of Phainopepla nitens. Classification (NCBI taxonomy): domain Eukaryota; kingdom Metazoa; phylum Chordata; class Aves; order Passeriformes; family Bombycillidae; genus Phainopepla; species Phainopepla nitens. The sequence continues at coordinate 81,990 of VXBQ01004313.1, read as the reverse complement.
AGAAAAATGCCGCTTGACAAATATTTTTCCTCTGACTCCTTTCCATCTTCTTGGATCCTCTCTCTGTTTTCAGACTCACATGTGCTGAAGCAATTTGCAGTCATGTCTAGGTATTACATTGCCACTAAGACCATTAGTTCATAGATTTCTTCTCCCATGGAGCTCCTGCAGCTCCTGCTGTCTTGCCAGTTAATTTCTCATGTATTTCCTTTCAAATCTGAATTGAATTAGTGAGCATACATAATGAGGCACAGTAGGAAGAAAAAAAGGCAGATAAAGCTGACACAGACCAGATGTCTCTTCCAGCCACTGTCTCACCAATAGAGAGTGTGGGTTAATGTCAGGTGAATGAGAAAAATGAGGATATAGACAAATAACTTGCAAGGATTTGATCATTAGTTAGCTACTTATATAGGGGGTTTGAAAATTCCCTGCCCTCAGAGCATCAGTGTTTCTCTGAACTTCCCAAGTACTGTGCAGTACAAGGGAGACTTTGAGAAGGAGCTCATTTACATTAGAAAAGTGTTGAATACTGTGGGAACCAATGGTTGAAAGAGTTCAGCAGAAAAGACCATCCTAAGGGAGCACAGCACATGAACAACATCAAAAAAATAACCAAAAACCCAGACACAGTCAGTCTCCTTACACCTTCTCAGCAGGATACCCTGCCCATCCTTGAGACTGCTCAGTCTCAGTTACATGCACCTTGATTAGTCAGTGCCTACCACCACTGCAGCACACACACACAGAGCACTTTGTGCCCAGGAGACATCAGCTCTCCCCATCAGGAACGCCACAAGCTTATAACTATATCCTCCATTTTCTGCTTAGCTTCCTATGGAAAGTCAAAGCCCTTACACTGAAGGTAGCCAGCAGCAGGGCCTCAGGAGCTGCAGGGAGTAATGCAAAGAAAGAGCCTGTGAGTGGGAGGTGGGATCCACAGGTGGGGGAAGAGAGTGCCCAGCAGCAGGAATATAGAACACATCACTCTAGAATAGGATGCTTATCCCAGAGCTTATCCTGAGAGCACACCTACATCCTCCACAGAAACACTCACCAGGCGAAGGGTCCTGTTTGCATGGACTGCATAAGCCATGCAGGGCAGAGAGCTTGGTACCCAGCTTCAGGGAAGCACAGCACTGATCCTAGGCCAGTGTCCTACAGCTGCCAGTTTGGCTTTCTGATTTAACCCAGCACAGCTGATCCTACAGCCCTCTCCAGTAAGCAACACCATGACCCTCAGCACTTTTAGTGCAAAGGCACTGATTCTTTATTAGCCTTATTGTAAAGTATTCATGAAGGAAATTATGTGCACAAGTCACAAGCATGATAGAGATAAAGCTCTTTAAATCCTTCTCACCCTTTCTTGCTTCTAAGGCTCAAGGTCCTGCATAAATTTAAAATATACAAAAATAAATAAATGCACATATTTTTTCTGCCAGGTGTTATTTTCCCTGAGCTGAGAACTGCAGCAAGTGGTCGGGTGGGCACAGCTGCCTTAGTGTTGCCCTTGTGCTGCCTGGAGGGGAACCCAGGGCTGCCAAAGCCAGGCAAGTAGTGGTGGCCATCTCACTACCCACCTGCTGCCTCCAAACCAAACCCCTATCCTGTACTGCTAGGCCGCCAGCCTTCCTGGATCCCTCAGATACCCTCAACTGCACTTTTTACTTTATTAGGGAAGAACTTGGAAAATAAATGTAAAGAGGAACATACCACCCACACATTCTCTGCATCCTCCTCTTCCCAGCCTTGTTCAAAAGCACTGTGAAATGGTTTGTAGGCTTCTGTCAGTGTAGATATTCATCAAAAATATAACCTTCACCAAGCAGTTTCAGCTTGTTTCAGGGCTTCCTCATAGAAATTCCCATCATGAATGGCAGCAGCTTGGCTGACTCCAGTGGAAGAGGATTTACACTTTTAAAGACCTTTCCCTTTTTTATTTCTTTGAATCTTTGTTAATGTGCTGTGAACTTATGTTGGAAGAATTTGGGGTATTGGCTTTTAATGCCAAGAAATAAGTAATGAAATATTTGTTCACAGAATTTTAGTTTGTGTGTTTATTGTTCAACTCTCCAAATTCCCAGTTTCCCTTGATGGTGTCCCAGGGTGAGCACAGCCCACAGTTAAAGAAAGGCTTGTTGAAGAAGTGAAAACACAAAATTTTTAACATAAGTGGTTTTATCACTTCTGTTTGCCAGCTATTTTATTAAGTGTTAGGAAAATAAGCAAATTAAACTTCTCACTGGTTTTATTATAAATAGATCAGGCACTTGAAACCCCTCCAGTTGTTTACAATCTGTTTCACAAAAAGCAATCTGCCTTTCAATTCTGATGGTCTTCTGCATAGTAACAGAGGAGGAAGGTACAACCCTTTAGTCCTGATTTGTAGTTTGGTTTTTAGATCCACCTTCTTCCTTCTACATGAGTCACTTGTGGCAGCTGAGAGAGATTTCTCTGTGCACTAAGGAGGAGTTGCATGATACATCTCCAGCAGCTTTTGGAGGAGAAGCCATCCTTCTGGCTAACCCCTCCTTCAGCAGCCACCTGTGTCCCTGGTTCCCCTATGTATCATTTCATCCCTGTGCTATTCCTGGCCTCATCTGAGATGAGATTCCTATAAACACTATGTCCCACAGGCTTTTCAGGAGGCTTTTCTTCCCAGCTCAACGGCAGAGGAAAGATGATGTTTTCAATCCCCTTTGACTTGCAGGCTCTCTCATAGTCCCCAGGGAGGTAAACAGTAGAGGCTGTTTATTAACAGAAGATCCAAGTGCAAAAAAGCTGCAGAAAGCAAACTGGAATGAGGCATTTGCTGAGTGACCCATGATAATCCTGCCTAAAAAACCTGTTTTTTGCAGAAAATAGGAGCCAAAAGCAGGAAAAAGAACCATATAGGTAAGCACTTACTCAGAGAAATACAGTATTTCCTTATTTTACATGTTAGTTGCTCATTTTATATGTTATCAGCCTGGGAATACAGCACTCCCATTAAAGTGATGTGATATCAGGCTGCTTTTATGGCACAGTTTTTTGGGTACTCTGATTTGGTGAGAATTTGACCTAACGCTTGTGTACCCTGCTCGTATGAGAATTTCTTTGCTAGCCCAGGTAATTCCTTTGCTTTTTAAAAACAGCAAAACCCTCCCTTTCCCCACTCCCTCAGGGAAGCACCTTGACCACTCAATGAGGCAGGAAGGTTAGCAGGAGGGTCCCTGCAGGCTCCCACTCCTCACCACTCCAGCTTTGCCTGTGAACGTGCTCAAGCCCAGAGGTGGGTGGCAGGAGACACTGGGCATTGAAGGAGTCAGAAATAAAGTTAGGCAGAGGAAGTTCAAAAATAGACAAGCTTTTCCTGTAAGTCTGAGTTATTTATTTAATTTATTGTTGGTCTGCTTTTAGGAACTCTTTTTTTTTTTCCTCTGATAGGGAAACAAGGAAAGGAAAAAGCTTTGGGAAACAGGCAAGGGAACAAAAAAATCTTTCGGAGCAAATGCAGGGGGAAGAGAGAAGGATTTAAGAGGACCTATATCAAGGATAAAAATCTTCTCCTAGATACCCATCAGATTTTAATTCTGAAGAAAGAACAGAAACCAAGGCAGCTGGAAAACTTCCTCTTCTACCCAGGCTTTCAGCACTGCCATTTGCAGCTGGGTCCCTGCAGCCCTTCCCGGTGCACATTGCAGGGCTGGCGTTGCTGTGATACCCACAGCCAGGCAGGGACACCCTAAGGGGCAGGACCTGGGCTCCGTGCCCCCAGAAAATCATACAGCCCTGTTGCCTTGGAACCCATTCAGTGCTGTGTTCTGTCTTCCCTGACCCCACCAGCTGCTGCCCTCCTACCCCATGGGATCCAGCCACAACCCCTCAGCTGCATGGGGCAGTGAAGAGCTGGACACAGACAGGATTTCAGCAGCAGAGGCTGAGGGGAGAAGAAGAAAGTCCAAAGGCAAACAAACCAAACTCATGTATTGCTGACAAAGTGCTGACAAAGACTGCCAAGGTCTCCTGCAGTGCAGTGTCACCTCCTGGCTTTACTTATTTTAGTGATCAGGGGCTTCACTCAGCTATGAACTCCCAGCAGAAACACAGAATAATTTCTATATGCTGTATATGTAACTGTCACCAGGATCAAATCAGCATCTATTTCACCTGGAAAGTGGAAAACCTCCTTACCAACACTGCTGGTTGCATACACCCCTGCATTGCTCACAGGAAACTGCCAGAACGATTTTCAGGGAAGTCTGATGAGATGCGCAGCAATAACAGGTTATTTCATCAGTGGATTTCACCTGAGGACCTCAGAGTATTTTACATCACCTCTTGTCAGCTTGACAAACTCCTTTAAATGCTCCCCCCGTGGCAGAGGTGGGGATGGAGATGCCAGAGAGTCAGAGAGCAGCTATTTTACAGAAGCAAGTGAGATGCTGGGTATCAGGCTCTAACTTCCATACATAGCTTGAGTCCTGGCAGGAACATTCTGGGATAGCCCACCTGGCATGGGTGCCCATACTTGGGGCCAGACACAGCTCCTGTCCTGGGGCAATAGCTGACATCATGCTCAGTGTGTGCTTAGCAAATTAACTAGCAAAGGAAAGAGAGAAACTTCCCCAAGCCTGCCCCCAGCAGCATCTCTAGTGACTTCTACTTTTTTCACCACAGAAAGGGGCATAATCCAGAGAGGGAACTTCCCCTGCTGCAGCACTGTGTGAGGGCTGAGGCCTGTCAGCTCCTGCTACCTCCACCAGCAGCACTGCTCAGTGAGCTCCTCACCTCAGACCCTGCCCTTCACCCTTATAAGATCTTGTTCAATGTGTTCTCAGTTTCCCCTGGCCTCTGTAGTATTTGCTACACTGTGGAAGAGGCTCACATACTGAGGTCTCATCTCTCTTTTTCACAGCCAAAAAAGGGATAGCAAAACGTTTACATTTGAATGCTTTGAAGTTTTGCAGAATAAATAAATTTCTTCATGAAGATTGCAATGGGAAAAAATTCACAGTGTCTCCATAAGACGTAAAAAATCCAGCATCTATTGCATTATCTGTGCATCCATGGCAAATAATACATTAAAGGCCTGAAAACTAAGTTCTTGGGGACACCATGTAACTGAAAAACAGGGAATCAGTTTTGCTATCTTGGAAGGCATCTAGAGCATCCAAGGCACATGTAAAGATGGGATCAAAACCTACTGAGAGAGCTGCAGACTCATAGAAGCATGACATTAATGGAATTCACTTTAAAGGCTCCTAAACTGGAAGCATTTCTTATATAATGAGAGCTGTTTTCATACGGGATGCCTTTGGAGGCCTGAAGTGACTGTAAAAGTGTACTTCTGGCGTTTTATGGGCCTTCTATACTGTAGAGAAAAAGGATGTGAAAAATGGAAATACGTTTGGCATGGAAGAGCTTTGTGCCATTTGTTTGTACTCTGCCTGAATTCCTTGCTGGCCTTGTTTCTAAATCATCATCATCACAGACCCCCAACAGCTGAGTGATCTCCAATGGAAAAATGTCAAGGCAGGCAATGTGTAAGGGAAACACTCTCATTCATTAGGCAGATCTCTCAGGCATAACTTCTTCTAAACAAGTACTGGATGAAACTACAGCTCAAATGGATGGATTTAGATGCAGTTTCCAGCTACTTTTTAAAGCATCTTTCTTGGATAGCTGGTTAAATGAGATTTAGATAAGGCTAAGGCTCAAACGTATTGCTGTCAAGGAAAACATCAACACACACATTATAAATGATTGACTTTTGTTTGGATAGTGTCTCAGCACATATCAAAATCCTGGCAAAAATTTTTCAGTTGGCCTGTGCTGTATAGAGGGTTACACTCAGCTACTGGGATCAAGCACCCTTGACCACTCAGGGATGGTGGTACCTGCTGTAAGTCATTTGGGTAGGGAACTTCTCACCTTTTAGCTGCTTGGGATTGAGCATCACAGGGTTGTTGCTGTTCACCTTCCAGCTCCAGCGAAAGGATGCAGAAAGGAGCTGAAGGAGGAGGAAAAAGCCTGTTCCACATGAAGGATCTGAGGCAGTGACCTAATTGAACCACTGAACATTCTACCCCTACAGCCTACTGATTAGTTCAGCCAGTGATTATTCCTTTTCCTCTAATCCCTGTTTAAAATATCCTGGGCCAAATACTAAGACAAATGGGACCTCTTCATGTCAGGACTGAGCCCACCTGCAGCATGGAGAGGAGAGCTATCAGTGACACTGGGAGCACCTCAATTGGCCTCACCTGCCCTCTGCCACATGTCCTCATTCCTGCTGTTTTAGAGCTTGTTGCCCTCTCTGGTGAGATGATGCATAGGGACTCTTGGTGCCCTGTGCTCCAACCGTGGGGTACAAGGAGAATAATAAGGGGAAGATCAGTTTTTGGAAACTCACCACTTCAGTGATCTACTGACCCACTAGATTTTTTTTTGGGAAAAAGAAAATCAAGAAATATTTTGCAAGACCTGGGACACAGAGACAATAAGACCTGGAATCTGCAAGTTTTTGAGCAGGCACATTTTTCATATTTAGGTAGCTTCCCCCAGAGATCCTGACTTACCTCTTGTCCCCTTATGAATGAGGATTCTTGAAGCCTGCCTAAGGGGAATTGGAGCGATGAGGGGGAAAAAGCTGAAGGGAAAAAAAAAATGAAGCTGAGGGGAAAAAAAAAAAAGACATTTAAGTAAACCAAGGGTTTTTTAATTTTTAATGAAAGCCCTAAGTGTGCTACTGGCAACCCTGGCGCTGGGAGGTGGCAGGAGGAGCCTGGCTAGTGGGGTGGGTGCTGCAGTCACCCTGTCCCACCCCACTGTCCGGGGTCAGTGGGGTCAGAGGGCGGCTGTGGGCCTGCGGGGCTGACTGTCCCCGATGTGGGTTCTCAGACTGGGCTGGAACACGGCAGAAAAGGAGGCTTGTGCCAACAGCAGCTGCTCCCTGCATTGCCATGGCAACACATCTGTTCCCTCTATTTCCCCATTCCTGCCAAGGGAGAGCCTCAGCCCTTCTGGTGTCAACACAAGCCCAGGAAAAATCCAAGTCCCAACAAAACACCTTTTCACTGGTCCGTCTCTCCCCAGGCCATAGCCCTCTCTTCAATGACTCTAAAAGCCTTTACTCTGTCATGGACGGAACACTCTCTTAGAAAGTTTGTCTTGCTGCTGCAGCCCTGTTTTTCAAAAAGCACCATAACCCCTGAGCCCTTGGAGCATAAGGGCCAGAAGAACCCCAGCACCCCTCCCCACCCTGGGTATCAGCACACCCCACAAGATGCAGCAGCCCCCTGCTCCACCACCTCACTTTTTTTCAGGCCTGCAAGGTTTTATTTGTCCCCATTAGATACTTGATAAGCACTAAATTTTCTTTTCAGGTCCTTTTCACATGTTTTCCACCAAAAAATCTTTTGTTTTGTGAGATTTATGGCAAAGCTCCACTTGCAGCAGGTACAAGCTCAAGCTCCTGTTGATGCAAAATTTGGACTCACCAAGTCCCAGCCTCACTTCTCTGAAGAAAACATCTACAAGTACTTAGGTGCTCACATTAAAGTGTGGGCTATGGTGCTAATGAAAGACTCCTGCAGCTCTGGAGGAGCTGTGAACAGCACAGGTACTGTGGCAGAGCTGGATCATTGATGCTTAAGGTGTCTGGATGCTGGTGCCAGCAGGGATGAGCCCCTTGTGCTGCTGGTTTCTGATAATGGATATTATCAGCAGTTTGAAAGCAGTACCTCTGAATTTTCACAACCTCTGCAGAAATACTTGCTGGCAAAGTCAAAGCATGTGCTCGGCAGTTCCTCCAGCAGTTTATCAGGGTGTCCATGCCAAGCTCCTGGGAGGGGCTGCTTGGGCTGGAGGAACCAGCCCTACCTGCTTGGCCAATCCAGCCCTGAGCTGGCAGGACCACTTGGTTGCTTCTCCACTGTGCACGTGCCAGGCCGTGCAAAGCTATTTCCATCAGCTCAGAAAGTTACTTCTCTTGTCTATTCTACTGGTTCAGGGCCCTGATAAGCTCTCCGGTTAGAAAAAAAATGTCCACGCCCATGGCTTTGTAGAAACTTTCAGCTTATTGAAACCACAGGGCTAAAACCCCCCAAAGGTTAGGCTGTGCCTCCCAGGAGCACTGTAGCCATCTAGGAGCACCTCTGTGACAGGATCATTTACCATGTCTTACACCATGCAGAGTACATGTGTGGGTTCTGACATGCTGCTGGTGAGAAGGGTCAGTGTTTCCAAAATGACACAGGTGGCACACCGAGACCTTGCAGTGAGGATGTAGCAACAGATTTCTTATATTTAAAGAAAATAATAAATTCTGTCCCTTTGAGGCTGTCAGTTCTCCTCAGTGCATCCAGCACAGAGATGCTGCAGTCAAGTGGGCAAATTAACTGTGTTCTGGGTAGCATCACCTTCAAAACCCAAGTGAGAAGTGCTCTGCTTACTTCCAGCTGTCTTGCATCCAGCCACAGAAAAGATGACCCTCTCACTCTCCACCCCTGCATTGCAGAGGGTCATGTGCCTTGGGAGAGGGACAAATGGGTAAATGAGGTCACAAGTCTCCCAGGCACTAATCCTGCCTGTATTTGCTCCTCCACTTCAGTTTCCCAAAGCTACTCTTTGCTGAGGGCATTACTTCACTCAGTGGTTTTGTCTGCAACTTGTTCTGAACTCATCTAGCTCCTAGATGTAGCCAACAACTTGATCCTAAGGGTAACCTTGTGACTGTACTGGAGTTTTGTGCTACTTAAACTACTTTCTTCTCTCTGCTCACAGCAAGGAAACAGGATGCCAGAGTTTTGCCAAAATATTTTACTAAATAGAACTGCAGGCAGTCTCCACAAGCCAGTCCAACAGTGCCACATGACCCCAGCTGGCAAGAGACAAGGGTTACAGTTAAATTCAATTTTAATTCAGAAAAACATCAACACATTTACCACAGTTCATAAAATTCATGCGACAGAATTCCTATGACAGTTTAGTAGCCCCCTTACTCCAGCTATGTAAAAACTCAACAAATCAAGTCAGCCTATGCTCCAGCATATCATACCAGGCCAGCAGCAACACACACACTACTAAGAGCTGAAATCTCTGGGTGCTCTGGGGCTCTTGGTGCATCTGGAAGACCTGAATTCCCTTGCCACCTCTGTCAGGTTCCTGAGGGACCTTAGAGCTGTCTGAAGTAGCTCAGGTCTGCCTTTTGTATAATTGCAACACTATAAAGTGACATGGTCACTCATGTCCCATTTGGCCCTTTGAGAGAGGTTTGGAAGGAAGCACCATCTTGCCATTACCATTCTCGATGTCCCTGCCACTGCCACCTTGTCACAAGGACTCTGCTTTAGATGCATCTTCATGAGCTTGGCAGCAGGGAAGAGGAGGGATGGATAAAATCCTTCTTGACAGTAGAATGCTTCAAGCTTGCAGGTGTTTTACTTCACACCCCTGAGATCACACCCCTTGCCAGTGCTGCCCACAGTGGTACCTGGGAATCTGGCCCTCACTAAAAGCCATCAAACCCCACTGCTCATGATTAATTCACTCCTTGATGGTATTGTATTTTTGAAAACAACTTCCCTGCCAGCACAAGCTCTTTCAAATGTGTGTCTGGAGCTAGAGGACTGGAGTGAGGTCCTCATGCTGGTCTGGGCTTCCTTATGTGGCAGCTCTGGGGCCATTGCCATCCACTGCATGTCCGCCAAGTTCATATTCCCCCATGACACAGCAGAGTTCTCAATAACAGTGGGAACAGGGCAAGTCCAGCCCAGATTTGTCCCTCAGGTCCTCTGCATCCAGTGTAACAGACAAAAGCATGATGATGGGCAGCCCGTATGATAGGAAATCAGGAGCTGAGCCTGGTGGGCATCTGTGGGTGGAGGTGGACCTGCAGAGAGCTGCTGTACTGAGCTGCCCTGCTGGTGGGACACGGCCTGCCTGCCCCCGCCCTGCCACTGCTCCAGCAGGGAAGTCACTGAGGGGCACGTCCTCACCCTCTTGTCAGACCCTCTGCTGTATCCGTACTCCTGCAGTGTTCCCAGCCTTTACTCCTGCATTGCTCCCAGGCAGCTGCTCCTCGTGGGGATGGAGGTGGCAGCAGGGGAGACCTGCACCCTTGGCAGGAGGGGTATTTCTGAGGCAATCACAGAAGAAAAATAAGAAAAACAGAAACTGTGTTTCATCTGAATCTTCAGAAGTTTATGTACAACCCAAAGGAGAAAAAAAGGACAGACATGCAATTTTTTTACCAAAGCATACAGTGCATTTCTCAAATGTAATAAATGAAGAGGTACAGTCATAGCTACAGGGAATTTCCAGTAGCTATTTGGTGTGAAGTGAAGGATATATTGGCCCTAGCACTGCTGCTTGCTGGCAAGGAGAGGACATAGCTGCTGGTGGGGTTATGCCCTGGCAGTCCCCTGGGCACAGTACCTGCTCCAGTTAAATCGTACTCCCAAGCACACATACTCAGGAAAGTGCAAGAGGAGGTTTTCAGAGCTCAGCTACCTCAGGCCATGAACATCTCCTACTACCAGCACACTCAATAAACAGGGTGACATCTTCACCAGCAGCAGATATTGCCACAGGGATCCCTGTGCCATGGTTCCCATGCCTCCGGATGTAGCCCTGAGATGGTATCTCCGGTGGGCCAGCTTTCCCAGCCCTCCACATGTTCTAAAGGAACAGCATGGAGGTTAAAGCAGGCACTGTCAGGAAGTCTCCTTTGACCCTTCTGTGATGCCCAGCATGTCCTAGGGACAGCATGTCCCCATGTCAGCTCCCTGCCAGGGCCTATCCAAAGGCAAAGCCGACTCAGGCTGCTGTGTTTACCACTCTCCTCTCTCCCCTGGGACCACAAGCACCAGAGAGAAGTAATTCCTGCTCCATCTTGGCATGAAACACCAAAACTGAAACACATCATTCCTTAGAACTTAAAGAAACAGAAATGAGCAAAACATCTTCTACCAAATGCAGGCAGCCCAACTGCCTTTGTAGCAATCTCCAAATCTCTTCAGATTTATAGGTGAGTATGTCAGATGCAAGGACTAACAGCACCATTTCCCTGGCAGGGCAGGCACATGACAGTGAGGAGGAAGGAGCCCCCACACTCCTGGCTGCAGGCTGGCAGGGCTCCCAGAATACCCCCAAGCCCTGGCAGAGCACAGAAACCAGAGTGGGGGAGTTGCTCCAGCAGGAATGGCTTTTTTCCTGGCCATTCTGCTGGCTGTTAGTCAAGCAATGGAAGGAGGTGCACAGGAAGTGAGACCATGCAGCTGTAAATCCAGTCAAGTATAATGATGTTTTTTTAAGCATATTTTCTTGATTTCCCTCCCAAGGGACTAAACCCAAAAGATGGTTATGTTTGATCTTTAGGTAACCCAGAAACAAAGTGTTTCCCAAACAAATAATCACATTGCAGTCTGACAATGGTCATTATTACAAAAGAGCATTTTATTTCTGTTTTTTTTCTGGGTGTACTATATTGCAATGTAACACTATGCAGGTCTATTATCATATTAAGATTCTTGTTACAGAATTAAGTTTGTCCATTTGGTCAAATTTCAAAGTTTTTTCTTGGCGTTCCTACAGGACTCGTCACCACTTTAGCACATGAATTATTGACGTGCCAGAAAAGTTATATAAGACTTGGAGCAGGCGCTTTCCAATCAGAATTTGCAAAAGTTGTTGGGCTGGCTGGATGCACGAGGTCAGCACAAGTATCCATTCTAATTTTGACAAAGGGGGAGATGCACATCTCCAGATTTTTGATCACAAAGTAGATTTGCTTGTCAGGCTCAATGTACCGTGAAGGTTGTCTTCTTACTTTTGATGCAATCTTTGGAATCTCTAATTCTGTTACCAAGGAAGATTTTTATTATTTTTGAGGAATAATGAAAAAATGCCTTGCTTAAATTCTGGAACTGTCATACTTGTTAGGCACCTCATTAATATAAGTAATTATATAAACTCTTTGTATATATATATATATATACAAACCATGCTAAAGTATTGTCCACAAAATGTCCATCCATTCTAAGTCAAATACTATTGGTCACAGAAAAGTCTAGTATGAATTGCATGTGAATATACGTATGAGCTGTAAATGATTCACTGAGTAAATATGGCACTTTTACATATTTTCCTGGATGTTATAGAGAACTAGGAAACAATCTTCCCTCAGCTGACTCATTTCTAAGTTACTGTAACACGGGTTTGGAAAATACACCCCAGAATAGACAGTAAGAAGTTTAGAAAAGTCAACAGTGCAGCTACCTGAGTTTGTTTCATTAAGAAATTAACAGTAATGTGATATTTTATCATCCACTGTGAGCCTGAGGGTTGTCTACTCCCAAAAGCCAAGCTGCCTAACCCTGCTATACATAAAACAGCACAGTTCTCCAAGCACATGGCTCAGCAAGATGATGAACTGACCTAGCATCTCCAAAGGGACTTGCCTTGCCTTCTTCTTGTACAGATCCCAGATGCAGAGTCCTGTCCCCTAGTTACTACCATCCTAGTGTCCATCCAATCCTTTATAGAGCTGATCTAGCAGAAAATTAGTCCCTTTTAAAGACTGGTATAATTTTCTGCTGGCTTAAAAAACTGATTTATCCTGTGGAGGGATCAGACCAGCACCAGACCTATAAAGGTACGTGAGAAGCAGCTGGAACGTGTTGGCAGGAATAGGGAGCATGGGAGGAGCGGAGAGCTGCCCCTTTTTGGTGACAGTGAGCTGTCAGACTGACAAAGCTGTCTCAGCTCACCAAACCCTTGGAGAAGATACAGTTATTAGTGTGAAAGTGCTTAGACCGGTATAGTTTATTCCTAGCAAAGTGAATAAAGATATGCCAGCACAAGGCACTTTATACTCATGTAACTGTGTCCACATGAGGGGTTGCACTGGTATAAATATAATCAGTAACAAACAAAACCCCACATCCCCTAGGTGATGTATTTACAAAAATGGCATAGAACACGTCTCCAACCTTCAGTTATGAGGTGTGCATAACTTTGATTCAGAAACCAGACCACAAACTACACATGAAACAACATGAGACACAAAATAAATTAGGGATTTAAAATGCTACATCTAGGAATATAAAGACTTTAAAAAAAAACTTTAAATGTAATCCCATATTTAAAATCTAAGTTAGACAACTATACAGCTCCACCAATTACCTGGACATTTCAAACAGTTTACATTCATCAGGGAAAACAGCACTTTGGTTTACATAATTAGGTTAATATGAGCAATGAAATGTTTCTCTTCCTCACATAACGTCAAAGTGAAATACATTTAAAATATATATACTGCCAAGCTGTTCCAGTAAGTGCATTCCACACACTAGTAAGGGTAGCTCTTGCAATAGCTACATCAATTATAGGTCTTCAACAGAACTAAATCAAACGCCTTTAAAAGAGCTTGATTTGATTCCTTCATGCCTGACCCATTTTTGATTAATCACATAGATCTTCTCCAGAACATAGTCAAGCACAAAAAATAAGTCTGACCTGGTACTGTGGCAAGCTCACACACCAAATTGCACAGCACACCCTGGATTAATGAGCAAGGTCTCATTGTAGCTTGTCTCCCCACCTTTATAAGTCATACTCATAAACCAACTGTATGCTTTTGTACCAAGCTCAGTAACTCAGATTAACTGTAGCTCAAGACACACAATGGCAGTCAGAAAACATTTAAGAGCAATCAATCTGACAACTGTTGAATATTTTACATAAATTTAAACAATCAGCAATTCAACCTCTGCAGTTTATGAACAGCATTGCCTCCTAGAGAAATAAGGACTTATTCTTAGATATTCTTGTGAAGCATTTATCAAGTGCCTGAATCTGACTAAAATATTTGTTGTTGGATACAATGAAGAGATCTCCTCCCAGCAAAATACTTTACTACTTTTGATTACCTTAAATTAGATTGTGAGCAGCACATCCCTTTAAAACCTGACTAAAAGAAATCAAGTGGCTGGATTAAGTAAACAGCTAAACATGGCTTCAGAGGATAAAGTTCCCAACCTGATGCACAATCATCAGAGATTTTAAAAAACTTCCAACTTTAGGATTTCCAATTTAATTACTCTCTGGGAGATGAAAGCATAGCCTCCATCATTGTCCTTGGGTATGCTGAGTAGGCTGAGACTTGTGAGAAATTAATGTATTTATTTAACCTCATTTTTGCAAATCTGCAAATGTTCCTGTACTAAGCTTAGTTTTATGCTACCCAAGCTAAATCAAGGAGCACACTGGAGGATATTTCCTTGTCAGAAGCTTTACAAACTAAGTATGATTGCACTTTTGCAGGACCTCATTCCTAGAAGGTGCCAAGGAATTTGGTGGGGAAGTGGGCTGAGGGGGCAGAGGGCACCTTCTCTCTTGCAGCACTGGTGTTTAAGGGAGGATGGGGTTTTTCAAGACAGCATTTCATCTTGCTGAGTTGACATTTCCCATACAGTGAGCTCATTGCACCCCTTCCTCAAGTGAGTAGGACATGGGCAGCCACATCCCTTTGCGCTGTTAGAAAAACCTTCAACATGAGTCACTTTGGTCCTGGTTCCACTGTGAACTGTGAGCTTACTCTTCCTGCACCAGAAAGGAAACAGCAGTGAGTGCCTCCTGCTCAGTGCAGTGTATGTGCATGGACAGCCAGACTGAATTGCCAATAGGCTCTGAAGGAGTTCTGCATGCTCCCTCTCACCTGTTAAAATAAATAAAGAACCTTTTCTACTCACTTTGACTATCTGAGAAAACCCTGTTGTAAGTAAAAAGGGATTGTCAGCCTAGATTTGATCTTGTTAGATGCTGAACACCTTCTGCTGCCACTGAAGAAAAGAGAAAACAAAGGTATTCAACACCTGCAGCACCACCTGTTGAAGACCATGTTCTAAGGGATTAACAATAACTAGGAAGAAAATATAATCATCTACTACAAACTATGCAACCCAAAGCATACATCTTAAACACAGTTTCCCTGGTGGAATTAGGAAATTGAAAGAAAAACCAGCAGACAAAATCATTTACTTTTACCAGTAAAAACTAAGTTACAGATGCCCTTGTTCTCAGGGCAAAACAAAACTTTAAAACATCTTAAACCAGTGAAAAAATACGAGAAAATTTTATTTAAAAATATATGTACTCCTTACTCCAAATGTGTTTGTACAGAAAGGATTTGAAAAAGAAAAAAAACAACGACAAATGCATATTCGGAGTATGCATTCTCTAGAGCATTTTTGGTAGAGGTGCTAATTCTGTAAAACTGAGCAAGAAGTTATTCAGCTTTCATTTGCTCCCTGACATCAGAAGGCAAAGTTTCAAACAAGTTGTCCTCTACAGTGAAACCAGTCCTCTTCAGAGCTCTACAATCACCGAGCTCAGGTGGGAGGATTTCAAAGTGATTGCCTTTAATATCCAAGGAGGAAAGCAATGTCAAATTACCAATTTTAGGCGAAAGGACCGACAAGTTATTTTTCCCAATTTTCAGAGTCTTAAGTTTTTTGCAAAAGTATAGTTCATCTGGCACACTCTCCACTTTGTTGCAAGTAATGGAAAAGTATTGTAAACTCTGCAGAACTCCTATTTCAGGTGGGATAAAGCGAATGTCATTGTAAGACAAATCCAAATATCTGATTTTGTTGCATAGGAATAGGTGGGACGGAAGAACTTCTATTTTGTTATGGCTGAAGGAAAGCCGCTCTAGACTCGTGAGTTTCTTTATATGCTCTGGGATGTAGGTTATACTGTTGTACCACAGCTTTAGAATTGTCAATTTTCGCAGATGTTGAAAACTTACTATTTCTTCAATGGATTTGAGGTTGTTTTCCTTTAGATCCAATTCCTGAAGACTGAGAAGGCTGAAGACTGCATGAGGTATGCGCTCTAAATCACAATGAACCAATTCCAGCTGTGTCAGGTTGACCATCTTCTTCAGGTTGTTGAGCATCACTAACTTAGTGCCATCATTATGGATACACAACTTTTGCAGGTGACTTGAAACATCAACTGCAGATTGTGGGATTTTGGACAAATTACTTTTTATGTGAAGAACTTTTAGGCTTTTAAGCTCCCGAAAAGACTCCAGTGTAATGTTTTTAGAAATATCGTGACTTAGGGACCCAATTAAATAGAGCTCTTCCAAATTTCTGAGGCCATACATCCAATGTGGAAGTTCTCTGATGTCATCAAACTTGACACTCAAGATCTTGAGATTCTCCTTCAGAAAAGCCAAGGCGGCACTGTGGATCTTCACAGAGCACTGGTGCAATGAGAGCTCCTGAAGATTGTCCAACTGTGCAATGGTTGCTGGTATCATTACATTATTAATTATTTCAAGTTTCAAAGACTGCAGCTCAGTAATTTCAAACACTGTGTCTGGTAGTCCGGAAAGCATGAAAAGCTGTAGCTCCAAATGGCTGTGGGAGTTTGTCTGTAGCCTCTGTCGCAGTTTATCTGCAGTCCACTCATTGTTTAGGTTCAGCTGTTTCAGCTTATTTTCACTGACTTCAGACAGGAAGACAGCAAAGCGCTTGGAGTAGAGAGGATCATACTGATCGATCATATGAAGCATAAAAGCAAAGTCATTCTTGACATCTGGGATATCATCGATTCCCGTCTCTTGCCGAACGTACTCAAAAGAATATTCTTTCAGAGAACGGTAGAACAACCAGTACAGTGTATAAAGGCATGTCAGGCCATAGATGCTTACAAAGCACAGGTAGCAGTAAGAAAGTTTAGAGAACAGGTGTGCCATCGTGTGATTACAGCAAAAATTCTTGTATCCTGTCATGTCTTCAATATCAACGTTACAGACTACTGTAAAATTAACTTCTGAGACAAGTGCTGTGTTGTAAGCAATAATAATAAGGAATTTAATTACCTTAAGTACAGTTTGGCGAACGTACATGACATAGAGTATATCACCCTCCTCAACATGCAGTCTAAATTTCTTCACCTTTTCAAATAGTGCTTTGGCCTGTTCACCTTCTTTTTTATCTAATGCCCCAGGTGTTCCCTTATCCACAACTAACTTCTCAGGGATTGATTTTAAAGACTGTGTCTTGACCAAAGTGCCTTCAGTGCTTGGCTGAGCAGTATTAGACTTATTAATGTTGTTCTTCCTGTTATCCTTCTCCTCAGAGTCCTCCCCTGACACTTCAGATAAAGCTCTTGTTGTCCAGGGAGAATCAAAACATTTCCCAAGTATTGAAATGAAGTGTTCAATCTTGGAGCTTGATCCAGGGAATTTGAACCAGAAGTTACTACACAGCATGAAGACCAGTGTGTGTATAAGGACAAGGTAAGGGAAGTACTTGGCATACCAGTGCAGAGCCCGTTCATAGCACACCTGATTTATAAAGCTGTATTGCTGAAGGTCCAAATCAGTCTTGAGTCCTTTCATTTCAACTGTAGCTGGAGGGGTGGATGGCTTCAGTGGTGGAAGGGGGGTGGTATCTGGTATCGTGTTAAACACATTTGAACTGTTAGACTGGTTCTGGCAAGGCTGGACGCGCTTTGGAAGGCATATTATCTTGTCTTGCATGACCTGGAACATACAAAAAGATATCTTTTGAACTGATGTACAAACAATGGTGGCAGCACCAATGGGTAGCTGTCCTTAGAGTACCTCCAGCTGCCAGGCATTCCTCCACACTTGGCCCCACAGGCTGTGCTGTTATTATTTTCAACAAGACACTTGTTCTATATGCCAAGAACTAGGCATATAGAAAGAACCCCTTTCTATCTATGGTTAGCTTTCCATAATGTCAATAAGAGGGCATTGAGATGATCCAGAAAAAGAAATGTGGGGAATGCTTCCAGAAAAGACCAGGGACCTCCTGCTCTGCTCTCCCCAGAGAGAGACTGTTACTGCCGGGTGTATTCACCCTGGCTACACAATGTTCAGAGAGAGCTTAGGCTTGACAGCAGCACAACTGCATTCATGTGGCTACACCCGCGCACAGTGATGTCTCATCACACCAAAAATGGCTGACAAAGGGCTAACGTGAGCATACCTATGCTGTGACATTATTAATCTTCAGTCTTAATAAAGACAGATAAGGACAGTGATGGCATTTGTGTGTGCGTGGACACAAATTTTATTTAGTTTCTCACACATACACATAGCGTCCTCATAGAATTGTAGAATGATCTGGGTTGGAAGAGGCCTTAAAGATCATTTACTTCCAACACCCTGCCATGGGCAGGGAGCCTTCCACTAGACAAGGCTGCTCAGAGCCCCATCCAACCTGGCCTCAAACACTTCCAGGGATGGGGCACCCACAATTTCTCTGGGAACTTCAACCTGTTTCACTGCCTCAACATCCTCACAGTGAAGAATTACTTCCTAATGTCTAATCTAAACCTACCCTCTTCCAGCTAAAAGCTCTTACTCCTTCTCCTATCACTACATGCCCTTGTCCAAAGTCCCTCTCTATGGGGGGCTTCTGTAGAATGGACGACACACCTGGGAGAAAAATCTAGCTCTGTTTTTGAGTCTGTCTATTAAACAAACAAACAAGAAATTTTCTTAATCTGGGATTGTCATCCATGTTGATAAAAAGAGGTCAGAGTGCCTTTAGAGACCAATCACCTTTGGTTTAATCTGGGATAACAGCTCTGAGTTCAATGCAAGGCTCCCTACAGGTCTGAATTTAAAATGTAAATCCATGTGATACACCAAGGAGCTCTCTTACTTGCCCTGAATGACTAACTGAGATTAGCCCAATTGAAGAATGTGTGTGTAGTGTAGATGTACTCCTTGACATCGTGGTTGTTGAAAGCACTAAATATAAGGTATGCAACAAGAACTACTGAAATCAGACAACCTTTATGATCCACCCTGGTGTAGGGAGATGCAGAGATAAGACCATATGTGTTTTGAACAGTATCACTGCCATAACTGTTGACACATCAAAAACTTATGTAGTTAATCTATGTCTGTAAACTGTCTGCTACTGTGATATACACCCTTAGTTACATCCTGGATTTATGTATCTCACAATAAGTTGGAATAAAAACCATTTGTCTATTATTTCAGTCTTTCCAGACATTATTTTCCACTGTGCTTCCTCTAATCAAGCAGGTAAACTTAAAACAGGTAACAGATATAACAGATTATTTACTTTGTGTGGTTAAAGCAAATATCTACTAATGCAAAATTCAGCTCTGTATAAAGAGATTTTTAAATATAAATGTTGTATCAACTGAAAATACTTGAGAATGGAGAATACAGGCAAAGCTACAGTTGATTTCATGTGAAATTTGAGACATAGTGTATCTAAATCCTAGGCAATGTAAGTGAGCAAATTCCTCTGAAATAAGAGCTCTGTCAATGTGTCCCTTTAGCTCCATTTCAAAGTCATGCCAAGAAATGTGAGATCCATGTTTGTACCCATACTGTAACTTTATATTTTTGTGGAGTCATCCCAAACAGTATTTTTTCTTTTTTTTTCTGCTTTTGGCTCGTCAGCAAAATGTAACAAACAAGTGACTGACAATAATGTCAATTGTTTATGTGTAAGCATCCTCAGAGACATTTTGGAATGGAAGAGACATAATATTAGCTGTGGGTGCTGTTAATAAAATCAGCACATTAATTTCAAATTCTTAAAGCATAATGACAGAAATAATATTAACATTTGCTAAATAAAGAAAAAGAGGAATTACAAAATTCCATTTTTTAAACTTTCAAAAGGCAAAATGGTAACAAATAAGAACTGAAGCTGACAATCTGTTTTGTTATGCCAAACTGAGGTGAAAACAGTGATCCAGACACCAGCCAAACCAACAGCTCTTATCTTAGTTGGCACGGGTAGTTGGCACAGTTCCATTGACTCTAGTGCAAGTCTGCTGATTCACAGCTGCTAAAAGTCTGGTCTGTGTCATTTGATGTTGCTACTTAAACAGCTTTAATCCTAGGACCAGCACATTTTTGCTTTGTTCACAGTGAGCCCAAGAGCTAAAACAAGATGGGACACCATCCTTCCAAGGCCCATCCTCACTTGTGGTGCTTTCAGCAGCCCCGGGAGCCACGCCTCCGTCCCTCTGATTTACCTGTAACGTGCACCCGAACACTCCGATCATCAGCATGGCCACCGAGAGATAGTCCGTGAACACATCCCACCAGGGCTTCAGCACCCGGAACGCCGGCTGCTGCTCCGAGAACTGCCGGAACTCGGTCACAGGAATCATCGTCCTGCAAAACAGCAAGGCCAGCTCAGTCTCCTGCAGCTCGGACCCCTCACACTATACGAGCACGTGAAAAAACCTCCTCTGTAAATCCAACTCTCAGGATGTGGCATACAAGTTCCCAGCCACTGACACCCCACCTCAGAAGAGGGATGCTCGTGCTCTCACTATACAACTGCTGGAAGAGAGGGAGGGAGAGCCTGCAATCCCATCAATGCAGGCAAGCAAATCCCTCTCTCTGTTGACTCCAGCCATCTCTGATGGGTCAGTGAGGCCTCCTGCATCCTTGGAAACCAGCCCATTCTGTAGACAGAGATGTTCAGCATCACACACACTAGCCTTGATCTCAAATGTCTGGCTGAAATGCTTGTCCTGCATTCAAACTTGACACACCTTTTTAGCTATCGTGTTTTGTTCACTTCCATTTTATTCATACTGGTTTCAGGAATGCTTTGGAATATTTTTGTGCATACTCACTGCAGTTTTAAATCTGCTGTGTTTTGAAAGCAAGTTCCTAAAGTGCTTTAGGTAACCAAAACTACAGCCAGATCAAGGGCTTTATCTTCATTTCAGATGTGTAGGCTTACATGTGAGATGTGTAATCATGTCCTCTGAAAAATCAGCTAATACATGAGCATGTACAGGCAAAGCAACTGATATTAAAGCCTACAGCATACTGTGTAACTGAATCCTTGAGATCAAACCAGTACTGAAACTCCTTAGTAAGTTACAGTGGAAAGATAAATTCAGATGGGAATGTAACAAAAATACTCCCAATAGCAATTAACAAAATTTGTCCATTAACTAACATCATAAATGCTCACCACAATCCGTTCATATCACAGTAATACTGCAAGTCTATAATCCTGATTCAGCTGCACACTGGGACCCATTAATGTGGGTTTGGTGACATCCATTTCTGTGCAGGCTTAGTAATAAGCACACATTTGCTGAGAGGCTGCCTAGGAACTCAGGAGATTCAGTTCATTCAGAGCCAGGGAACAGGAAGGGAATGATTCAAGCCCTAATGGCTGCAATTCACTGCAAGTGTACAGCCATCCTAAGGATTAAGAACTGACCCCCACTAACTGGCCATACACATGTGGAAGGGTGCTCACTTTGGCACCTTCTTAGGGACCGCTCTGTCTCTCTGCCTGCCCATCTGATCCTCAGGAGGTACTGCAGTCCCCAAAGGCATAAGGTGAAGTCTGTAAATTAATTTGCAGTAGTAGTAGGCTGGGGCTTTGCAGCTGAGTAGCGTAACAACTTTTGTTCCTTGCCCCCCTCTCCCCTTCCAACCCGTCCATGTTGTTTTAAGCACTACTTGGCCAGACAGGAGAATCACTCTCTCAGCCTCCTGTCCTTCTGAAGTCTGTCCCCAGAATGCAGGCTACAATGCCAGATGAAACTGCACACACCTCTTGCACAACTGGCAATCCCCAAGATGAAGCCAGGCTGTCCTCAATAGCACTTTCAAATTAACAGACCATCAGTGAAAATGATGGCAATGCAAGCCTGACTGCACACAGCCAGGTCAGAGGCTTGGCAGCATCCTTGCCAACAGGCCTGAATTGCTGCAGTGCTGGCAGAGGAATGCAGCATTTGTTATCAAATGGCATGCAGCCAGGAACCCCAATTCTGCTTTTTGTGTGCTTGTCTTGCAAACGTTAGCAGACATATCAGGGAAGATATACCTCTACAGCAGAGAAAAGCTAGGGTGGCTGTTGGGACAAACCCTTGCTGCCTTTCACTCTTCTTTAACAAATACGGGTGGAAAAAAGTGGATCTCATCAATTAGAAGTGCCCCATGTAGCTTTAAGTACATGCTCAGCACTCCTTCATCTAAACCTCTGCTGGCAGCTCCCGGTGGCACCTGAGCTGAAGAACATCATACACAGTCTCTCTTCCATTCCAATATGCATTTCACTGCCACTGGTAAGGAATTACCCTTCTCTTTTTATTTCTACATAAAATGCAGGTGACTGAGTAGCTGCTGGTAAGTTGGTTTTTTTTTTTAATCAAGCATTGAAAAACTTAGAAAATTCTCAAAGGAATCCACTAATCCAAATGTTAGCTAAGCAGTTGCCATGCAACAGTCCTGCTCAAAGTTTTGTAACACATATACTACTGTTGGCTCAGGTTTTGAGGCCAGCTGGCTGACTGGAATACCATCAGTGCTCCCAAGAATACTTATCAACAGATTGCTTTAAAATCATGACATTTTCTCCCCACCTCTGCAATAATGGCTTAGGAGTGCTTTTTCATATTCTGACAGCACAGCCTCTAGAAATCCTATTTTAAGGGTTTTTTTTTTTTTTAAAGGATAAACAATTTGAGTGCCAGGTAAAGACAGAATTATGTTTCCTGCAGTGGAGATCTTGACAAAATGCAAGTGCTCACATGCACGGAAATGTATGGAGACCCAGGAGTTGCTTGTTAGACACCCAAGCAACTGTGGATCTGAGCCACAGTGTTATGAAAGGCGGCAGCACTGAATCAGGGACAGTGCCTCTGATGGTACAGCAGATGGGAGTGGAAACTATCTTGCAAATTACTGTGCAGGGACAGCTTTCAGACCAAAAAATTCTTTGGCTGTTTTTTATAGGTTTCACTATGTATTTTTAGGGGTTCCTAAGTGATGTGTGGGGAATTTAGATGAAGGTTCTGATATCACAAACACATGCTGACCCCTTGTTCCCTTCAGAGGCTGTTGTTTGCATACCGTGACTCCTCATTAGTAAAGTGCACATACTGTTATCCCCATTAATGGGCCAAGCAGAGGGAGAGCTGCACACAGAAAGCCCCTCTGAACCATCCTGGAAAACCCATCTCTGGGGGTGGAAGGTTTGCAGTCCAACACCAGACATCAAAACCTGTCTGCCACTAATGTTTTCCTATATTGCTAAAAAAAGGAAAACAAACATTACTGAATGATGACAATAGTACCGCACATAAAATAACAGCAAAAAACCCAGCAATGTCTACTAAGAGACAATATTTTTTAGCTTTGCGGAAAAAAGACATTTGCAAGAAATGTTAAATGGCAATTGAATGTGATGAAGTAGGGAAACCATTTTGCAACACTCAATGGAGGAACCCTATTGCCTCTCCCCTTGCTGTATTAAGAATCAAGGAAAATGCTGGAAAGAACTGCAGTGCAGCCTAGGCTAACCACACTGCTGACATCTGCACACAGAACAAAATGACACCAAGTCACTTTTCATTTGTCTCCCACTTCCCTCTAGCATTTTTTCCATTCTGGTTTCTCCAGGGATGGAAAAGACTATCAGCAGCAACTCAGAGCTCAGAAAAGACACAACAGGTCCACCTGGCTCAGAGCAATCCTGAAAAATCCCTCCTGGCCATGCCCAAAGTCCAGCTCTTTCCCACTGCTACACCCAAAGGTGCACCACTGCCAGACTCATTTATAATCACAGACAAACCAGATCTGCACAAAATAAAATTATTCAATCAATCATCAATTTGAACAAATCAAGGAATGCTAAGAAGTCACACTACAGTCCAAGTCACAGCACACCATTTACTGTAGGACACCATCTCTGGGACAGCACACCATACACTGTAGTTTCTTACCTCTTCTTGTAAAAAGGAGATCAAAGACACGGAGTTCAACATTTCAGCCGGTGAAATCTAAGACTGCATTACTAATTTGCGTTCACTCAGATTCAAAATGTTATTTAATTGCACAGTACACTGTAGCTGAAATGTGGCATCTGACTTATTGTAAAATATTATTCTAATTTACTTTAGTAAATACTAGAGTTCTAAATACTGGATATTCTTTTCAACTAAAATCAGAATTTGTTCTTTTTTTCTCCTGTATTTTTAGTAATCCTCAGACCCTAGATAAAATAAAATGGTACATGAAATAAATCATATGATAGTCAGCTACCAGAAGGAAATAAAAAATGAACTTGGATTAAAAAACAGTTGTACTGGCCGCTAAGCAGTGTCATAGAACAGAGCTGTAGGTTTGCCAGATTAAATAAAAATAACAATAATAAGTAAAAAAACAAACAAGAAAAAAACAGTAACAAAAAATCCCAAAACAAACAAAAGAAAAAAAAAAACAAACACAAAAACACCGGACGGGAGAGAAATCAGTTGTGATTCTTATTTTAAAATTTCTAAGAAATGTAGAAAACTTGTTGAGTGAAAATGAATATGTCATAATAAGATTAAACACTTGAATGCAGGTTCAAGTGTGATACCTACTCCATCAGAAAACCCAACTACAGGAATCAGCTAATGCATAGGACATTAGGGGCGAGACACAACAAATTAACGTGACCTAAAAGAGCTAAGGAGAATAAATAGATCCAAGTCAGAGACAAAAGTACTGGAACCAAATTAGACTTAATAAATCAACAGATCGAATCAAAGGCTGATTGTGAAACGCCACACCGTGGAGCAAACCAGCCTCTCAGCAGTCGGTTTATATCAGAGGGAATAAAGGAAAGCAGTGAGGACAATTTGGCAGTGAGGATGGCCCTTGCCAGGGCGGCTAAAGAGAAAACCGAGGCACCGGGCAATGCACGTGACGTCCCAGCAGAATACAAAGGAAATCAATCCCTGAACTCCCTGCCCACGGGGAGCTCTGGAGGCGGCTCAGGCGGGCAGCCCGGGGGTTCGTGGCCTGAGTGCCACCAGCCCGACTGCCCCCCGCCACAGCAGCCCCAGGGACCAGCGTGCCCTGGCCCGCACTGCTCGCCGTCACAGCACGGCCACACAGCCCTGGGGACAAGCCCTGGCCTTGCCTTTGTGCTTCACAGGTAGGCACTGTGAGTTGCTCGGCACGGCTTTGTGCCCACCGAGGTGCTGTGCCCTGCCTTGCAGCAGCACAGCACACAAGGGACCCCAGTCAGAGCCAGGACACACCGTGCCAAATGGGCAAACACACGGGGACATGGAAATTGACACACCCCCTCATTAAGCTGCATTCATCCTGTGTCTTGAGAGACTCTTCACAAAGCAAAAGCATTACTACTGAGAAACCTGCTTTTCTGGTACAACCCTGAACAAAGCTGCTTTTGGCTTGCAGCACCTTCCAGGCCCCAGGCCCAAGCTCTTGCTGGGTGACGGCTGCTATTTTTAAGTGGATTCTCACAGAGCCACTTCATTCGTGTCACGGAGCGCAGCTGCGCGGAGTGGCAGCAGCCCTCAGGGGAATGACGGGGTCCTGC
>VXBQ01004313.1:10946-47594 GCA_013400175.1 Phainopepla nitens | reverse complement strand
GGGCGCGCCCGCGGCATCCCCGGCCGGAGGGGCGGAGAGGCGGAGGCTGGCGGAGCAGCCGCGGCACGGACGGGCCGGACGGGGGCTGCTCCGCGGCCCGCACGGAGCGCGGTCGGTGCCGTGGGAAGCCGCGAGTCGCCGTCCCGTCGCGGGCGGCTTCGCACCGCGTCGGGAGAATGACAGCACAAATTGTGATGGAAAGATCTGGATCTCAGCGCGCAGGGCCGTGGAACGACTATAAAGAGACCAGGCTGTAAAGCGCCTGGGACTGTATTAACAATGGAAAAGTGTCTCAGAGAGTGACAATTGGAAACACAAACTTCTGGCCCAGCGATTCAAAAAGCACAGTCTGAAAACTGCTGCTGAAAGAAACCACATGTTTAAAGGGACTTTTGTCTAACGTTTCCAGAAAGATTTACATCTCTGGCAGAGCAAAGAGACAGGACAAATTCTGCATCAGAGGAAGGTACTTGCCCTCCAATAACTTGCCCCTAACCTTAGGGGTAGTGTGTGTGTCCCCCTAAGGACACTACAAGTATGCAAACAAGGAAATACAAATATGTAAGCCCACTGGGGAAGAGTTAATGAAAACAAACACAACATGATGCCTCACAGCTGTTTTGCTGCAAAAATGTTAACTGCATTGGGATGTGAACCGAAGGTCTGCCAGGGATAGCTGTGGGGAATTCTGACTTCATGTACTTTGTGACCGTCTGCTTCAGGGACTGTTGAGGGCAGACTCACGTTCCTCATTTGGGAATCATGGATGTGATTTATAGCTGTGGGAGTTCGGTTCATCGTTTGCCTGAAGTGTTTGCTTAAGTGCTTTGTTGTGCAGAGCTGCTTTTCTCAGATGAAACCTGAAGGCTTTCTGAGGCACCTCAAGAAATGAGGGTCTGAGTCTGACAGGAGCTGGAAGATGATGTCAACATAGCTCCCTCACAGTCCTTCAGAGCTACCAGACTAAAACATTTCAGCAATATTGCACCATTACATAATTTTAAGTGTTCCCCCCATACTTTGCAGGATATGGCTAAGAAATAAAACAGGACAAATGAGCAAGGTTTCCACATGGACAAAAGCACTGAGTTTCTTTTTCTGAGCTGAAGAAATAGTTATGGGGGCTGCTGTGTTCATTTTATTGGTTTCTTTCCATTACTCTTAACTCCTGGCAGCAGCTTAGAGAATCCCTCCCTGTCCTGGATGGTTCCTTCTTTCAAACATTTGGAGGCAGTTGTTCCGTTCACCCTTTCATCATCGCTTAGCTCATTTAATCTTTCCTCATAAGTCAGTCCCTCCCGTTACTTAATTGTGGTGCTGCTTTTCCCTGAACTCCCTCTCAGTTGCTCGTTTATTTTACGGTGACATGGTGGCCAGTAATCCTGCCATTGTTAACGTTTCCTGTTGTGGACTTTTGGGTTATTTTTGTTCTGAGTTACTGCAGTACTTGGAGGACTGAGCTAAGCTTCCCCTGTGAAGAATAATTACAGGCAAGGTCACTGATACTGCAGTAGAAAACATGGTCCATGGATAAATATAGCTGCTGAGTGTGAGGATGGAGGCTTAGTGTAGTTCTGGTAGAAGAAGGCCGAAAAATACATGTTTGATAGTAAACACAACTGTGGCTCCAAATACCTCTGTTCTAGTGGAAAAATTCTGCTGCCTGCAGAAAAGTGTAATTTATTTACAAATTCCTGCATTATTTTAAGACCGTCTAGGCCAGTGAAATCTGAAGTAACTTTGGAATATTTCTTTTACTAAAATGGTAGGCAACAGTAATTGGATTCGACCATCTGTATGACTGCAACTTTTGACACGCTTTGATTTCACTGTTGCTTTTTTCATTGACTCCAAAGGAATGTGGGATAGATCACATAAGAACTGTCTTTCCTCCAAACTTAGTACATTTGCCTTTTACTGTCAATTGACTTATTCTGCCATTCATAACTTGCAGATTCTCCAAGTGTCATTGCTGCTACTGAGTGCTACCTTGCAGTACTTACACTGCAACAGAACAGGGGGCAGGGTTTGATTTGCACAAAAGTTAAAACTATCACAGACCAGCCTCTAAACTCAGCTGAACATGGGGACAGATTGCACTGCCAGTGCTTACATTCATGGAGCAATGCTTACATTCTGTGTTCGTGGAACCATGGGCTGATTCTCACGTGTGATCCAGGTTCAGGATGCCTAATCCTGAAGTCCTTTCTCAGCACCAACTGCCAGAATACAGCCCCCATCTTCTAGTGATTCTTGCTCAGAGGTCTGTTTTGTTTCTTTTTTTTTTTTTTCCCTCTCCAATTTCTTCATGATTTGAGGATGCACCCTGAAAAAACACAAAGCCATCCCATACCCTGAAGTCTGGGGTCCCAAGAGCCACACTGAAGCTGGGTCTGAGGGGATAGTGCTGCACAGAGCTTGACAGAACATTTACCCTCAGCTTCAGGAGAGATCAGAGTAAGAAACCCAGAGTTTGAGTGCCACAGCTCTGTCTGTGCTTGGAAGCACACCCACAAAGAAAATGCTTTTCATCAGTCATCTCTCCAACAACTGTTGAAAACAGCATAATCTGCTAACACAGAAAGCTAAATTGCTTTCAGACGAAGCGCTGAAAAAGCGATGTGATTTGATTCAACTCAAATCCAAAATGCATGATTTGACAGCTCTAGTACTTCTTAGCTGCTTGAAGTTTGTCAGAATTTATCTTTTCCCTCATTTGTTTTTCTCCAGTTTCACATTTTAACCCTTCTCACCCCAGATTAATGTTTTTGGAATATGAATTTTAAGTGCACCAGATGTTTAAATAATAGCAGTGCACTGGAATACAGACTTCTAAAATAAATTGCATGGTTGCTATGGGCTGGGTCTGGGAAGTTGAAGCAAAGCTTCAGAGCAGGATGAAGAATACAGCCGTTTCTTAAGCCCACAGCATTTTCCAAGTACTAAAACTTGATTTAATCAGAAGGAAGACACCGAAAGGATGTTTAATCTCATGAGCTCTTTTGTTGTTTGTAAGTGAAGAAGAGCCACATTCATCACTGATATGATTTCAATGAAAGCATTGCAACTGCCTCACTGAAGAATTTGGCCCAAGTAAATGTCTTTAGAGCAGCTATTGACAGCTGTCCCCACATATTGTTGAGAAAATACAGAGCTAAAGATATACCAAAAGAAATAGAACTAGCTGCCATATTTCTGACCTTTGGCTGAACTGGAGCTCCTGGATGTGAAGGTTGCTTTACTTCTGTAACACTTCTGATCATCATTAAGTTTTCTTCAGTGATCTGTCTGAAAGCATCTTCCCAACTGAGGAGCTACGCAGCTGTGCCTGGTCTGGCTCTTCCAGCTCGGAGCTACTGAGCTGTGCACTTCACAGGATACAGCATCTTATCTAATTTTAGATGTGATGCAACGAGTGGGGGTAGCTCA
This sequence comes from Phainopepla nitens, assembly GCA_013400175.1. Classification (NCBI taxonomy): domain Eukaryota; kingdom Metazoa; phylum Chordata; class Aves; order Passeriformes; family Bombycillidae; genus Phainopepla; species Phainopepla nitens. The sequence continues at coordinate 44,165 of VXBQ01004313.1, read as the reverse complement.
CATGAGGCAGGAGGGATGAAGCCCAGCGCAGCTCGAGCTCAGAGCAAGCACTTTATAATTACTAACTGCTACTTTCAAAATAACAGAAGCATTTATTACTACCAATGCACATTTGTGGGTGTGATTGAATAAACAAGCTGTAATGAGGACAAACACTTCTTGTGGAGGATATTAGGACAAGAATCAAGTAGCAGGCTTGCTGTCCTCAGGTGGCAGCTGAGGCTGCCTCAGTGCTGCCTCCCAGCCTTCCCCTCTGATGTTCTGTGCTGAAATGCTGTAGCTGGATCAGGCATGCATACAGGCTTTCTTCAGCATGGGAACCATCTCCTCCCCTCATTCAAGCACTCATAGACAGATGGCTTAATTCAAGTGCGGTTTTCTCAACAGCTTTTTGCCTCTCACCAAATTAGACTGCTCATAACCAAACTCATGCACAGGATCTCTACATTAGTACAAAGAAGCTCTACTTTTAGGGGAATCTCTACTTGCCAGAGCAGTGAGCTCTCCTGACCAGTACCCTGGCTCTGTGCTGTACTGGATGGAGTCACTGGTTACATGACCTGCTCCCCTGGCTGACATCCTGCAAAGAGATAGCAGGCTGTTGGTGGTGGTCCAACTTGCATCATGCTTTGGGCTTGGATGTTTTGAAGACGATTCAAGTCTTTCACTGTCATTAAACCAGCTTAGAATGTCTATGCCTAGTTCCCTGCTTCTGAAATTCCACTGTGGAATTACCCACCCTTTTGTCCACTGTCTTTAAACAGTTAATTGTAGCTCTTTTACTGGTAGCAAACCTGTGTCAATAAATCATATTCTAAAAAGCACAAACAGCACATTCTTAATGAAAACATCTTTTACACATCTAAACGATAAAGTAAATGTTTGAGAAAGAAGTCTCTAAATTTTTTTCATGGTATTTTAAAACAGTCATCTCAAAATAAACAAGAAGAAATGTTTGTTAATCATCTGGAATCTTTAATTTCCTATTTTGCATGGGAACCTGAGTAATCAGACATATGGTATGCTTGTTAGCTGGGAAAGGGTCAAGATTAGAATAGATTCTCAAAATTAGAAAGCACTAAAATACAGCAGCAGTCTTGGCTGCCTAAACTTAAACAATATTTTGTGTTAATTGCTGGAACAGAACAACACGGAAAAAACACCACACATCTAAATGATTGCCTGAAATTCCTCTTGATTAGCAGGAGAGGAAGTCTCAGGGGATTTGGGATGAGCTAGTCCATAACTTACCTGCACAGGGGATTATTTGATACAGACAGAGCTGATAAGGAACGAAATGTGTTGTTGGCTTCTGTATAAGCTCAGTAGCTTTAAGAGATTCCTTTGTGAGATTCCTAAGACAGTAGAGGCTGGTCAGATCAAACTAATAGTATTTTTGGATTTATAGTGCTAAGCACGACTGAGCCAGTCAGCAGTGAAAGCACGTCCTGGTGTAAGTGTTCCTGCTGGGTGTGAAAGTGCAGTCCATGGCCACGCTGCTGCCGTCGGGGCAGGTACGGTGGAATGGGCGGCACATCAGTCTCATTTTGGACTGGTGCTGTTCTGTCAGTCAGGAGGGCAATTGATGGCAGCAGACAGCTCCCAGCATTTCCTGCGTCATGAGAGCAGGCCCACGCAGAGGATGAACGAGTGCGTGTTTTGCTGCTTCTCCGTGACACAGATCCAGGCTGACTCCACTTCTGCCAGCAGAAGTCGGAGTGGATCCTGCGCTGTGCTTCCTGCATATTCGTCAGCTGATTAACGTGGAATGTGTCTGACCCCACTGCAATTATGTCTGCTATGTTCAGACTTGCCTCCATTTCAGTGCTCACAGGTAAAAGGGGTTTTTTCCACTGTTGTTTTTCAGTCATGTATTTGCTCCTTGCAATTTCACTAGGAATCAATTTGAATCCAACTGGTGGAAAAACATCCCACCAAATAAGCTTTGGGATAATTTGTAATTTCAGCTCTGGCTGCTTCCCTCTACTTCAGTGGGGGAACTGAAAAGATGAGCTGAAAAGATCGTGTATTTCATTGCAGTGTTTGGGAAGACTGTTTGGAATAAGCTTTTGTGATGAGGGGGCATAAATAATAGTAATCTGTGGCCTGCACTAATTGTCAGTCCAATGTCGTGTCTATTCAGGCCACATACACACAGCATGCACCTGATATTTTCATTTTTAGTCTCATCTTTCCTCAGTTGTCAGTGGTTTGGTCTCCTCTGGGACTGCAAAATTCAGCCAAGTCAGTGACCTCACTTTTAAAAGTCTCTATCATTATTTCTAGAAGTGCTTTTGTATCCTCCATGTTCTGGCTGTGAGCCATTCACACAGGTAAAATATGATAGTCTGAGGACTCCAGCCTTCCCTTCTCACAGCTAGAGGTGTTTCTGGTGGATGTGATTTGCAGACTTGTCCAAGCAGTCCAGGCTGCATTACCAAAACTTTCTATTAATATGAATAACTATCACACTATTCAGAATCAAGGCTGCATGCATTTCTATATACATTCATAAAACAAGCCCTCATGCAGCTGAGATAAGAGACAGAGTTGTTCATTATAGCACAAATATAAGGGGCCAAAACATCCATGTAAGCTGTTTTGGTCTAGCTGTTGGTTGAAATGAATGTGGTACATTGAATCTTTGTTCAGCAATGGGCTGATCACATACCGACATGTGAGACATTTAAGACTCAGTGCTTCAAACAACTCCCCTTAGAGACTGGTTAATACTAATTTAAGAGATAGAACTGTGCATTCTTCTTTGCCTGCCTGCATCTGCTGTATTGTGGTTTTAGGGCATTGTATATGACAAACCTTCCAGGAATCTCAAACACAAATTGAAGTTCCACTGAATCACTTACAGCAGCTGAAAAACACCATCAGAGAGGCCACACAACTGCATGGAATGTGATGAATTTCCAGGAATAGGGTTGTTTCCTGGAGATTATTGTGTAAAATATAAGTATAAAGAAGGAACAAAGGTAATGCTGACAGTGTCTACACCACTGGGCTATTTTAGTTTGTGAAAAGAAGAATGAAGAAAATAGACATACTGTAAGACCTTTGCTAGGCTTACAGGAAGCCTAGATGTCAAGAGCAGACTCTGAAACAAAGCAGTACAAAATTATCTCAGCATTAAAAATAACTTCTCCATGATTTTATCTTACAAACCCAGTAATTCCACTTTTAGCTTGAATGGAGTCCTGATGGAGAGGTTAAGAGCTCTATGTCCATACTTCCATCCAGCAATAATAAAAGAATAATTAGGTAAAAGGCAATAATTATATAGAAAGAGGTAAAGTCTGCAGTTCCAAGGAGAAAGGAGAGCAGTGTATTTGGGGCACACAAGTAACAGGAAATCTGACCATTCATTTTCATTAAGAAATCAGTTCTGCTGACTAGGACCTACTCTGAAGCAGAGGTTATGCAGAGAACTTTCAGAAGAAAGTACCACATAGCATGTACAAAAATTTGGCCTCTGTTTATAACAAAAGCAATCCTTCCAGGAGACCTTTTTGCTCTTCTCCGACAGAGAGACTCTGCTCCAACATGCTGGAGGAAACCTGATTTAAAAATAAGTGGACCTTTGCAAGTACAAAATCTGATATGGTTTCAATCCTGGAAGTGTTTGCTTCTCAGCTTTATCAAGCAGATTTCAGGTCCTGACACTGGCTATTAGTGAGTAAAGTCTGCAGCTTCTACTTAGACATCAGGTGTGAAACTCAGTTGACATTGGGGTTTCTGTTCAGTGTTTGTGTTCTTCCTGTTTCTGGTAGTACTTGAATGTACAAAGATGCTTGGATGGAACACAAAAACAAGGTATAGTACTTCATGAAACAGGTTTTCAAATGCTCTCATATTTCTGTTACTTATTTACTTTTTAGTGCAGCAAAGAGAGAGATGCAGGAATAAAAAAAACCCACTTATGTGCATCCAAGGATAAGCAACTAGCCACAGGCAGCTTATCAAAATTTAAAGAACAAGGATATGATACTGGAGTTATTTTTCATATTCACATAGTGCAAAGAACAGCCTGTACCCATACAGCTAAAGTCTCTTATTGCCATCAACAGAGCTACACCCCAACTGCCAGCAGGACCCAGTCACTGGCCTGTGTGCCCCAGAGTGTGACAGGGACGGGTGCAGACCAGCGCAGAGCTGTGCCATGGATGCACCACCACATGCAGGATGAATGGGGAGCGTGCGACCGCCTGGCCCATGCCCAGTGCCACTGTAGCTTACCCATGCAGACATTTCTGCACAGCTGCAGAAATATCTGCAGGGAAGGAAGAAGGGAGCAGCAGAGCCACCTCCCTCAGCAAAACCATCAGCTTGTGCCAACTCATGCTGTTCATGGAATTTCAGCTCAGCCCTGACAACAGCACTGTATGTATGCCAGATAGATAGACCTCCTCCAGGCTTACTCTGGGAAAACACACAGCACTGCCAGCCTACCAGAAGTGATACACCAGCTTTGAACAGAGAATAGGAAGGGAATTCTTTTGTCCTGGGCCTCTATTTTGCCATTACCTCCACAGCATCTTAGTGGTGTGGCCTTTAGTCTGTGCATCACAGTACAAGTCCCCCACACAAGGCACCACTGTGCAGAGGTAGTGAGCTAGTCCTGAGGAGCTGGGAGAGCTGCCTGGCACAGCCCACAGGCCTTTGTTTATAGCCCAGAAACAGTCAAGCTGCATTAGCTGAAGACAGCAATGTAGGCAGCCCAGCCAGAATGGAGAGAAGTCTGCGTTCCCTCTTCTGGCATGTTTCATAACAACTGAAGAGAGAACTCCTACAGGATAAAAAAAAAAATGTTGTCAATTACTGTTTGAGTTCCTTTTTCTTCCAGTCTAACAAATAAAACCACACTATGGCTCAAATTCTATGAATTTGACAAGAACATTAAGTCATAATGAAAAAACAGAAACACAGGAAATTAATGATGCAATCTCTGTCATTCCTCTAGGAAATATTGAATGTGCTGGTTAACTTCAAACAAATATACCAATAGAAGTCTCAGATATGCATTGAAGTTCCTTCAAGTTGCATGAAGAGAGTTAAGTAGCTACCTAGGGGAGGAAGATAGTGTTTCCAAAGTGTTCCAGGCAAGAAAAAGCCTAAAAGATTAGGTCAAAACACCAGAAAATCTGTAAAAGGGAGGTCACTTTACAATAACTCAAGTATGAGGAAATCTTCAGGGACACTGATCTGTAGACCAGGCTTCATTCCTTCAGCTCTTTATGAAATGATGCAGTATTAGTCTTTTCCTCCTGGGTTTCAGTTTTCTCAACTTCCATCCAGTTATGAAATAGTTTGCCAGACTTCAGACTGATTGCATGCATCTTCAATCTAGAAACAGTAAAAATTGCCTTTAGGTAGGAATGTAAAGACAATACCTGTATGTCTTGAAAATCCTAGGGATCCCCAAGAGTCCTGATGCTGATGAAGCACGTGTTGTACTGACAGGAGTCCCTGGCTACACGCATTAGCTGGAAGACCTACAACTCTGACACACAGCTGTGGCTCCAGACAAGTTCTATTGTTCTATCTGTTTGGCTTTGTCACTATTCCACATGGCACTTACCAAAAGCTGCCTCAGGCACAGAAAGGCAAAGCCCTTCAGATTTATTACTTTTTTGCTCCTGGTACCTTTAAAAAGCTCATACTGAGAAATTACTACCTCCTATCTTTCATTTCTGTCCTCCTAACCTTGGAGAGTGGCAGGATCAGGAATATGCCATCATGAACATTCAAAGCATTTTGGAGTATGTTCTACAAGCAGCCAACCATCTTATAATGATGTGGTGGTTGGTGCTCCAGCTGGAGAAGGTGATGTTGACCTCTAGTGACTAGTCTGAGGATACCTGGTGGCATGATCACAGTGGAACGTTTCTGGGAGTAGCTAGTCAACAATTTTACTGAAGCTGGCACATGAAAACAGCCACTCTCTTCATGGAAGTGAGCAGTTACACATCCCTTCCATGGACCAGAAACACCTAGCTGAAACAAAGACGTCCCCAAAAGGCTGCCTTATAGCCTTAAATATTCATGCAGAGAGATTGAACTAGAGAACAACTGCAGAGTGACTGCAAACTCAAAAGAGAAAATGCATCCAGAGCGAAAGGACTAAACAAAGCAGTCCATGGAGATGGACATCACGGGATAATCCAGGAGAAAATCAGGTGAGGAGTCAGTTAAGAAAGCACCTTAGCTGGCAGCAATGTATTAAATAGATTTCTCAAAACACAGAAATCAAGCAAAAAGTGACCGTTGAGATTCACTGCAAATAAGCAAAACAGAAGAGGAACACCCCACTATTTGTTTGCTGACATAACCCAATAGACACAACATTTTGCCAGATTGTAATGAAAAATAATATCAGACACTTAAAAATTTGTCACCATCAAGCTATGCATTTGATTTTTAAATCTCATTCGTTCTACATAATGAAACCATTTCTTCAATTACATTTGAACATCATGTAGCTTGTGTTACATTGCACATTTATAGAAGAAAACCAGAAGACAATACATGATGCCTTAGAAAGTAGCTCAGAACTTATCTACAGATTCAAAATAACAAGTGTTTTATTTTCCCACTTATTCAAAAGAAATGAAGAAAAAACCACTTTCCTGCAGAGCCACTCAAGATACCTGAAGAAAATAAGATATTCAAGAAAAGGTTAAACAACAAAAATGATTTGAGGACTGGGAAGGAGAGTACAGTTCAACCTAGTGACACAGCCTAAGTGATGTAATGACTTTAGTGCCCCATGCAGACACAGATACCAGCAAAAGGGAAATTAGGTGAGCAGAGCATGCTTCCAGGTAACTATTCTGACATGGATTAGAAGTGGGAAGTAGATGAACAGAATTTATATTCCCTCCAGAATTAAGCCGTTTCTCAGTGGAAAAGGACTTCTCATTTCCCAAGGTGTTTTCCATTTAATACTACTTCTGTAATAGTAACATTCATCTTAATAACCCATCTTCTCAGCTTGGACTGATTAGCATCAAAACTGGGCAGACACCCTGACAGCAAAAAGTAAACTGAAAATGTATATTCTGCATTCAAATCCATACATTAAAATAAGGAATTCCTTAGTGTTTTGCTGTTTGGGTAGCACATTTGTTTTGCACACAGTTGAGGACAAACTGGTATTGCTGTCCCCACATAAGTTTTCCATTCCTGGTTTCCAGTGTATTGCTCCATATAGCAGAGACTGGAAGACAAGGGTGTGTCTCCAGTCAAACCTCAAGGAGCTTAACTTATAATTTGTATTTAATTAATTTAAATGCTTTTTTCAAACGGTCTTTGCAAAGCAGATGCCGGCACCTGAAGCCCTGGCGCGGCTGCCAGCCAGTCAGGCAATAGCGCCGTCAGGGGGAGACGCAAGGTACAATTGCCTGAGGCGGTGCAAAGTGCGAGAATGCAGTAGAAACGCCTTGTGCAAGTTCTTGAAGCATTTCAAAGCTGAAATAAATTGGCATCTCAATAAGAGATTAAAGGAAAAAAAAAAAAGAAAAAAAAAAAAGAAGAAACCCCAACACTGCAGAGCTTTACATATGCTTACTTTAGCTTCTGGGCAATACCTGATCATTTCTGAACACTTACCTAGTAGTTTGATTTTTGAATCTTTAATTATCATACACACATACCTTTTACATTTGTGTAACTGTAAACCACTGCAGTCCTTTTGCTAGGGTTCCTCGGCATATGTTCTCTCTCTCAACTGGAGATGTTCTCAGGATACATTATCATTTTGGAAGGGAAAGGCAAAAACATGATTTGACAAATATGTCAGGTCCCCAGTTGTACAGGATGAATTTTCCATGCTTCACCAGCAGTTTGATTCAGTATCAGTATATTCAGCTTACACTAAAAGGCTCTCTGATTTTCTAGCATATTACTTTGGTGGAGAAAAAAATCTAAATGCTACTCCCTCCCCACTGACCTATGGACTTAAATAACTGCCAAGGGAGCCATTAACTTAATTCTATAAAGATGGCAAAAGTACAGCTGTTAGCTAAACAACAGCTAAGGCTGCGAGAAGAAATGCTGGTAAGGGGAGACTAAGACCTACAACCAAAGCTTTCCCTTCCCTTCCAAATAGTATTGTTCCAGTACCCTTAGCCAGCTCAATTCTTTCAACATATAGCAGGGACAGCCTCTAGAATGAGTTTGCTTCCCAATCTGTATGTTTGTTACTCCATGGTTTATAGTTGGATACAGCCACTATGTATGTATTTCTATCTACAGATGATCAAAAGTGGCACAGCCACTAAAATATTCAGCCCTACTGTGCCCTTCTTCCAGCTCTTTCTCTCATGCCAGCACAAGCCTGAATTCTCTTAGCAGGTTGTAATTTTGTCATCAGCTGGACCCTAAGGGAGAGAGAGCAACCACAGCGATTTAGTATCTCCCTGAACCCAATATAGAAGCCAAAGGAATGTTTACCTAGACACAGAGAAGATAATTTTCTCTGTCATCTAGAAGCTTTAGGGAACTCCTTTGCCCAATGGAATTATTATGATTAAAACTCACTTAGGGGTGGGCTGTTAATGACAAAAGGCAGTTGAAATCAAATGGCACACAGTTAAAGACAGAAACTCCTGAAAAATGCAAGAGGGATTTTGCAACTTACTGGAGCTCAAAACCTTATTAACCATAGCAGACTTCTGCTGCACAGCTTTGTTATTTTCTGTTAAAAACCCCAAACCAACACAAAACAAGACAAAACAGCAGCTTTTTGGGAAAAAAAAAATTCCCAAACCTCAATTTTTACTCTGCTCCACTTCTGAGTCTGCAGTGTCCTGGAGCAATACTCCAAGGAAGCAAATGACTGAGATCTGAACTGATTAGGCCTTAAGTCTTAAAAGACAAGTTGTCATGCACTATTTACTACTTCACTGCTGACTCAAGAACATTCAGCTCGTGTGCATATTCCACTTCCCCATCTGCTCACTACTTCAGCTTCTCTCTGACAGTTGTGCATTTCCAGTACAAACATCTTCGATATATTAAGAACTAAGTGCAGGGCAGAGTAAAACATGCACCACTTTTCATCAAGGTATCAGAAGCACTACTCTATCAACTATTAATCTTTATTTATGGGCTTAACTTATTAAAAGCCTCCATTTTAACATAATAAATAATGTTACTATGTATGGTAGCCTGTTGCAACCTGAAATACTATGTAGAATTGCAGTTTCCTCTGCTGTGGAATATGAGGCTCTGTTTATATCTTGGTGGATCTGTGTAAATCAATGGCAGTGAAAACCAACCTGTCTTTATAATGTGCTAGCCTTATTAAATCCAGAAAAATAGGCAGCTAGCTATAGCTGAAAGCAAGACTCAGTAAGTTTAAAACTTTGTACCTAAGTTTATCAGTGTTCTCTGAAGCAATGCAGGAAAAAAAACGTTATCAGTTCAGACTGTTTAGTGGATTAATTTCTCAAGCCAGCAAAACCGCACACACTTGGCATAAAAACAGATTTTAATAAAAAAAATTTCATACGTACATGGCTTTGACATTGTTGCTTGTTTCTAGCTATTTTTTATATCAGCAAACGTACCTATTTCCTTTTCATGCATATGTTATAATTTATAACCACAGAACAGAAAGAAAACAAATTTTTGTTTTACAAGATCTTTTTACCAAGACATCTTGAATAACTTGAAAGAGTTATTTGGAATGGTATGAATACCCTGAACTTCCACTGGCTTTGGGTGGAAGTCAAGTACACTCACTAATCAGTTACTCAAATACTCAGCACCTCACAGAATCAATCCCCTGCACAGCCCTCAACTTCAGCAGTTTTCTTTAATGAGACAGACTGCTTTGAAGGAAAAACTAGCAGTACCTCTCATCAGCCAGATTAAGGAACTGATTCAGCAGTGAAAATTACGTACTCTATAGCAGGCTAGACCAGCTCCTGCTCTAGCTTTTCTCCCCTCTTCAGTTTTCACCCTCACTACACTACACGCTTGCCTTGACACAGCCACTTTGTCCACCACATAAAAAGTAATGCCAGCTTCAGGTCACCTTAACACACACTGAAATACAATTCTGCAACAGCTGCTGGAGAACAGAATAATCCCTAAGAAGCATAAAACTTTCTACGGAGCACAGAAACTGCTATCACTGCTCCATAATAGAGCACTAATCTCGATAAAGCACAAGCAACCCGAGGACAACTGAGTGTTAGGGATTAATGAGCCCACAGATTCACCAGTAAACATGAATTACACATCATGGAACTGTGATTATTTTCCCTTCTGTTCCTCAATTTTTAGGCAACCACTGCAGCCACAGCTACTGAGCATATCTGTTATCTAATAACAACAGTTCAAGACATGCTGTTTACAAACCCTTGAAGAGTTTTTTTTAAATCTATCCTTACACTTTCTACTTCTTAATATTTTGCTTTAGATAAACATATTTAGTATATTTGTGTGTCCTAAACCTGTTTAATACCAGTTTGGCATTCAATATGTATGTGCATATATGTAGCTATATATATGTATGCATTATAATCCATGTAAAGAAGTCATGCCCATTTGGTTGTAATAATGTACTATAATTTTAAAAAACCAAACAAAACCAAAGAGGCAGCCAAGGATAATTACTCTGCAAGCAAATACAAAGTTGCACCCTAAGCAGTTATCATAAGGGGAGGTACTGATCTTTGTCCTGTTCTACTGACTTTTGGTACTTGCCAGACTGTACCTGACTAATTCAGCTTGTTAAAGCAGCCAAAAAACTAGTACACTAAAGTGTTTTGCCAGGCTTTTACATAGAATTAGCTCAGCATAAGGTCCAGCAAAAGCCAAAACAATGGTTAGACCAGAGGGCCAAAGCACAGAGGTCAGAGGGACCTCCCCAATGATGATGAATCCTTTAGCTATAATGAATACCTTCGCTAAAAAAACCCCACCAAACTGTTTCACCACAATTTTACACATTTTCGCTACTGAGCAAGGCCAATTTCAAATGATCAATTCACTGTTTATTTGCAGGTTAGCTACGTTTGCAATGAAAAGAACCTATATTCCTTTTCCCCCTTGCCATTCATGTACTAGAAGCCTGAACCCTGACTTGAATGCTTTTCAGGTTGCATGGCCAAGGAGATTGCACTGACTGGCTTTTCTGCATACCTCCTGTTAGTTTTCATCCCTCCACACTTTTCAAATACTTGCTTTACAATATCTTTTGACAAGAGTATTGGTTCTGCAATAGACAGATATGCAAGTATGAGCGAGGGGAAAAGAAAAGAAATAGCTTTTATTCAGTGTATTATAAGTAACACTTATTAACAGTAGCAGTAAATATAGAAATAGCATTTTTATAAAAGGAAGAAAGCAATAGCAAGTAATAAATGCACCTGTTTAACAGCAGGCACATAAGCACTACAGACTGATACCTCCCTGTGTTAAGCACCATGCTGCCAGAACCACCTACGAGCAAGTTATACTTCCCAAGAAACACTTCCCAAGAGCCTTGCTAGGTTAAATAGTAATAACAATCCCTCAGAGCTCTCCCATTACTTGGAGCAATTATTCCTCTCCCCTCTCTCTGCAGGTAGACTCATTTTCATCCTCTCTTCTCCCCATCTCCAAGTGCTAAATGTACATGACTTGCATATCCATGTGACCCGAAAGTCTTTTAGCTGGCTCCGATGAAGCAGAGTGCACATTTGTACAAAATAACAACAACAGATTATAGGTTATTAGAAGTTGAACAAAGAGGGAATGGATATTCACATAAATGGAGTAACATAAAGAAACAACAAGGCAAAGATGTAATGGTTCCTTTAATAAACACACTAGACTGAGATAATGCCTGAACCCTTTCAGATGCCAGTCTAGCCCCAGAGCGGGTTACTACTGCCCCCTGCATCACCTACATGTCCTAGCAATGGAGCACTGGGAGAAACTCTTCATGCAATGCCAGGATGCAGGCTTCTCCAGACACAGGAATTCCTCAAACACTGCTGCATCCTGCAAGTTTATAGGACCATAGTATCACTGCTTACTTGTTCTTATCAGCTACTACTCCCCCTCCCTTGCTATAGCCTATATTAGTCACTATCATGCTGGAGCTACACTGCAGTCTCTGCAATCCTTCTGGGAAATGCACTACTGTGCTTGCATATTTCAGGGACTTGCCCACCCAACAAGGCCAAATAAAGTGTGAGAGCTTGATTAATTCCTCATCTCCAGAAATAATCAGAGTTCTGCAAAATCCTTCCTAGAAACAATACACAGGATGATGTGAACCGCGTCCTGCTTTCAGAACTTGCAGCCATATATTTGCTCTTACATTGTTTTCAATAATCCTGGCATTTATTGGGGTAGAAAGGGAAGAGAAAGAGGTAGTTATTAGAAATGGTTACAGAATGAACTTCAGATTACATTCCTGAAGATGAAAAAGCCACATAATCAAGGAACTATGTTAACACGATGAAGATCTACTGACTAAAAAAAAATTAACTATTAGAGCAACAATAAGTTGCCATGAAAACAAAATACACTAATCTGTAGGAGCATGAAAAAGCAGTTTTAAAAATCATTGTCTGCTTTAATTTACTAACACTACCTCCTCGAAACAGGTAAGCTGCACCATTTTTTATTGGTTATTTCATTTCATTTCTTCGAGAAGAAAGAGCCACCGTTCTGTAAAATTTACTAGGAAGGTTCTTATTTTGAAAAATAAAAAGCTAGCACTTGAGTATGTAACATTACTTGCATGTCTGAGCTTTTTCCCTTATTTTAAGAACATGGAGTCAAACCCAGGCCTGCAGAAAAAGCCATCAGATATCATCTTGCATTTCAAGAGAAATGAGATGTTTGAGCTAATATCACATGCAATACTTGAAATACATTCATGATTTACCATGGGCAGCATTGTACGTGCCAAGCTGGGGAGAGAATCATTGCCAACCTGCTTCTCCCAGTACAATTCCAGGCTGCATTTGATACTTACCCAGCTCACAAAAAAAATAAAGTGGAAGACCTGGAAAAGGTTCTGTAGCAACAATTAAGAAGGAAGCTTTGTTCTAAATCAACACAAGAACTTCTCTCCTAATCCAGAATATGAAAACTGTTTTGACACAGACCCTAGTGTTCATTTCCCACTGCTGTTCATTATCTTCACACTTTCCTGGAGAAGACAGACCTATATCTGTATAGGTACAGCCAGCTGGAAGCAAACTCCCCAGCTTTGCGTTAAATGCAACATCGCTGACGAAAAATAAAGAGCAGTTCATAGAATTGTAATGCAAACAAAAATTTAATCTTCAAACAAAATGTTCATGATACGGAAGGTCACAATACAAAGTTCTTAAACACAATACAAGACAAACAAGCTGAAAAGCCTTTTTTGATTGGAAATTATTATTTATACAAAGACTAGATGCCAACAGTATTATTGTACAAAGTTTGACAGTGGAGTAATAAATTCATTCCCTGAAAATTCCCTCATTTTGAAGAAATAGTGAATATTAAGGTAATGGCTGAAGTGAATTCAAGGAATTCAGAGATACATTTATTTCCATACTCAGTTCTAAGCACTTGGATTAGGTTTCATGTTACAAAAGGGATAGTAAAGGCACACTGTGGTTTGAAAACAAGGCTAGATATCATAGCCTTTACACTTTCCGGCTTTTGTCTGGGTGTTTTTTAAACACCCAAACATGCAGCTAAAATAATCCAACCCTCCTGAGGGGGTGCAGAGTAAACAAATTAAAGTCTGGAAAAAAATGTAACTCATTTAGCCCATAAAACAATATTACTATTAATTACGCATTTGAGTGATTCCTCAAATCCTCTACCATTTTAGAAATTAAGTACCTTTCTCCAAGTTATTTCTGTTACTTCACTCCTGACAGAACTAGTGTAGAATGCACATTTGAGATAATTTTTCACCTTCATCAGTTTGGTTGATTATGGAAAAGGACTGATGCATTCCTAAAAAGTTGAAGCTATTGGCCAAGTCAATGACTTGCTCATTTAACTTTTTCAACGCAGCTTCCTAATTTAGAAAAAAACTTTAAAGAAAATGCTTATTTAATCTGATATAAATTATTAGACTGCAAGTCTTAAGTGTCAAATTCTGGCATAAAGTGTTCTTTAATGTTATGAAGTCCAGACGGGTCTATTGCAATTATTAACACGAGTCTTGCCGCAGGGGTGTAAATCAATACATTGTGGTTTAATCACATGTACCACAACCAGCTCTGTTGATGAACCATGTCAATTCCTATGGGACTTTTACACAACTCAAAATTAGTTAACAGAGTTTGGAGGAGTTACATATGGACATTATGAAACGCTGTTCAAGCAGCACTGGTCTGCACATAAACACAACTAACCAGTTTAAACTAAACATTTCTAGAACTACATAGAAAGCAATTAGTTTTACCGCATTTTGGTTCCCTGAGAAGAAAAGTGCTCCAACTACAAAGATCTTTGGAATGCCATCAGTACAGTGGATAAACATGCACCTCTTGCACTGCTCCTGCAAAGACATCTACTTTCATCTTGATCAGACTTGTTTGGGCATTTGCATGCAAAATAAACTTTACACTTTACAAAACTGGCCATGGAATGGGAGCAAGAGATGACTAAAAATAGTGTAGTACTAAAACTAGTTTTATCTGTGATGACTCGTTATCACAAACTGGAATGCAGTTTGTTAGCACACTTCTTGAACACAAAGTCCTTAAGGGCACAGTTTACTTCATCTGCTTAACTCATAACTGAGATTGGTTTTTGAAAACTGAATTATGTTAAAGTTTAAAAATGTGTTTTTGGAAAGCGTGCTAACATCTTCTTTCCCTAGGGGCATAACTTGTTTTTATTGAACATGATAAACATCATGAGAATTAAGACTTCAAATATAATAAAACAGCGCACAGCAGAAGAATGAAGTCAGGAAATATTTTATTTCCATCCAGTTTTGCAAATATTAAGGATGGCATAAGAGTTTATCCCACCACTATGATTTATGAAATTATTACATCCCTAGAAGAGGCAAAGCTTATAATGCTTCCTGTCATTTCCTCCAAAATGTTTATAAGTTGTGTGATTATTTAGTTTTATCTGTGTCTTTCTGTCCCTATCTAATACAAACCTCAAACTCCTTCATCCTCTGCCCAATATCTGGGTGTGGAGAAGCTGCACTGAGGCAGTCAGTAATGAGAAGTTATAAAAATATTTATCAGCAACATACACTACACTAACACCTAGGGATGCTCACAACATACAGAAGACAAATTTGCAACTATACTGTGTTCTGTTTGCCATCATTATTTCTGAAGATCAGTAATGTAAGATTGATTCTCTAAGACACACGCACAATGGTTACTTCAGATTCTTCTGATTCCTCTCTATTTCTAGGCAACAATTAATTTTGTATTTACTATTTTTAAGACAAAATGCTGAAACCAGTTCTAGGTATTTAATAGCAAGATTCAAATGGCATCTTCCACAATTATAGAATTAATGCTTAGTACTTGTCAAAAGCTTTTAAAAATTAAGTTATGTTGCAAAATTACTTTCAGTATACCCCATGCAATTAAACGGCTCAAATAGTTTAAACTCTTAATTTAATACATCCTAAGTTAAAGAAGAGTTCATATTTAGAAACTAATTCCAGACAGTTCTTAGACCTCATATGGCAGGAGATAAAACTATTTTAAATCATCACTATCAACAGAAAAAAATTCTCATAGGAATAAAGTATATACACTCTCACTATAGCCAGGCAATCATCTCTTCTTTTTCAATACTACCATAAACGCTTAGCTGAATTATTTGAATCAGCAGAACCTAACCAACAATTCATGTTCCAAAATTCAAATGTGTTTACCTGTAAAAGGCTGCATCTTTTATTTGAATCTGAATAAATTTTTCTTTTCCAATACAATCAACTCAGTTCAACGCATTAAAGTTTAAGACTGATTTGAAAATTGCTCTCTCCTTCACTCCTCTCTACCTATATACATCTCTAGAGAAATACCAAGCAAGACTTGTAGAATGCAACAATGCAGAGTTTCATTTTAAACTTAGGACTTATCTGAGCATGCTTGCAAACGCTCTCTTACACGAGGAGGAAGTGTTTTTAACAACCTTTCTTCTACAATTAGATTATTTCTCTTTAAGAGCTGACATTCTTCCAGTTCAGCAGGAAGTGATTCAAGATAGTTTCCAATGAGCTCTAACTGAACAAGATTCAGTAGCTGACCCACAAGAGGGGACAAATTCATCAGACTGTTATTTCCCAGAAGAAGAAACTGCAGCTTTTTGCACTGAAATAATCCACCAGGCAGCATTTCAATCTGGAAAAAGGGAAGAGAAGAACAAAAATAAAGTACATTAGAAGTTGTTAGCCTATGTGCAGCTGCATGTTTTGACATTGCCCCTTTTTATTTTAGGGTAAAAAATCCTCTTAGTTTATGAAAGGAAAAGGAAGACTGTAACTCCTCCATCATTATGTGATCAAGTGCCTGAGAGCACTACAATGGTTTTATTATCCCTGTTTTCTTACAAAGCTGCTTAGCTCCTGGCACAAGACAAGTCTGGAAGGGGGAGCACATGCATGCGTGCACGCAGAACTGCACACAGACGTGTGCAGGTGGCAGGGGAGAGGAAGAGCCTAAGAATCACTTAATGAAGAACAAACACAGACATTAGCAGCTCCTGCGTTGTGCAACCTGTACAAGCAGTTATCTGTGCAGTACAGTCGTCCTGGCCCACTCTACTGACATGTAACATCCAAAACCAGCCTCACCAATGAAAACAATGATAAACCTCAAAAGAAGTCACATGCCTGAGACCCACAATAACAAGCTAGACAGTTTAGCACTGATTGTGAGGTTACCAACCATAATTATTTCCCTCGTTCCAGTCATACACCTGAGCTGCTCATCAACCAGCTGTTCATCCACCTTAGCTTTCAGTTTGAAGTTTTAAGGTAAACATCAAACACTGTTCGCTTCCATTAAAATACTACACACGATTGACAGGTGCAGGGAAAGGGAAGATATCTTTCTGTGGCCATGCTAACCTGTACCATCTCTCAGTCAAAGCCCTTAAGCCATACAAATCAGGATAGTACTTATTCAGCATTATGAAAGCTTTGCTGATACCAAAGCTTTAGTAATTAAACAAGCACCACCCCTTTTTTTTCTGGATTTACTTTAATCATGAACACCACAAAAGCTAGAGGCTGTTCCAGAAGAAATAGCAGCCTAAGTCTATTTTTGGTTTTGAGTAGTAATTCAAAGTTCTACTTACATGGTTTTTTGTCAAAGCCAAGTACTGCAGGTTGGTCAGATAACTGATTTCTTCAGGGATGGAGGTTAGCTTATTATAGCTAAGATCCAAATAGTGTAACTTTCTACAAAGAAATAGCTGCAATGGAACATTCTTAATATTATTATAATTTAGATACAACTGTTCCAGGTTTGATAATGCACCAATCTGCACTGGGATATATGAAATACTGTTGTGCCACAATTTTAAGCAAGAAAGATTCTTAAGATGTTGGAAACTTATTATTTCTTCCACTGTTCTGAGATTATTTTCTTTTAAGTCAATTTCATGCAAATTGTTTAGGGTAAAAATGGAATGAGGAATGCGCTCTAAATCACAGCAGATTAGTTCCAAGGTTCTCAGGTTTACCAGCTTCTTCAGGTTATTTAGCACTATCAGTTTATTTCCCTCATTGTTGATAGACAAGTGTTGTAAAGAAGGCAGAAAATCTGTAATCACTTGAGGTATACGGGAAAGGTTGTTTTTTAAATTAATTGATCTCAGATTTTTTAGCCCCTGAAAGCCATCATTGTATATGGAGTTGTGATGATCTAGCATGAAATATCCTGTTAAGCACAATTCTTGTAGGTTTTTTAGATGAAAGACCCAAAATGGAATTCTTCCCATCTCACTAGACTTCAAACGCAAGGTTTTCAGATTTTCCTCCAAAAAGTTGACTGCTGGATAATCCATCGTTAGTGATGAATGATAAACATTGAGATCTTTGAGATTGACAAGCTGGGTCACAGCTGCAGGAAGTTTGGCTTCAGGAATAAGTTCCAGGCTTAGGACTTCTATTTCTGTCAGTTCAAAGACACTGTCTGGAAGACCATTTAACATGAAGAGGTGCAGTTCAGTCTTGTCTTGGGAGTTTCTTACTAGTTTATTTTTCAGTTTTTCCACTGACCATTCATTGTTAAGATTTATCTGTTTGAGTTCATTTTCACTCAAATCAGACAGGAATATTGAGAATCGCTGGGAATAAAGAGGATCATACTGATCTGCCAAGTGAAGAATAAATGCAAAGTCATTCTTCACATCAGGTATATCAGTGTAATTACTTTTCTCTCTCAACTTCTCAAAAGAGTATTGCTTAAGTGAACTTCTTAACATCCACCACAAACTATAAGTACAAGTTAATCCATAGAAGATCACTAAAACAACATAAAATGAAGCCAAAACTTTAAAAATTTCTGCTAGCGAATAAACACACTGGTACCTTTTGTAGCCTGTAAAGGCTTGGACATTAACTACACAATCAATTTCAAGTGTAATAAATGATAAATAGTAGGGAACATAAATTACTATTATGACAACTACGAAGACTTTCACTATAATCTGTTTCATGTACACTGTGTATACAACATCCTTTTCTTCAGCATGTACTCTGAATTTCTTCACTTTTTCAAATATAGCTTTAGCTTGTTCTCCTTCTTTTTTGTCAAGAACACTTGAATTTTCTCTTCCACTTGTTTCCAAGCCATGTTGTGAATATGGCAGGGACTGTCTGCTGGCCCCTATGTCTCCTGAACACTGAGACGATGAAATCACTGTTTTTGATTTGGCTATTGGCAGCTTCCTGGCAGACTGCTCAGCAACTGTTTCTGAGAGGGCACGCGTTGTCCAGGGAGAGTCAAAACACTTCTGAAGAACAGCTACAAAGTGCTCAAGCCTGGAACTTGTACTAGGATAGTAAAGCCAGAAATTACTGCAAGCTGCAAAAATAAAGGTATGCAAAAGCACTAGGTATGGGAAAAATTTGGCAAACCAGTGAAGCTGTCGCTCATAACATACTGCATCAATGTAGGAATACTGCTGCCGATGGAGATAATTCTGGATTTTAAGCGGGATGATTATTGGTGCTGTTGAGCTAGCTGACATGTTAAGGTTGGCTTTAACTAAATCCCAAGGCACAGCACAATGATTGTCAAATTCTAGCTTGCAAGGAAGACAACACAATACTCTGGTTTGAGTAAGCTGGAGAGCCCCAGCAAGCACAGCAACTAGCAGCATTATCATGGTGAGGTAATACCAGAAGACATCCCACCATGGTTTTAGTATGTGGTAGGATGACTGGGCATCTGCTAAGCATTTGAGTTCTGTTAGCGTGATCATGACTTCCACCTGTGAGAGAACAGCAGCTGGTAGAAGAAAAAAGAAAAGACATTCTTAGAGAATTGTTAAAAACAATTGTTAAAACACCATTAAATGCCTGAGGTTTATTACTGTTTTCACAGTTTTAAATACGTGTAACATGTGGCCTAGATTCTAGAGAATAGCAAAAGGATCCAAGAACTTCTGAGACCTGACCCCAGCCATCATCTTATGGATTTATTTTAAGGAAAAGTACTTGGGAGTGCAAAAACTTAAAGAGTGAAACTAGCATGAGAGAAGGTATTTTTTAACCAAACATTTGGGCACTGCTCCAGTAGAAGCAACAAGCAGGTATAAGTCAAAGAAGTGGCTGATGTATTATTATCAATCCTTCACTACCATCATAAACTTACCTAAGTGATTTCTTATTTATGAATAATTCCAAAATCAGAGTGGTACATTAACATGATGGCTCTTGTAATTTAGAACTTCCTACCAGATTAAATAATTCTATCCAATTAAAAATACACAAATTCCCAAAAAGCCCTTGTGAATTACATATTCTTATACATAATTCCTCATCTTCTCCTATCAAGACAATTAAGTGAATTGGCAGAATTAAGATTACGGTGGCACAACATATTATTGTTCAATATTGTTATAGACACAAAAAAAATGACACATTTAACTCTTAGAAGCATATGTTTGATTCATACTTACTTTACTAATTAAAGAGAATAAAAAACACAGCACTGCTCAGTCAGGAGGTCTACACCTTTTAAAATTCCTTGGACATGCCATCTTTACATTTGTCTTCATTCTGGATGGAAAAAAACATTGAATATACTTATTTAATGGCTTAACATAAATAAAGAGCAAACATTTCAGCTTTCATTAGAACTGCTGCCTCATTATGCCTCCATTAAGCTCTGCATTGCTGCAGCTACATGAAATGGAACCATATGTACTCATACGTGATCATGCAGCATGCAAAGTCAAAGTTTTGCAGTCACATCAACTCAAAAATCCCCAAACACCCAGGGAACCTGCCTACAGCTAAGCCCTATTTCAACAAGGAAGTAATTTCTTCCCCCAAATGACTTTGAACTGTGACTTGGGAAACTGACTCCTGCCTGGCTACACCCTCCTTTCAGGCAGCTGTAGAGACTCGTTAGTTCCCTCGGATCTTCCTTTTCTCCTGGATGAGCTTCCCCCAGCTCCTCCTCACAGGACCTGTGCTCCAGACCCTTCCCCAGCTCCACTGTCCTTGTCTGGACTCGCTCCAGTCCCTCAGTGTCTTTCTTGTAGAGAGGGGCCCAGAACTGGACACAGCACTCGAGGTGTGGCCTCACCAGTGCCGGGCACAGGGAACTGCCCTGGTCCCTCTGGCTACCCTGGTTTTGACATAGACCAGGATGCCATTGGCCTTCTTGGCCACCTGGGCACACACATTGGCTCCTGTTTATAATATACTGGTATTGTACATTTCAATTTTTAACAGCTGACTAACTGTTATAAAAAGTCAAACAACTGAACCTGATTCTTACTCCACATTCAAGTGGAAAGAATGACCAAAAATAAATTAACCTTTCTTGCAATGACAAAGTTATTTATAATAGAATACAAAAACTTACCAGGCCCACCCAAGGGAAAGCAGCTGAAGAAGGACTAGATGCTTACAATACACTCCTGTAAGGAAAATAAATTGTCATAAGATTGTGAAATATTTGGACTCCAAAAACTGTGAGTATTAGAACAGCAGCTCATTACTCCTTCCACAACAGCATTTCAAAGAGCCAACATCTGTGATTAAAAGATCTAAGGATCTACAAGATGCCACCCCCTTCAAATTATTTGCTTGCTCACTATGTGAAAGGTGCTTTTCTTAAGTACAGATAAAGTAATGGCTTCTCTCATTGTCCCCTTTCTAAGCACTAAAAGCCATTTAAGTTCAACAGTTTTTGCATTTACATAAAGTTACAAGTTCTGCAGCTGAGATACTCTATATAGCTGAAAAGTAGCAATTTCTTCAATCACTCCACTTCAGTTTCCAAAAGCACATCTCAAATGCCTTTAAAATGAGTTCTTTTGATAAAATTCTTGTGGTTTGAATATAAATTTGTTGGTATAAAAGCACAAAGAGATACTAAACCCATTCAAATTAAGGCTTTCATTCTGCAAAGAATACCTGGATCACATCTTGATTTAAGCCAAACATGCTTGATTTGAATGTAAACAGAAGAAAATAAAAAACTTTTTTTTCCACTTCCAACCTCAAATTAAAACCAATGAATCCTTCTTGCTTGAACCTTGTTTTAAAAATAAAAGACCTAAGACCTCTGTTAATGAACACATTAAGAGATGAATATATTGAATGATGCAACAAAGTAAGGTCAAAAGGTAAAAATAGCAAATTTTTACTAAAGAAAAACACTTGAAAAGTCAAAATTATCACTAAATTGGCTGAGAGTTGAGTGAAACGAGTGAAAGGTCTAATGAGCATGAGGATAGGAGCAATTCTTTTTCTGACAAACATGTAAACCTCATCAGGGACTTGGGGAGATAACGTTTTAAGATGATTCATGTAACTAAATGCTTACTGGAGTATTCTTGGGGAATAAGGCATACTTGTTCAGTACAAAGGACAAAATTCAGAGTAAAATTAAACATTAACACTCTTACATAAAGTATTTTCCCTAAAATTTACAAAAAGGAGAAGACAAAATGAAACTTAATCCAATTCTGTGAAAATCATATTGGTATAGTTGAGAGTATGCATCACTCTATACATCTTTTTCAACCAATGACATGATGCTAAAAAGAAAAAAAAAGAAAGGTGTTTCGTTTTTGTACAGATTGAGAATTCAAGGTGAGGCTGAACCATGTAACTTTGTGAGGTCTGTTTCTATAAAGTGCTTTGTCACCCTTCTGCCTTGCAATGGAAAGCTGTTAGTCCCCATCAGAGATTCCAGAAAAAAGACTACATTCTTGCTGTGGTTTTACAACACTTTCTAGGAGAAAGCAAATGTCACAATATTAAGTATTGAAATACTTGAAATCTGGTCCGGTGAATGGCTACTTTTTGAAGTCTTCCAATGCACAATTACAAGTCTATGTTTATGAAATAAAGCTTCTCATCAGAAGAGTATGCAGTATATACACTTATATTCCATAAACATGGAAATTATTGATGATAATTTTGCTGAAGACATTTTTCTTTCAAATCCTATCTGTATGCCAAGAGCGACTAATCAAATGGAATAATGCTGAACTGTAATGGATTTGATAAACCTCATCTCCAGCAGCTTTCAACCCATATCAAAGCCATAAAAGCTTTTCAAAGTGGCCTAACTCAATTGGCAATCTTTCTTAGAAGAAGAGAGACTGAAGCTTAGCCCCAGGCGAAATGATAACTTCAGGAGAGTTACTCCAGACCAATACAGAGACATAGGCCAGAAAAATAAAGTAATAAAGATCACTAATATTGAGGTAATTTTTAGTTACTTCAAGACTTATTAAATCAGAACAGAAACATATCCAGAATGTGAACAAAGGCTCTCATTTTGAAAAATATTATCTATAAGCATCAGACACCCGCCACCACCCCTAGCTGCCAACAGGGTACTTATTATTGCATTACTCTGTCATTTGGTCATTGCTTACAAAATTTTAGGCACATTTAGTCAGGAATGTCTTTGCAGCAAGGCAATTACCTTCCTTGTCCTCCCTAAAAGGTATTCAGCTGGTGTTTCTGACATACTAATTTAATCAAAATAGATTTATACAGCTAAAGCTTCATATAACTACTTGACAGGTACTCCTGTGGCCCCTCTGTTGTGCTTTTTTTTCCCTCTCTCTCAAAGAAACACACCCACCAAGTTTTCAGGCAGATTCTTTAGACTTCCATCAAGTTTTGGATGGAAAATTAAGTTGGATAATAAATTAAACACATAATTGGTTTTGCTCCATAGGCAGTTTTGAGACTCCCCTATGAGATTCCCAGTACCTGCTTATGGTTTCACATGCACAACCTGAGCCTTGCAAATAAACTCTCATCAAAATTCCCAGGGAAACAAAAATAAACAAACTTTACCCATACAAACATCCATAACCCAAACCAGATCTTTCCTAGCAAAAACTTCTTTTATTGGCACAGTACTGCTTCCTTTCTCAAGTATTCTGTAAACAACAAACTGTGAGGTACTGTGAGACTTCTGGTGCAAGTGACTCCATAAAGAACAATACTGCCATACTTTTAGCAGAAGCATTTATATGACTGCCTCTCCCTTTTTCAAGCAATAATTCTTTCAGAATCTGTACTTTGTTCACCTGTGTGCATACACAGGTTCAGTTAGGACCTTTTTGATAGGGATTGTGGTTTTGAATCTGTTCCATTGAATGCTGAACAACACAAACAAGATTAGAGAAAGCTTCTTTCCAGCTCCTTCTGAAGAAGATCACAGGTGACAATTAAACATGTATAAGTGATTATCCTTTCACCCAAAGACATTCCCACACTCTACAATAAACAGCATATTCCTCAAGCACTGGATCTTCAACACTGCATTAACATTATTACAAGTTTGCCATATCAACCTCTCAAATAATCTCAAATAATCAAAGACTAGTCCTTCCAAATACTCAGAAATTACAGCCACAGACAATCTCAGCTGTGTGTAGCTGGACTGACTAGAGGCCCTTGCCTTCCTTAAACACTCCTGGTCTTAGGACAGCTGAACATAAGGTGTAGAACAGTAACAACAAAGTTTTACACTGCTTAAGAATCAGTCCTTGCTCTCTGGGGAAGGCTTACATGAATCTATATAGCCAAGTAATTTCTGGGGAAAAAAATTGTAAACATATTTTAAAATTTAGTGAGTTAGGTTACACTAACATTTTTGTACTTTACAAGATTTACCCTTCTCTGTTACTGCTTCAGAGTTAACTGCACAGCCCATAAGTTGATAAAAATACCCCTTAAAAATCAAGCAACTACTACCTCACTCTACCACTACTTTCATGAAGGTTAGAAAAACAAGAGTAGACCATGGTGAGTATCTCAACATCCTCAACTGCTGAAAAGCTTGAACATTGCCAGGTTCAACACAAAAGGCCTTTGGTGGAAAAAAAACCAACTTAAAGGTAGTTTCACCCTTCTTTCTCTCTCTGATACACTTAACGCAAGAAAAATACTTGATATAGTCTAAGTATTTACAAAGTTGCAGTCTAATCTAAATTGAAAATATGCTTTATTCCAATTTTATTTCCTTTACAAGCATAGGACTTATTCTTGAAATCAGACTGTGCAGGATTAGATACAGTACATTATAAATTTCCTTCCTATGCCTGCAGCCTCCAAAAAAGACCACTGTCTTCCTTGAGCCATATTAACTTCTCATTAAATATCACTGATATCCAAGTGCTATGCCTTTTCTCTATCCAAGGAAGGCCAGTCAAGAGGTAAACTTTGGTTGTAAAACACGTCACTGTGTCAAACACTCACCAGGGAGAGGGACCACAATCAAACATTCCAGTTGCCTAATATTACGTACCTGTGGGCCACCACAGATAATGGATCACATCAGTTTGGCCTGCCCAAGTGCATGAAGTTACTTGAGCTTAACTACCAATAGCAGATGGGAGGGTAAAAACAAGTCAACTATTTTGAAGGTTAAACTCTGTAATGAAGTTGCATTATATAATTTGCTTTTTAAAGTTATGTTAAGTGTGCTTTTTATTTCATTCTAGTCTAGCCCAGAGAGCAATTTCAAATACAAATTCACATTCAGATATGAATGTTATGACTAGTAAAAGCACCTTCTCCAGCCCTCTCCTCAAATTAAGGATCGTGTTCTAGCTGAAATAGGTCACAACCTATGCTCATAGAAAGGCCTGTACTAGAGAAAAAAAGATTCAGTTTAAACCAAGTTTAAAACCAAAGAGATAGGAAAGACAGAGTTTACACAAAAACTCTACAAAATAAAATCTAGAAAAATTGGTAAGTAGGTACAAATCTAAGTTTCTGAACAAGTATGTTACCGAGTTAAACAGATAAGGCTTCTAATGGTAAAAAAAATACAGTAAAATGAAAGGCAGACCAGCTTTGTTTTCATGTAATTGCATCAACATGACTGATCTCTTAGGTTCTGGACAAGTAGACAGCTTGTTCTCAATCACTCCATTTGTAGCCATGGTGCTTTCTAAGATCCCTAATGAACCAAGCAGAATCTGGACTCTGAATCAAATCTGAGCATTTATAGTAAGCAATGTTTTGTACAGCTTTACTGTCTCGGTACTATTTTTAAACTCAGAGATGCATTTTAAAATCTATAAATTAAGGTTATAACTTAAAATTTGAGACATATCAGCCTCTAAAATACTGACTACAATAAATATCAATGCAAGCATCGGTTCAGAAGAAAGTACTTTGTATTGATCATACAATAGATACTTATCTTGTTTCATCCCAATGTTTCATTAATAACTTATTTAATTTGTGTTCACTGGAAACTCTGGCACTTTTATTAGCTCCATTAATTTACATTTCTTCATGCAGCTGTATATTTCACATATTCCACTCTGAAAAGGAAATAATTGGAGGAATGTGCCACCAATGATGTAGCTCTCAGAGCAGCAAAGGCTGTCCTTCACTAATGCCCAAGAAAATACTTGCAGCGCAAAGGGGCATCATGCCCAAACAAACCTAATCTGGATGTCTAAAGAGCCTTATAAACTCAATTAGAAAAAGGCAACAAAACAAGAATCAGAACTGCAAGACTAGCAATGCTCAAAGGAATGGTGACTTAAGAAAGCAGACTAAAGTAAGTGGTTTTCTAGCATAAGATAAAGAAGAATGAGAACACAGTGAGGATGGAGAGAAGGGGAAAGTATTGGAAATGTATCTGCCTTCATAGGACAGAAGCACATAGTCCATCAGTGCTCAGCTAATGCTAATTTAAACCAGAGGAGACAACTCTCTCCAGAGATGACTGCAGGCATGCCATGCTGTCAAGCATTCCAGCCCAAATGTGTCAAGAAGGATATCAGGGAAATGGCACAGAATACGCTCTCAAGTGATATCTAGAACAGGCCTCCTTTGTTGTTCTCCCATCTCCCAATTAGGTTTTAAAGTCAGTAACTCAGTTCTAAAGATACCACAGTCTTTACTTCCAAGTTCCGAAGAAATCTTGGAGCAAGTTTGGAACATTAAATATGAAAAGTCTCCTTGGTTCTTCACCCGTTCTTTCCTAAACAAACAAGATGACACCAAAAGCAACCTCATCAGTCCCAGCCTAGACCTTTTAATTGCACTTTTGGTAGCTCTCCTAGAAACCATCTCACACAGCAGTACATCAAGCCCTTCATCCCAGTACTAACACAGCTAATAGAGTCAGACATCTTCCAACTGTATGAAATAAGATTTTTCAAGCTTGCCTATTATACCTTTTTATTCTTGTAACCATGTTTTTGGGTCTTATGCTTTCCCATTTCATGGGAAATATGACTACATAACCATAAGACAATGATATCAGCAGTATCCCTCCAGCATTCTGAAGGAGAATCAATGGTATCTATTTTATTTTGCATACCAAGATAAGTATTGCAATAGAAAATTAATTTTTATGCCTTTAGTTTCTGTAAGTCAGAGAGATATGATGTCAACTCATTGCACTGCCATGCTCAGGACATCAGAAAGCAAAGCAGACAGAACACTAGAGAATATTCACAACTTGAATACTATTAGATTTTTCTACAAGCAGATGCTTTATTTATAGTGTAGCTTATTATCTTCAGTCTTCAAGAGCAGTAACAGTACAAAGGATCCAGCAGCATAAAACAGTTAAAATTATCTAACAAGAGACCCTCTTTCCTTGGGAAAAGGCAAGGAATTGCTCATACACCTCTTTCCATTTTCAGTGTCCTTCTCAATAAAATCATAAATGGCCAAAGACATTTGAAACAGCCAAGACAACTCCAGTAACCTTACTGGAAACCAGTCTGAAATAAGAGAAAATTCTCAGAAGGAAGAACTTAAGAATATGTCCACAAACCTGAACCAGCTCTGAATTAATTTTTCAAGCATCATCAAGAGTGGTGCTGTCCCAGGAGAATGAAGTACACTGATTACAAATCCTACTGAGGAAGTCAGATAAGCATTTGGGTCAATTTTGTTATCCACAAGATATCCTGTTGCTATAACTAGGCTATCAACATCATTTATTACATGGCAATGTAATACCATACGTACTCAGGTATTAACTAAAGCATATTCATATTTGATTTGCTACTTCTAAATAAAGGAATAAGGAATTTAACCACACTGCACTTAGACAAAGATGGAACATGCCAATATTTTTCATACCACTTCTGCAGAGAGCAGAACACTGAAATCCAGTGGTTATAGTTATTCACAACATCCATTCTACATGAATTTCCTAGGTCAAACATTGTTTTCCAATACAATACCCACACCTAACCTAGTTAATAATTTACTTCTGATAGCTGAATTGCTTCATGCAAGTAATTTTATTTCTTTCCAACTCAAACTTCTCAGCTGTAAAGTCATGGTAACATTTCTGCTATTCTCTAAAAATTATTTAAACAAGGAGTATTATACACTAATAATTTCTTACCAGGTATTTAGCTGTTTTGGACTGTACTAAGCTTCTGTTTAGTTCTGAGAGCTGGAAATACATGCTATTCCTTTTCCTAATGGTGGTCAGTTATCACCTTTGTCCAATCTCAGAAATATTAATTTGTATTTGGAGTCCTCATTCTACCTAGAATAATTCAGATGTTTCTAAAATATGAATGGTTATCTAGTACAATAACTTAAAATTTCAATGGTTGGCCAAAAAAAGGATACTGAAGTTTCTTCAACATCTATAGACTGCTAAGACGAAGCAGCATTCTCTCAGGGTAGCAGATGTTGAGAATGGAAACAGCAACTGAGGTCACAAAAACTATATACCAAATGTATTCTGTCTCTGCAAGATAATTATTAGCATGTACAAATATAGCTACAAGATTTAAGAATGGTCAAAAAATAGTCTTTTAGTTTTAAGTTTTCCTGATGCTACATAAGATTAATGGAGAACTTTCTAGAAGGGAATATTATTACTTCCACAGACAAGAACTTAATTGTATCTAGGAAAATATAATTATCAGGGCAGCAATAGAGAAACACATCTGATTTCACTCTATTAGTTCTGACATCAGAAAGCTGATTCAGATTTTCAGTAGTGGCTCATATCTCCTTTTAGAAGCAGCAGGTTTTCATCTTGTTTAACAGGAAAGACAGTTACTCGTGAATGCCAGCCTGACAAGCTGAAACACTTGATTCTAGATGTTTGGTCTAAACAGCTAAAATGGAATAATGAGAACAGATAAATTTCCAATTGATATCTGATGCTCTTTTTGTATGTCAGCTCTCCTGAAACCCATCTTATTATCTTTTTAAAAAATACCCTCACCCCAAAGTAAGAAAGAGAAAAACTTGAGACTGGAGTCAAATATAAGCCTACTTGAAATGGAAATTAAACAGGCTTTACCAATCCTCCAGCAGTGTGCAATCTGGCTGCTCAGCCCTCTCAGCCTCTTGAGTATCTTCCTATTCATATTGCTCTGCATTATGTATTTACTAATTGGACAAAGCAACCAGCTACATCTTCTTTTAATAAAATGAACGGACTGAAAGACGGATTTCACATTGCACACACTGTGTGGTAGTGTATGTACAAATTGCATGCCAAAACATAGCTGTACAATTCAGAGCTGCACATATGCATGCAGTCAGGAGAGCTGAAAGCCCTGTTGTGCCTATCAGAAGCATCTCCTAGAACAATGCTAAGTTTCAGAAACACAAACAAGTGATCAGAATTGAATTCTACAGTAAATCCCCAGTAATCCTGCTTCGTTTTCTGAACAAACACAAAGTTAGTTTAGGACCTATGTTCACATGTTGTGCTTCCATCAAACCCAAGTGTGCTGTGCAAGTCTCCAAGCGTGCAAAATTTCCTTTTTTTGAGTAGGCTGTCTGAAGAGACCCAATAGCTGGTAAGGTTTTTCAGACAGCAGTATTATCAGAAACATACTTTGGTAGGAAGCCAAGTTTAAGAACTATAAAAACAAGAGTCAAGGTTTTATCATCATCTGAATCAATTAAGAACTTTGAAGTAAAAAACCTCTAGCCCTATATTTGTAAGAAACTAAATAAAAATTTGAAGCAAAGCAGACACTGCTTTTAACTCCTGTTCAGTAAAGCACTTGAGTATTGACATATCCCATCTCACTTCAATTAAGCAATAATTTTCCCAACTTTATAGTCAGTGCCACTGCAAAGTCAGTATTTAAAAAATGTTAATGTTTAATAAAAAGCATTTACTTGGAAAAGGCACTGGAAAAGCAACGATCAGTTTCACACTTGCATTGGCATAAATTAAAGTTTATCTTGTGAATGATTTAAACATGGGCTAGAAACAAACAGTTTTTAGTTAAAAATTTGCAAATTCCATCCCTTCTTCAAATAGTTTGTATTACACAACACATACACACCAAGATTTTGCTTTCATTCAGATGGAAAAATTAGTTCAAAGGACTAATACTTTAGCATTAAAATCACACTGGGCTATTATTAAATTTCAGCTCAGTAGATCCTAATGTTTGAATGCAGATGATTTATAAAATATTTCATATTCTGTGAACTAGTCACAGAATACTGGTATTTTCCCCAGAAAGCAAAGGCAATAATGTCTGGGAAATAAGGAGTTACATTTTCTGGGGTTTGAAATAAGAGCTCTAGAAATCAACATCACTTTAATTAAGCCTGAGTAAACTACATGACCACAGGCTTGTAGCTGTTGTGCCACGATTTGAAACTTTGCTAATTAAAATGACAATGCAAGCTACTAGCTCACAAAGAAACAAAGTGTTTGTAACAATGTCTAAATTCCACTGACAATTAGTAGCAACCAGATTGTGTTACTACCATATCCTTATTGGTATCACTGGACCCCTTACCAGCATTTTTAATCCCTTTAGTTTCTCACAGTCAACTAAATTCCCAATTTCAGTATAAGAAATGCATTCCAGTTTACAGCATTCAAATGTACTTAGAGGCTGAGCCCTTATGATGGAAATGCAGTCACATAATTTATTTCAGTATGTGCAAGTATATTATTTCGAAACAGAGCAACAGCGACGAGCATTAAATTGAAAATAGTTCATTACAAGGTCTCCGCAATTCGCTCTTGATTGTTGAAAGACCCTAGAATCTTCTTGGGTGCACATCAGAAGACAGGATGTCAGCACTTGTATCTTGAACTGCATTTGTAACAGCTTTACTGAGAGCTGCATCATCTGCCTTCCTTCCAAGGTACTACACCACTACAAAGCACAGCCTTTTCATATCAGTTTAATCAAATAGCTAGGGGAACTATTAATAAGTATTATGACCCTTTAGTTCAATAGTGAATTACAATTTGATTTCAACTAACTAAAAATTAAATCCAGAACTCATTTGTAGCAGACAAACAACTTTTGGGGAAAATAATCCCCAAACCCAAGCATCAGTACAATAAACTGAAGCCAACTCAGCAAATGTGGTAAAACTAACTGGAATTATATAACCTATACCACTTAAACATTAAAGACAGCATATGTAAATGTAAATTCCACTTTACATTTCTCAACATTCTACATAGCTACCCGTGATAGCTGAACCAAATAACTTCATAACCACAGCACAGACTGCTAACTTATCTTTAAAAACAGTAACTGCAAAAGCAACTGGCAGTATAACACTATTTACAAGACAACAGCTGAACAGCTGTTATAAGGATGCCCAAGGATACAGCCCACAGGTTAGCGCTTAGAATACAGAGAGCAGCGTGAAACGTTTAGATAGGCAGCACAGAGACCCATATAAACCACACCTTATCCCCTTAGTCACATGAAACATCCATTTCTAATCCTAGCTAGGTAAAGCTTTATGGCTTTAGCAGTAGATATTGTAAGCTGAAGTAGTATTCTTAGTAGATCTTGTAAGCTGAAGTAGTGCCAGTCTCTTTTGCTACCTGTAGCACATCAGACAGAGCAGGCACAGCAGCAGCTAAAGGAAGACAAGATTTGCCCCTCCATCTGCCTTCAGAAACCCCTTAGAAAAAAACTTATGTGACAGTGAGATACTGCTCCTCAAGGTTCATTTTACAAAGCTGAAATACTGATGGATGATTCTTTAGTACTGTTGGTCTCTCTCTAAAAATTATTCAACATGCTTTCATTAACTTCAAACAGCTGTACTGGTAACTTGCAATAAACAAAAGGCAGTTTTTCTCCCCATAAATACTGTGTTTTCCTGAAAGAGGAAACAAATACAAGCCAGACCAGCAACTCCCTTCTCTCCAAAGTGTAAGGGAACTAGCAAGTTAATATGGCACAATTTCTAAAAGTTACATGAATCTTACTGAAGTTATAAGTCAATTGCATTATGTGACTGTAAAATTCAGTAGAATGTAATAACACATGCTAATCTAAAACTCTCCAATAAACATTTGTTATCTGGCTACAACAGAATGCTTTCAACACTCAAGAAAACCCTTTAAAAATACTCCCTGTATAACTACTGATTCTCTGCCATAATCATTCTCATTTCCACGCTCATTTCATTTCATGTCCTTTGCGCTGCTCAGGGCCACAGAAACTGAAGAAAAGTTACCTCTTCTATCCCCTACACTGTCATCTGAGCTACATGGATACTGAAGAAAACACGTACAATAAATTCTACAATTACTGTAAGATTTCACTACTTAAGCCTCATGGGCTTTCCTTCACCACTCTCTTGGAAGTTTAAGTTACAAAAGACAGATCAGTAAGCAATACGTTGCTCTCCCTGCTAGGAAGGTACTTTAAAAATAATTCCAAGACATCTGAAATAATTGATGCCTTACCTTATCTTTCAGCAAACAGACAAAGAATGCTGGGAGCCAGCAGAACATATAGCATAAATACTTGAAACCATAAGAGATCATAGAATTTCTAGCTTGTTCAAGGACTACCTCACAGGTATAGTTTTAAATGACCACACTAGGGGCCAACTGAAACACAGTTAACCTTATCAGCATAATTAATTACATTCTTAATAGAAAATTAAGCTTTAGGGAAGTCCACTTTAATCACTCCTAAATAACTGGTCAACTGGTAGCATTCACTACGGCCAAATTCTGACCCAAAGCCAGGAAGCTGCCCCAGTTTCAACCCTGAGCAGCCGGGCATAAAGTCAGCCTGACGCCACTTGCACAACTCAGCCAGGGTGCAAAGAGAGGATGCCACACGGGGGGCTGCTACAAGATCCCTGACTAGCAGGGATGAGAAACGCATTAGCCAGACACGAGAAAGGAAGACAACGACAAATAGGACGGTTCATGTTCGACAAGCAGAACTGTCAGGCCTCAACATTAAGTTAACTCTTTTCTCCCTTACGGGGCGGCTGGGTCTTGGCTCCCGCCTACCACTTGCTCGAGGGCAGGTGCCGCCTGCACGACCGGGGCCGAAGGGCGGCAGCTGCCTCCCGGCCGGTCGAGCCCAGGGCGGAAGAAAGCGGCCCCAGGCGACCTGTAGCGCCCGGGTCACTCGAGGACAGGCGCAGATATCGGTTACGCAAACCACAGAGCGGTTTTCGCCGAGCTCCTCCTGCGGGCCCCGGGGCGGCCCCAGACCCGCCCGGCGCCCCGCGCCCGGTCCCTCTCTGCCTCGGCCGGCCCGCGGAGCCACGGCAGGTGAGCGGCCCCGCTGCCGGGCGCCGCCGGG
>VXBQ01004313.1:302-10387 GCA_013400175.1 Phainopepla nitens | reverse complement strand
GATGCTGGGGATGCTGGGGATGCTGGGGATGCTGGGGATGCTGGGGATGCTGGGGAGCGGTACCGCACGGCCGCTGCGAATGTCCTGCGGCGCCGGGGGTCTCCTTCCGGGGCCAGCGACACCCAACGCCCACCACCCTTTCTGACAGGAACAGTCAAAAGTCTGTGCGGTCAGACTCTTCTATGGCTCCTAGTTCCACGGACAACCTGATACCGATGTTACAAAGCTCACAAATAAACACAACGTTTTGAAGTAGTCCTAATTCATTTGACTTTCCCACTTCACCTCCTCTTTCTTCAGTGGGCAATGCAGTTCCCCTCTCCAGATGTCTGAAGAGGCCAGTTCTGCTGGGCAAAGGCATGAAAGCCCGAAGGAAAATTTTGATTCCTACCTAGATTTCTACAAAAACTGGGACAAACGGGCTGTCTCACTCCTCTTAGTCGTGCAAACAGCACACTCTCTTCAAGTAATTGTCCTGACATATTTTCATTATTAGTAACACTATTGCAAGGACCTAGTCTAAGCTCTATTTACAGTATACTTATGCTCCTTACACTGGCTCTGCTATGGTAATGTTTATTCTCTGTCCAGTCACCAATTTCTTGGGAAAATGGACTATTTTCAAAATATTGCTTTTCCTCCATGAAACATAAAAATCCTTTTCTTCACAGCTGTACAAAACCGCCCTAATTTTAAATAGCAAATACACTAAATTTTGCAAAAGTTAACAATTTTCAAATTGTATTCACAGTTTTCAAATATGTATTCAGTACACATTTAGCTAGTAGAGTTAGTTTCAATTTAAAAGAGACATTAAAATATACCATACTTCTGAGGAAGCGCAAGCATTGCACTGGAGCCAAAAGTGAAACTAATTAAAACAAAAGGGAACCTCGCTTTTTAATCCAAATATGTAGAAATACCAATGAAAATGTGTGTTGAAAAAAAAAAATAAAGACTTTTTGTTTTTCTAGACTGCAGTCACAGTGGTAGCCTAGCAGGGAAAGTATTTGTTTTAGGCTGATAGTTTCTACTTAGGATGATGTACATTGATAGTAACCTAACCTCAGAGAAACAGCTACCGACATCACAAAGACGTCAACATCGTGGCATTGTCTGCAATCACCACTCCAAGAGTTGTTGGTGAGGTTGGGTAAACAGCAGAGAGCAGGCCAGCCTCTTCCCAGGAGACCAATTCCCGTTTGTCTCATGACCTGCCTCCTCCTTAGCTGGCTGTATCATCAAGACAAATTTTCTGCTCTATTAGGATTTCCCAGATGAATTATTTAATCCATTTTACTGAGACCATTTCCCCTGTCCATGAGCAAAATAAATAAAAGTACATCTTGTTTTATAATGTTGCTTTCTACTAACTCAAAAATGGAAAGTCTGTATCTAGGATCTGCCATATTTTCTTTTTGTCAGCAATATGCTAGGAAGACAAATTAATGTTTGAATAAATTGCAAAACCAAGAACTATTTGTGCTAAGAATCAAAGTATTGAATTAAGTCAGAACACGGAAGTTAATGTTCGTAAGGTTCATAATTGCTTGAGCAGAAGATTGCAGCACAGCTAGGTAGGTTTAGTTCTTTACTCTGATACTGAGTAGCTCCTGGGGAAGCACAAGGGGGAGGACTCAACCCATCAGTTGCACCGCACCAATCTCTGAGCAAAGGAAACATTTTATTAACATATTACAAAAACAACACCATTTTAGCAGTGCATCTACTCACTGTATACCTAGCAGATCAAGCTCATCTTGAAGATTAGCTTAGTGACAATTATTTCATGATTAATTTCTTCCAGTCTTTTTCAAGCAACATTTATGGAAAATGTTCTTCAAGCTCCAACACCCTTTCTATTTGTTTGTGACAGCTGTTTATAAGATACTGAAAAACAACAGCTTGACAATACTGTGAAAGCTGAGCTTCCTTTCACATATCATGCCATCCCCGATCTTTTTTAACTTGCTATTTAGATGTCACAAACACTACTTTGAATATATATATATATAAAATAATGATTCCAAATGTTATGCTCAGTGTGACTATTTGGTATCCAGAGCATCTGCTTCAACCCCTTCACTTGTACAATTTTGAAAGATCTCATGTAGTAAGAAAGGGAAAACTATAAAGTGCTGTATATTTAAAAGGGTAATAGAGTCAAAATTTCACTTTGAAATATTTTCTATTGAAAATTCTTTTTACTATTATAGAGATGATATTACTCTTGTCTTTTAACCCTCCAGCAGTGCTTGGAGTGGCAGGAGCAGCAGCATCTTGATCAGTGATCAGGCTGGCAGCAGTATCTGAAGCTGAGCCAGTGCTGTAAATAAAGCACTCTATGACAACTTGCCTTGTGATCACCAAGTGTGTTTCTGACTATTCGATTCTCGAGATCCTGTCTTTTGATATGAAAAGCTACAGCTGCATATTTAGGTGAAGCAGGAACAAGTGGATCACTTAACTCCTAAAATTCCATGCTACCATTTATTCTCCTTAAGAGAATAAAAAGCATGTAAGCTTCATAGTTATTCATATAATTTAATTTCCTTCCCTGACGCATCCTGATTATTATCTCACTTGCTCTTTCTGGCATTTGCTAAAGCTTCTTTGTCTTCTACTGACAATTTATAAATCACATGTTCCCTACGCTCCAGATCATTGATTCCTGGTGCAATAACGCGGCTCGCAGTGACCAGCAAAGGCTCTCCTGCAGGGGCGGGTATTTTAGAACAACACTTCCCTCTGCCGGATCTGTGGGCAGTCACACGCTGCCTGTCTGGAGGGACCGGCACGGATCCTCTGCCTCTCGCTCCGACAAGACCCTGCTCCTCCCACTCTGCGCAGGACAGTACCAAACTAGCAAAGCTCAAAATAATTCATCAGATGAATAGGATAGTCATAAAAATATCATCCAGTGTCATCTGGACAGAAATATCAATGTACTTCCTTCTCCAGACAGGAGTATCTCAAAGCCATAGGTAATGTGAATATTGGGAGTCTCAGGATATGACATTTCATAGTCCCTCCAAAACTGTGACAGCTTTATGCCAGATGAAATTAAAACAACATTTTAGAAAACCTTCAAATCATAAGGCATTTCTTTCTTTATAGAGTGTAAATATATACGGCCCTGCAGAAAAAAAAAAGGAACAGTTAAGAAGAATTGCCTGCACCACTTGTGACTATGAAGAGAAAGATGGTGTTACAGTGAATTTTAATTGAGTGCCACACTTCCTACCTGGCCATCTGTTCCAAACTGCTAGCAATAGCCAGAGTATTTTTTACAGGGAGGTTAATGGAGGCTACTATATTCAGACACAGCTGTCTTGCCTTCAAGTTACTCAGTTGTTGGAATATTGTCCTCAGCTGAGGGTGAGTGTTAGGAGGAAGAGGAGAGAGAACTGCAGAGATAGATGAGTAAGACTGTCCTTAATTCTTGCCCTTCACATTGACAGGAACTGGTCCCAGTACAGCACTACACGTGCTCCTAACTCATTTGTAAGAACACCACTGAAAAACATAATTAAGCATTTTGCTGAACAAAGATTCTGTTCACATACTCAGCTGAATGAAGGCTTTTAGTGGGCCTCAAAACACAGGAAGAAAATGAATAAGCTGAAGATAGAAGAAGGAGAATAGCAAATAGAGACATAATTCTAAAACAAAATTCCTCATCCATATAATTTACTTTGAAAAGGCAGACAGAGAGACAGACATTTCCTGTTCCACAGAAGAAATGTCAAAAGATTGGATCAAGGTGGTACCCAGTGCTGAAAGGTAGAACAGGTAAGAGTGGTGAAAGCCATACTGAGGTTAATTGGAGTAAGCCACCTGACAAAACAGGAAACAACTAAGTGGTTCTTGATCTGTGTTCAAAACAAAGCCTGCGCTAAGTACACAGAAGGTCTAGTTAGAAAATATCATATGGGAAGTATTTCACATGAAAAAAAAGAGAAGTTTTCAAAGAGTCTGGAGAAGAAATAAAGAGCTTGAATAAAGAAACCAGGACGTCAGGATTGAGGAGGCATTCTGAGTAACAACAAAAGGGAAAGGAAATAAAAAAAAATTTAAAAAGCAAACTCCACAGTATAAGGTGGCATAAGCAATGCTTTCCTAAGCAGGTTGTTTTCCAGTCATTGCCTTGGTTTTCAATGCTGGAGAATGGGGTTCTCTGTGTCATGTCAATGCTATTGCATTCTTGCCTTCTGGTGATCCTTGCATATTGTTGATTAATTGTAAAGTCTCTGTCTGAGACTTTCTAAGGAACTCCTAAGATGGACTCCAAGTAGACAGCATAAGATGAGTATTTGTCTTCCAAAACCTTTCAACACAAAATAAATGTTTGTTTGCTCTAGTAGCCCTACAGGCATTATCAGCTCACATTTGACACTTAATACTGCATTACTAATAATTGCTGTGTGTCTGCTAGAATGCTATTAACAAATAATAATAATAATAAATTAGTGCTTTGGGATTCAAATACCATTCACTCCTATTGCTCACAAATGTTTTGACTCCATTGTACAATTCTAGTATTGCAAGTTCAAGTCATAAAAATGGCAATTAAGATTATAGCACTTGAAACACTACATCACACAATTTTCTGCAGAAATACACTTCAGTGTATTCTTATGCAGATGCTGGTTTCTCTCAACTGTCCTAGGCCTCTTTCACTTATGCTGTCTTACTTTTTACATTTCATTCACCTTGCACAGGGGTGAGAAATTTACACCTAGTAAATATTTCATTAATGCCTGCTTCTGTTTGCTCAGCACTCTTGCAAGGTCTTGGATTCCTTGAATTCAGCATTTGTCTGGGGACAACTTTATGCTTGCTAGAAATCAGAAGTCCTTCTGTAGGGAACTCCTGACTGCGTTGTTTTATGTGATCACTGTTCCTTTACTTGTTAGGCCTCAGACATACAGCCCTGATTTCAACTGGGACAGCCCAAGAGGGTCACTCCCTTCAAGTTTTCTCTTGTTGCTGATTATAGACCCCAGCTAATTTTTTATCAGAAGTGCTGCTGCCTCAGATCTGCAGCCTGGTTTACGTGTGTTGTTGCTCCCGATTTTGGAGTTACCCAAACTAAGAGGATGAATTAAACACTTTTGGTTACAAGGTTTCACTTGGCATCATTTTGAAACACTCAATTTGGGATCAACCAGTATAGGCTCTTTCCCATTTAACTTGCTCTAACAAAAACCCAATATCTGCTCCTCACCTTGCAGTCTTGGACCTCAGAGAAGCTTTTAGATCAAAAGATCAAAGGGAAATTATTTGTCTTTCATGCATTCAATCTGGATCTTCTCCTCATTCCTCTCAGTCTTCTTCCTGCATGTGTATTTTGAGGTTGGTCAGTGATTTATCTGAAAAAATTATTCCCAATATCCCTCCAGAGAGCATACGCATCAGTTCTTTACTATTTGAAGCCCCTGCCAGAAAAAATGTCACAGAATCACTTCCTGCTGACTTGAGGAACCCATAAGAAAAAAATGTCTCTGCTACCTCTCAAGAGAAACTTGCTCTATTTTTTCTACAAAGAATGGGAAAAATAAGACAAGAAGGTCTATCATAACTAAGTATCTTTACCTCAATTCAAATACAAGGAAGGTACCTCTGGAATTTGTCAGAAAATACTTCCATTGTAATTTTTTCTTTCATTATTATTAATGGTATGATTCTACAGGAGGAAAAAAGCTAATTTTGTCCACAAATCCTCACAACATAGAAATATTTAATTTTATAAAGAAGTCAGAGATACACAGACACAATATAAGATCAGCATTGGTGGTATGAAAAATATCCAAATAAATTAATTTTTGCTGATACTGCTAAGAAATGCTAGAGCTTTCCAACACCTGCTTCACTCTGCAGTTGCATTCAATTTTCTTTCTCATACTTTCATTAAAAATGTATGAGGTCATTTAAAATTGGAGTCCTCTCAGCACCTTCTAAGATTAGATCTTTAGAGGCAATAAAGCAAGTATAATGTGAATTCCAGGATCACATTAATTGGCCATGATGCCTTTTTAAAAACAGTGCCAAGCTTATACAGTAACTACTATCTGATAAGCAAATTGTAACAGTGCAGCCTACCAGGAAAGAAAAGAAAAACTCATTATTTTTTAATGAGAATCAAAAGAAATGCTAACAGCACAGGCTGTTACGGGGAGTTCCTTGGCATATATTTGGAATGTTTAATCACAAAACAATGCAGTCAGACACGAGTCATACAGCTCACCCCAAATGACCGAAAAATCCTATGCATATGTTTAATACTCCCCACTCTGAGTACTATGGAAATTCTCACCGAAGTTTTTCCAGCTTCCCAGACTTCCCTTAGGCAATCCAGTGTTAGTGACACAGTGTGGACACAGAGAGTCACATCCTGTTCTCCAATCCAGATGCTGGCAGGACTCAGCCTTTAGGAATAAAGCTTGCGAGATATTTGGGCTGTACTTCTGCATCTGTATGATCATGCATTCTTCTCAAGATGGTACACTTAATTCCTCACAACATCTCCTCAAGTAAGGACTTGCAGAAGACAGGATTCACACTTTCTTGAGCAGGGCTTACAGCCACAACATGGCAGATTGTGAAATGGCAGCAGGGCCATGGGCTGGGAGTAAGGATGGTCCCTCCCACCCGAGAGACTCCAAATTACCCAGGGCTGAGAGGTGTGTGGGTGTCCTGCCTAAGCTACAGCCAGGCATGAGTACAGGACACCGAGCTGCTGCAGACACCAGCATGCCTTTCTATGCTTTTGCTTGAAAAGCAGGACTAGGAAAGCATAGCTGTGCAATTCTGAGGGAGCAAAGGAATAGAGCAAGATCCTAAGTGGAATTGGGAGCAAAGAGATTCTCTCATCTGCTGTCCAGTTGATTTTGTAATGAGTAAAAAAGGCTTTTGTCCATTTCTTGTTAGTAAACAAGCCTGTGACAAAGACTTCTATGTACCATCAATAATTAAATATTTTTTCTTGTTGATGAAACAAATCTTTAGGGCCTTAAATTCATATAAAAATTAAAGTGCAACACATACCTGCCTTTTTGGAACTGCTACATGTAAAGTTTTATTTTTATGACTTGTATAATACCACTTGGAAAGTATTGGCTATATGCCAAGGGAAAGTTGATTTAAATTTTATATTTTTTCATGTCTACTTTGATTGGCCAAGATACAGGTTTGTCAGAGTCTTATCTACTGCGGCTAGGGTAGAAAACTCTGATGGACAAAACAGAGCTGAAGTCAGCTGACTTTTTATGGACTGTTAATAGTGTGCTTGGGCACCCAAATTCTGCCAAGTAATTTTGTCCTCTTCAACTGAACTGCCTCACTAATCAGTTTTGAAGTGCAGAAACTCCTGACCTCCTTTCCTATTAAAAAAAAAAAAAAGGATTGAACTGGATTATATGAAAAGAAATTAGACTAAAAATGCAGTAATTCTTACTTCTAATGAATGAGAATGTGTTAAGCTGCCACAGTAGACTTTTTTCAAAAATTGAGAAGGTATTATTAAGCACTTTCAAAATGAGCAACATACTTCTAAACTGAACCTCAGTACAAGATACTTGGGGTGCTTAAAAAAGGTCAGAAATTTAAAATCATGTAATCGCAGAGTTACTTTTAAAATATAGAAATAGATATTAATTTTATGTATGAAAGAGAAATCTAAAAAAAAAAAGCCTCATCACACCTAAATTTATTACTTCAGCTGAGCCCTCAGTTTCAGGACTGATTTAATTTTATGAAAACTTTGAATGCTGCATTCATCAGACAGTGTATTTAATCACTAGGCTCAGTGTTCCTGTTTTCCCTGCTGTGCCAGAACTGGTAAAATTCTTTTAAGTTAGTGATCTTTGAAACAGAAGTTTTGGACCTTCACACTGCTCAAAGTGTAGGAAGGCTGGACTGCTTGCTCAGTTTCTCTCACACTGATGGGACAGGCCTCCTTCAAGACCATCTGACTGATATGCAAAGTGAGGATTTCCTGCTTAAAGCACAAAATACCATTACATTAAACAAAAAAAAAATGTCATTTTGGGGGGAAAAATTTGAAAAATTGCTACTGCACATAGGTAACAACTACAATTTTCATAGTTGCCCACTACTACAGCAGACTTTGATAGCTGCAGAAGCTGGACCCCATATATGCTTATCATATTACTTCAGTTGAAATTTAAACCAAAACTGTTGCACCAGACGCTACAGAATTGTAAGCAAAAGAACAGACACTACTGTCTTTGTCACATTACTCAAACTGCAGTGGATCCTATAACTCACATGCTCAAAAGATTCTGTTTCACCAACAGGAGTCACAGCCTTGCAAGGCAGGAAATGTTAGTGCCAGTTGGAGCAGATAAGATTCAAAACCTCCTGTATTCTTGACTATCTCTGCTGATCTGGTAAACACCAAGCATCACTTAGGGTAAGAACTCAAACTGCTTGTTTCATCATCTGAGGATGAATCAGGGGAATCTCACCAACATCCCTTCAGTTATCTGTATCACGGGCCTAGAGTAGACAGGATGATGCAGAAGCCTGGGAAATATCACAGTTCGTTGATTACCCCATGACATCTCCTTTGTACACAAGTCTCTGAAACATACATGCATCAATGGAACAAAAGGCCGATGGTAGGCTAAAGTTTCTTTTTCCCCTTTTTGAAGGGCCTCATGACACAGCAGACGTTGGGATCTGCTGCCCTCCAGTGCCTGCTTGCAGATGTCCTCTCTGCCAGAGGACAGCATTTTGAGACCACGAGAATTCTCAAGAAGAATTAAAAATAAAATAGAAATAAA
Source organism: Phainopepla nitens (assembly GCA_013400175.1). NCBI lineage: Eukaryota > Metazoa > Chordata > Aves > Passeriformes > Bombycillidae > Phainopepla > Phainopepla nitens. Next base: position 1,580 of record VXBQ01004313.1, on the reverse strand, counting down.
GTATTAAATTATTTGTGTTTCTTATTTGGGATCTAAAATAATTGCTGGGACTTGTTTCTTAATTTTGCTGTTTTGTTCTGGCCTTGTCAGAGTATTTCTACATCCAAGTAGAGTGTTATAGTTTGTTCTGTGACATTGGTTCTCTTCAATCAGCTCTTACTCTTTCATTTTCATTTTCTATGAACATACACAATGATATACACATAACACAATACATATGGTAATTAAATGCAAATAGTGTATTTATCCCATTTCATATCTGCATGCTGCCCATAATCCTTATCATTGTGATTCTTACTGACACATCAGTGACTTTTCTTGTATCCACATTAAAAGGCAACAATGAAGACTTGCTATGGAAAGTATTTTCTTACTGGCGTGTATAGTTCTTTCAAAAATATTTATCTGTGTTATTGAACATTTTTGAACAAGAAATGTATTTGACACAATATCATATCAGCCCCTTGTAAAATCTGATTTCTGGGTTCTTTTAGCTCTGCATAATCACAATGGAACTTAGCATTAAAATGAATTGGAGTTGTATGGTCCTTCTCTTAAAAAATGATGTAAACAATCAGTACAATGGTGTTGATATTAAGGCAAACCAGTTTTGTAAAGATTTATAAGAGCAGGAAAAGTAGGCTGTAAAGACATTTCAAATATACATACATATGTGTAACTGAATAATCACATTTGGTGATGATGAGGGGTTGATTAAAGGGAACTTTTTCATTTACAAATTGAGTAAGTCTCTGTCCTGATTGTGAAGGGGAACCTTAAAAATGTACATTCTGTGAGCTTATGGAATACTTTCAGAAATCTGGAAAATCTCATTCTTTTCCTTATAAGTGGTTAACTTGGGCATTTGATAATTTTTTACGATTTTGACACTTTACTCCCTCCAGAAAGGCCAAAGCCCAAGAAAGGCAACCAGTTAGCCCAGTTTTTCCCAACAGAGCGCCAGGTTTTTTGATACTTGGGAGATGCTACGTACATGTGTGTGTAGCTCCATAACAAGATGTAGTTGAGCACGAAGAGATGAGAAGAAAACCCCGTAATTCAAGTTCTGACCAAAAAAAGAAAAAAAAAAAATTCTCCACAAGTTAGTACCGGGGAGAGCCTTATCTAAGCCTTGGTTCTGCCTCTTCGCTGCGCCGCACTGCGCGCAGTCCTCTCGCCTCAGCAGCTCCTCAGCCGCACGGCGGGACGGCCGGGACGGCCGGGACGGGCGGGACGGCCGGGACGGGCGCTCTCCGGCCCTCGGACTGGAGGAACAGG
>VXBQ01004290.1:0-26246 GCA_013400175.1 Phainopepla nitens | reverse complement strand
CATGCAGAAATACAGCCAACAGCATCCGGGGCTGCATAAGGAACAGCACTGGCAGCAGATTGTGACAGGTTATTCTTCCCTTCTACTCAGCTTGGGTGAAACACATCTGGAGTTCTGAGTCCAGTTCCGAGGCTCCTGGTACAAGAGGGAGGGAGACCTACTGAAACAAGTCAAATGGAGGGCAGTGGAGATGACTAAAGGATTGGAGTGTCAGCCCTAAAAAGGGGAGGCTGAAAGAGCTGGGACTGTTCAGCCTCAAAAAGAGAATGCAGCTCAAAGGATCTTGTCAATATGTATAAATGTTTGATTGTGGGGAGTAATGGAGGAGGAGACAGACTCTTCTCAGTGGAGTCCTACAGAAGGGAAAGAATCAATGGCCACAAATAAGTAATAAGAAACTTTTTCCTCTGAGGGTAGTCAAACACTGAAAATGGCCCAGATAAACTGTGTAGTTTCAATCTCCATTCATAGAGATATTTAGAACAAAACCGGGTGTGATCTTAGGCAATGTGCTGCAGAGGACTTCTCTGTGGACAGGGGAGTGGACAGACGGTCTCCAAAGCTGTCTTCCTACCTCAGCCATTCTATGATGCTGTGAAAAACAAACATGAAACCTCTCTCAAGCCCTCAGATGCCAGGGATGGAGTCACATAATGTGATATCGTAACTGACACTTGTCTGTACTTACTTTTGTGAGCACTGTGGTTGGGTATTGGAGCTAGGCTGTTCTGTACAGGAATAACATTTTTCATTTTGTGTTGGTCTATGGACATCTGTTGAAAACTTCTACCTGTGAAAGAAAGAGAAAATTATTATGGAAATAATTTTAACTAGTGTGGTGCACTGTGCATTTCTGACTTCCAGAAAAGAAAAGAAAACATACTTAGTATTTCTCAGAAATATATAATAACAAGAAACCACTAATTGAAAAAAAAAGAAGCTGTTGCTTAGTTCACTTCACACTCATAAAAAGGACTGATTGATTTAGTATAACCTTCACATATACCCTTATCACCTCCTCTCCTATAATACAGCAATAGGTCTTAAAATAGCCACAGTTTATTAGCTACATCTCAGTAAGAATATTTAGACTCTAAATCTGTAAAATTATTCAAATAGAATATTTGGTTTCAGAATTGAGGCTTTAGTTTGCAAAATACCCTGGTAGGGTCTCAGCCTTCATAAGTATTAAAACACAGAGTTCAACTGCGGGTTGGAAAAGGACATTAAAGGTTATTAGCAGTAAAGATGAGCTTTCAGAGGGTTTTGTTGCTAATGAAAGCATATCACAGCCAATAGAAGGTGATACTTATCCTTATTAAACTATGTTTATGGCAGTATCATTTTCAACAAGAATAATATGTACTGGAAAAGGAAAGACTGGTTAATTCTGGCATGTCACTGGTTAATATTAAAGGTCTAATACTATTAAAAAGACAGTATGTTAGATGATGTAATGCATTTCATCACATAAAGGACAAGTCTAATGCTGAAAAAAGTAGAAACTCAAGCACCAAGTCAACATTTTCACCAGATTTTTTCCTGAGCTGATCTTATTCTGTGGTGCTTAAGTCCCTCAAATTATTTTTCTTGTTATCACCAAATCTGTGATGAGCCATGTAATGAGTTGTCTTGGCAAGTAGCTGCTCATCTAGCATGGCTTTGCAACACAGTTCATTGAAGAGCAGGCGTATGCTCTGTCAACACACAGAGACGGGGAGACACGGGGATGGATGTAACAGGACATCCTAATCAGGAGAAAGATATAGAATGATATTAATTGCCTTTGTGACTTTGCAGCTGATACTTGAAAATACCTATGTGCTGTTGGGCTGTGCAAGATAAAGCTATAGAAAAATAGTTGTAGAGCAGTTTTCTAAAGGTGCACGGAAGTAGCTGTCACACTGCTGTAACTATGCTGCTGACTAAATAGATTCTGTGTGGAAGGGGTTACAGTGGTGTTTGTCAGGCAAACCACCATGTTACTGTGCAGCCTTCAGCTCAGCAGGGAGCAAGGTTTTGGTCCAAAAGCCACAACAGCTGATAAACATTGGGTCAGTCTGTTGGATCTTGTGGCTAAGCTGATGTGTTTGAGCTACAGCATGAAGAATCTTGTATGGGTGAGCTCTTCTTAACAGAAACAGACTTCAGTTTGCTTTTCCTGTGTTTTACTCTTTAACATCTCCAGTGTCTAGTTGATAAACTTCTTCTATAGACCTTGCATCCACGTTGCACAAAGAATTAAATATATCAGTTCCAATATAGCAGAGAATCCTTTGTTGCTATCATTAGAGCAATTCAAGTTATATTGTTTTATGTGATGCTTATGCTGAGAACTAATGGTTTACTGTGTATGTACCATTATGGCTTTGAGGATGAGAGGTTGTTGTTGCTATCAAGTGAAATGTTCATTTCATAAACGGGGATATCTGTCAACAAAACAACAGTACAAAACATAGTCATGTTTGTAAGGATGATATGAATGATGTGATCATATGATATGAAGGATGATATGATATAATTATTGGAAAAGAATCCTTGTTAAAAGTTTTGGCATCAATTGGGAGTATTCTTCTACTTCTTCTTCCTATCTGTTTCACTTAACATCTGGAAAAATAGTTTTCTTTCTTTGAGACATTATCTTTGCTGTCCCCAAGAGCACATTTATGATTGCAATTGTTTTTGAATAAATGGAAAGGAAGCAATTTCATTCTTATAAAATGCAGGATTGCCTTTGGGTTTTTTTAAAAGTTGTTTTTTAAATTTTTCTTTGCATTTAGGAAGGTGAATCACATAGTGTTGTATTTTGTGTAAAAGTTGTTAATGTTATGATGAGTGTCTCAGAGTAAATTGTTTCTTGAATTTCAGAAGGTGGCAGCCACACTGATCAGCTTTGCTCTATTTCCTAGTCAAAAAATGCTTCCTGTTGAAGTACACCATACTGCTTATACCATCGTAAACTTAATAATAACCCATTTTTCACATTATCTATTCAAGCAAATAGAAGGTACTGAGCTGCTGTTAAAAAAAAAAAAAACAACTTGTAATAAAGTATCAACTGACATCTGGAAATTTAGTAACCCAAAAGAGGAGTGGGTGATTGGCATCTCAGGAAACAGGCTTCCTGCTACCCATATCACTTGGAATTTCTCTACTTCCACTCTTTTTCCCTGTAGAATGTAGATGGCAGTACATTTTACAAAAAGAAATTATTGCAAAGCTCATAAGTACAAAATTATTCAGATTTTTGACGCTAACTCAGTACTGTGGCTGGCAAACACTCTTGAAATTTTGATAGTTTTTAATATAGACTGCCTTTTCTCTTCTCAGTGGAGGGCAGTAATTCTGAGAGAAACCAATGGCATAGTAGTAAGGTAATTCTCATTGCTACACACAACAACCTCTCCCTTTTGTATGAGTGTTAATGCTCAGCTAGTAAATTGACTCATCTTTCATTCCCAGGAGCACAGAAAATAGAACAGAAAACCTCCAAAGGCTTTGGCACATATATATATACAGCTGCGCCAGCTGCCTTTGTAGCAAGTAAGCACAAAAATTGGCTTTGACTTTGACAATAGACATGGTCAGGCAAGACAATCAACACTATAAGTCAACAGAGAAAATAATTTTCAGATTGAGTTTCCTTAGATTATTGATAACTATAATCCTGGCCTAGATATTCAGTGATTAGGAAATTACATGTAGTTCCCCCCACCAGTCATGAATTAAGAAATGAAGTATTAACACTTCAGTGTCTTCAAAAACCAGATTTTTTTTCCCCCTCAGCTAAGTCTCCTGCAGAAAGAAAGAAAAATAAATTAAAACAAACAACAAAAAACCCCAAACAAACAAAACCTAACCAACTAAACAACAACAACAAAAAAAAAAACCAAAACCAAAACCCTACCAAAAACCAACAAAAGATATTCTTCCTCAGAGAGAAGGCTGCCTGCACAGCATTGCTGGCTGGGCTGGAACCAGACTTTGCTTCTGATCCCTGTAAGTCCTGCAGGCACAGCACACTGGAGACCTGGAAGCCCAGGAACTCATACAGTAAATGCATTTCTAAGTCACAGAAAGTCAGGTGGCTTTAATTACAGGGGCAGACAGATTTAAACCACACACATAGGCATGAAGAGAGACAAGCAGATCTTTTTATCACAAAGAAATGTGAGACAATATCTGTGTTCTGCAGTACATTCCTGTCAGACACTCTCTTCCTCCTTAGAGGATTTTAATTCTCGTGTTTCAGAGGAAAGTCCTTTTTGCCAGCTACAGGAATAATTTTATTGCTGGAAAATGTTGTTAAAGGGAGTTGGTACAAAGAAAGCTGGGCTTAACGAAGACTCAGGCTTTTTATTTTCTGAGAGAAATAATAAACTGTCAGAAATATGATTCCTTACTTTCCTGTTGGGCATGCACAGATGGTTCCCATGATAACAACTAGATTTTTGTCATAAGATGTTCACAGAAATATTTTTCTAGGAAAACCATCTATCCTTCTGTCCAGAGCAGACCACTGAGGATTTAACCATTTTCTTAGGACTGTAGTATACTACAATATTAAGAAAAACCTATAATCACATTTTAAATAATATGGTAGTTACTTCTATATCAAATGTAATATTAGTCTACCAAATTTCAGCAAGAATCTTTTCCCAGAAATAGTTGTCCTCCAGTTTGGTTTATCCAGTTTGAGCTTGTTCCTGCTACTGCTGTCAAGTTCAATGATCTCAAATATCTTAGCCTCACATACCCTATTATAGTGAGGTTGTAAAGTAGCCCTGCAGGTATTCTTGTGTTCCACATGTGAACTGAACCTTGCAGAATTTAGTGTAGAAGCAGTCGTGCAGAAGCAATCATTGCGGGGCATGTGGAGTCTGAGGCTCATATGAATAGCTGAAGAGTGCATAGTAAAAAAGTAGTGACACCTATGGAGCAGTTGTATTAAGCTTTCAGGAATGTGGCCTGATGTTCAGGAAGTGGCACGTTTAAAATAGTTTCTTTTTATACCAAAAAGCTATTTCTAGCCTTTATTTGCACAATGTATGTATAATGGCCTGTCATTCTGAAGGTGCTGCCTCTGGTCTAGTTGTCAGACACGTGTGCAAAGATTTGCTTTTTTATAGTTCACTTCACTTAGATTTCAGTACAGTTTGCACTATCATGCAGCTAACTGGGGGCTCTTCTTAGGGTTTCTATTCACTCCTCTTTCCACTGAAGGGTAATAGCTCATATCTCTTGGGATAAGTGTAGATTAATTATAGTTAAATTTTTACTCCTTTTATTGGTATACTGGAAAGTTTGGGGGTTGCTTTTGTTTGTTTTATTTTCAGTTCGATATTGCAGTGGTTGGAAGGTATGCTAGGTGTGTTTGGCATGGGACTAATCCCAAATGAGATGAATTTGGAGACACTGATACATTAAAGTAAACTCCTGAATGCAGGCCAGCCAGGCAGATTCATTTAAACATGGACGTGAGTCAAACAAAACACTAGATCCCAAATCCAGCCAAACTCTGGTATGAAGTTCACCTTAGAATTCTAATGCTCTCCTTCATTACTGTTGCATTACAATTTCCAGACCACAACATAAAAGCATTTGTTCCATCTCTGTAAATTTAGCAGCCTTAATTCAGCTTTGGAGAAACCGTAAGAACAGCACATCAGACCAAAGAGCTGGCACTCAGAGTAGCATTCAGGGCGGGAAGAGGCGCCACTGCAGCCCGGAGTCAGAATATACCTATAAGGGTAATGTGGCATGGCATAAAGCTGTCCAGCATGGCACTGGACCTGGTTGGATCCAGAAGCCCCTCTCAGCACAGTTACAGATTTGAGGACAAGGCTGTTCCCTTCCACATCTACATCCAGAACTAGATGTGGACACAAGGCAGCAGGTGTGGTAGTGGGTGTTAATGTGTAATTCACAAAGCACATATATGACCTGGAGGCACTTATTGCTCGGGTGCCTTACATGCTTCCTAGACACCTGCCATTTGCTTGCTCATCAGACCTACTTATATCTCCTATTTCCCACATCTAAGCAACTTGCTTCAGGTTTCAACTGATGTCCCACCCACATGCTATCTGTAATGGCCACATAAAGGAGAAACTGAAAAAGAAATTTAAAAATAGAAAGGTTATTGGTCCCTACTTTTTTTTCTGACTCAGCTTGCCACATAAGTAGATATTACAGGATTTAGAATATAGAGAAGGAAAAAATTACCTGATGGAGAACTGGGAAGTGAGGGAAGGCAGGGAGGGCACAAAAGCACATGGTGAGACCTATCAAAGTTTAAACCATTCAGTTTGTCTGAGGAAGTCCTAGTATAGACTTTGTAAGAGGGCCTTTGGTTAGAGTCTGTATTCCAGGGATCATCCAGCAAAGCCTGGCAGCTGCCTGTGTTGTCCAGCAAGTTGTGCTCACTCCTACTCTTTTGAGATTTGTGTGGAAAATGCTGGGTACTGGAACTGGAGGAGAAGCTTGACATTTTGCTCTGGGAAGTAGTTAGGAAAGAATTGCCCGCAATGATTGGGGGGAATCTCTGGGTGGTAATGGGTAGGAATCCGTGACATGCTGATTGCTTCTTTTCTGCTATGAGGTACTTAGTGTCTGTGCTCTTTCTTTTAAAGTCAGGGGTGATCTTACACTCATCTGGAATGTGTTTGCAATTTTTATTCATAATGCAATCAAAACGAGTGATGATATCATCTACTTCTGAGGTCTCTTCTCCAGGATATTGATCCCTGCTTCCCTCCTGACTGGTTTTCTGATCATCTTTCTTCTTTTTGCAAGAGAAGATCTGGTTCAGCATACTGAATCGTCCTTCTTTTTTTAGAAGTCTGTTGTTCTGGGAGGGAAACTGATGAACTGATTCAGATCTACTGGAAATACAAACCAAAATGCAATGTCAATATCACCAAACAATGAGAAAATTCCAACTATGTTACTCCATGAAAGAAGGACTGTTCTGTCCAGATACATTTGCATGGTGGTTCAAGAAAATTAGGATCCCATATTTGTAATTAACAAAGACTCAAAATGCTACTGTGTTACTTCACTCCTTATTGGTGAATTGTCTTAATGTAACCTTAATCTTAATTAACCTGAATCTTAATGTAACCTAGCACAGCTATCTGGAGAAAAAACAAACAAATTCTTCTGACATCAGCATCTACCAGATGTGAAGATCTAATGATGATAAGAAGAAAAAGCTTTGATATTTTAAATTGGGTGGTCTTTGTATTATGTCACATTTTGCAGTCATTGCAAACACTGTAAAATAAAGGTACTAGTTCACCATCCTACCGTCCCTTTCCCTTCTAGCCCTTTCCCTTGCCTTGCTTGTGCTAAAGAGTCTGGCACAATTTCAGATTGGTCAAGATAATTACCTACACTGGTATTGTTGCCTTTTCCAAACTAGAAATGAAACTCAGAATAATTTTAGTATGGGTGGTAATATAAAAGGGGATCTTTGTTGAAGGCCTTCAGGGGCAGTTATGGAAAGATGTCCACAAACGTCCACACCTAGAAGGGTGAGTAAATTTTTATAGGTTTGGGGAAATTAGCAAAATTGATAAAAGAGCATCAATTAGGAGGACAAGTTTGATGCAATTCCCCCCAGGCCAAGTCCCTTCTCTGGAGCCCCTCCCTTGGTACTAGCTATACTTTGTCCATGTGAATGTATCTGGAAGAGCTGTTCTCAACCTCGGTTCCCAGGAAAAACCAAGATAGGATAGGGGCCTTGTATCTCCCAGGGCTTGGAGCTCTGTAATTTGTTATGTCTTTCTGCCTAGGGAAAGGCCATGGAAAATTACTGGGAAAACTAGCCACTAGTACAATAGGCTACAGAGCTACAAATATATATGTGCGAAGAATACAGAGAATATGTAAAAGCAAAAAAGGCAAAAACGAAAATTGTATCAGTATTGCTGTAGTGATTTTGAGATGAAATTTCGGCTAATCTCTACCTTCTCTAATAGAAAGAGTGCAGGAGAAAGGGGAGATGTAACATTACCTGTGTCACATTTGGAACATAGGACATAATACTAACTTATGACTGGAAAGGAGGGGAAAGCACAAAGAAGTGGGAGGATAAATGTAAGTGCATACTTGCAGTAGAAGAATGGCTGCAAAAAAAGGAAGAATACAAAGAAAGGAAGATTGTAACTAGCAAGTCTTTTGGTATACTTTTTAACAGAAAAGAACTCAGAATAAAAAAAAAAAAGGTAGAGAACTAAAGAAGGCCAGGATAATACTACCAAACCCTTACTCTGAGGATGAAAACTTGAGATTTATTTTATTGTCTGTCAAAGCTGCTTTTGTGTTCAGTCTGTCTGTCTGATTATGTGAGCACACAGATAATGCAAAGAGATTTCAAAGAAGTGGAAGTTTCATACATTTGAGGGATGAAATTATTCTGTTGTACAAATTTTCTACATGAAGATGACTGAGCAAGAGCTATATGTACATCTTCTTCAGAGCTCTCTGCTGCTTGGTAGAGTAGTACTGCAACCTCACTGAAGAGTCTTTAGTAGAGAACTGATTGTAAAGTTGCAGCATTGGTGGAAAATGGAATGAGTGTTGCCTACGAATCAAGGAAACACCACCAAGGGCTCAAACCCTTCAGTATCATTCAAAAATCAATAAATTTGTTTTCTAGTGGCAACATATGAGCAAGATGTGAACTTTACTTTTACCTGCTCTCCTGAGACAGCAGCTTGATGCATGCTGTGTGCCCACAGTATATTGCGTATGTCAGAGGAGTGTTTTCATTGATGTCTCGAGGGCTGCTGTCTATCCCCAGCTCTAGCAGTGTCTGCACACAGTCAGCTTTCCCTGCTGCTGCAGCCCAGTGCAAAGGAGTCCTACAGGAAAAGGGGAATATCATTAAAATGGATGAATAGATTTACAATCAAAACTATTAATGACATAGTGAGGTGTGCACAGAATATGCTACTTGTCCAGATTCATGACATATATTTTAAGAAATTTTCCAGACAACTTATTCCACACCGTTGTAGCAGCATTTCTTTAGCTGCAGATAAAGTAGGTACGGGGCTGCAGAATGCCTATACATTATGTAATAGCATCTCTTCCACAACTGGAATTGTAGAGCAAGAGAAGTGCCTAGAGTTTTCACAGCAGAACTTGAAAAAAAACCTTCACAGTGTGCACTGCATAGGGACAAACTCTTCTCATATTTACCCCAACCACAATTAGCAATGGTTCGCACAGGGCTCTCCATGAAAGTAATAAGGGGAGCCTCTCCCATATGAATGCCGAGGACTGAACACATCCACCAGACTGCCACTTTGTCAGTTTCTGAGTTCTATGATAGGCACAGACCAGAGCACATATAATTGTTTTGAATCTCTGCAGGAGGATCAACCTGATTTTATGCTTAGCAGAAAATTTGCATCTTGTATTTGGAAACTTTTGTCCAGTTTCCAAACTGTAGTATTTTGCTCTTGTGAAAAACCTGAAAGCACAGACAACACCACAAGAAAACTGTTTAAGAATTAAAAAAAAAAAGGACATTTTTCTTTCTATTCATTTTCAATTCCAGTGATTTCAGATTGGGTGCAATCAGAAACACAATAGAATGAAAATGTGATGGCAGTGAAAAGCTTATCTTTTCCCTCTACAAGTATAATATATTCTGTGGAAATATCTGGATATGTGGAATAGGTGGCCATGTCTTAATGAACTTTGAAATGTAGGCAATCTCCTCCTTTTGCTCTTCTTTCCATAGAAACACAGCCTTCTCACCTACATTTTAATGAAGTTTAGAAACTGCTCCAGAACCCTGTTCATTTTATTTCTGTTCCATTTTATTGCACTTTTCCATGAAGAATAATATTATTTTAAGTACGTGAAGGCCTAAGCCAAGAAAACCTTGGCTTTTGCTTCACTGAGCAGAATAATCGATGTTGAACAGCCAGCTGGTTCTCTTCACATTAAATGAGTTTATAAGCAAAGTTCCAAGGAAGGTAGGTGCGGGGTGAAAAAGAGGAAAAGATGACTCTTCAGTACTTATGAAATAGAGATTTAATCACAGAAGGAATCACAGGTCTTTTCAGAATGGAAGGCGAGGTTCTCTGGTCCTACAGGAGTATGGTATTTTCATCTTAAATACAACAAGAGAACACTGCCATTTCTTAAATGCAAATAACAGCAGGATGCTGGCTTCAAGTTGCAGGATCCTGTTCTATTGTTTTTAAAGGAATCTTCACTTTTGATTGAAAGAAACTTAGGTGAGTGGTGGCAAAGTCCTTACACAAATAATCTTCTCTTTTCCTAGCACAAACAGAAAGCTAAATATCATTCCTTCTAGTCAGTTATCATACTAAGTACAATACACGTGTGCTGGATTGGTTTGCAGTGTTTCTGAGCAAGCACAGTTCTCTGCGGAGTGCATGGCCTGTGAAACAGGAAACATGATTATATAGTAAACAGAGCTGGTCTCAGGTTATTAGAAAGGAAGCAACAATTTCAGAGTTTCCATGGTTACCTGTCATCCACATCAAGGGCTTGCAGGTTGCACTTTGGGACTTTAGCCAGCTCACTGATGATATCACTGTAGCCTGCAGCAGCAGCAATGTGCATGCATGTTTTGCCATTCTCATCATCATAATTTATTATTGATGGTCCCTGCCAGTGGTCCAGAATGATGGAACACAAAATCCTGTTGCCACTCTGGAAGGAAGTTCAGAGAAGGAAAGTGTTTTACAATGGAGCTCACACCAGGCTGCAACATCTCTGCTAGAGAATGCCAAATACTGTAATTGTATTCTTCTGTGTATATACCAGAATCCCCAAATATGAAAGCCAAAATCTTCCAATCTCCAGCTGGGAGTTGTGCTTACTTTATGAATTTTCTGGAAAAATAATAAATAATGAACAACCACAAATATCTCCAGAAGCTGTAGAGTGTAAATTACTTAATAGAAATTACTTGTGCTTTTTCCTGTTTTGCTAAGCCAGAGTTCAGAAACACAAATTTATATTTTCTTATAAAAATTTAGGAGTGAAAAGAACCTCAGAAAACCAACCCATATCTGCAAGTCTGTCACAGTACACTTAGAAAAGTAATTTCAAATATTTGTTCCAGCGCTTCTTGAAAACTTTCTTAGCTAGTTTGTTCCAGTATCTCGTGTCATAATAGAAAGTTGACATTGTTCTCTAACCTGAAAATGAAATTGAACATTTTATAACCTATCTTAGTGGAAATTGAGCAAAAGAATTCATTACCTTTTTATAATAACAGAAACACGAGGTTGAAAAGATCTTTCTGTACCATCAAATTCAATCTCTGCAATCACTTGAAGCTATTTTACATCATCCCTCTCATAAACTTACTTTGTCCATTAAAGGCAATTAGGGGTTTTTTTGCCCCCATTACTCTCAAAGGAACACAGTTCAAGAACTTCTTTGTTTTAATGATTTGTATCTCTAATTTCTATTCATACTCAGGGCTGATTATATCCTTTTGTTTCTGTTCCAGCATTATTATTTAGATGAAATACTTATTTCCTCTCACTGGTATTTGTTCTTCAGATGTATTTATAGGGAATCATCACATCTCTTTTGAATTGTTTTCTTGCTGCTCTAACCAATCATAGTATTTTTAAATTTTTTTTATGAAAAATATGCTTTCTGTTTCTCTCATTAACCTAGTAACCCTTTTCCTTTTGTATTTTAGTATTGTTTCCTTGAAGAGGGATGATTAAAATTCTACCAGTCATACAAAGATGTTTTTGCCAGATCTTATACAGTGACACTGCTCTTCTTTATTTGTGTTAGAAATACTTCTTTTGTATGTCATAGAACAGCCTTTGCCTCATTCACAGTTGTGTCCCATTAGAAGATCCTGGTCATTTTGGAATGACCCTTTACACCTCAGTACTTCTCTTCTGTAGTTGTTTCCAAGCATAGAGTTTCTAGTTTTGGGGAGGACCTTCTGTTAGTAGCACCCAAGTGCATGACTTATACATTTTATCCTAATCAATTTTGTCCCATTTTTATTACTCAAGATTTAAAGGTGATCCACATCCCTGTATGATATCCCATGCATTCCTGTTATTGTCTTTCAGTTTTTTATCATTCGTAGATTTTATCAGAAAGGTCCTGCATAATGTGCCAAGTTATTATGAAAATATTAAACAAGAGTAATATCAAGTCTTATCCCTGAAAGTAATTTCCTTCCAGCCTCTATTCAACATTTAATCATGCTCTTGTCTTCTGGATTTTAAGACATAATTTCTTTTGCTTCTCTGTACTTTTGTATCTTATTTTGTAGGATAGCTATTTGTTCTAAATATATCTTCTAAAGCTGGGTAGACATCCATTATCTCAAGCCTCTCCTATACATGTTTCTTCTCTGCTCTTGGGATTCAGCTTCCTGCCATATTTTGCACCATTGAGAGGATACATTCCAGGTCCCTGGAACATTCTGATCTCACAACTACTTGGTCCAGCTGAGAATTTCCTTAATTTATCAAAACATGTCCCCCTTAAATCAGGAATTTTGTTTTACATGTACTTTGTTTACTCAGATGTTTAATTTAGAATCTAATTTTAATCATGAAATCCAAACTTATTTTCTATGACCAGCATTATGTAACATCCTAATTAACCATGTTCAAATTGTTTTTCAGTTATAGTTGTCTGAATATTTAATGAAAAGAAGACTCCATCATGTTCAGGAATACTGAGGTCCTACGAATAATTGTTGTTTTTATTGTCCAGTTCCTATGCCAGATACCAGTATCCTCCATACCAGTATAATTCCCAGTTACATATTTTCATCATTAGCATCAGTGAAATCTCCAGTCACATTGAGGGCTAACTAAATTACCACAATAAATATCTATCCGTTACCATCCTTCTCTAAGTCAGTTTTGATATAAAAAAATAATTAACATTAGCACGTTACTACTTCTGTATTTATGTTCCAGTGGCTCTACTATTCCTCCAGTTTTACACTGTCTTGCTGCATCCAAATTCCACACCCTGCAGCTACAGTTTCAGTCCCTCAATGTTCTTGCACAATTCTTAGCATTTACATAAGAAATTTCCCCCTGTTCTTACTGGCATTTTATACTTTCACAAAATGTTCTGTCTCTCACCAATCTTCTGTTTTCTAGACTAAACAAACCATTTAAACCTCCCTGTGCAGGTCAAGTTTTCCAAACCACTTATCATACTTGGCACTTGCTTTTGGCCTGTTTCAAGTTTGTCTACAGGTTTTTTCAAACATGGCACTCCAAACAACATAATTATCCAGCAAAGGCTTCTCTCCTGACATTTAAAATTACTTTCTGTAGTCCACATGTACTATACTTCTGTTGATATGTCCCAGAATGATGTTTGATTTATATCAACACCCTAACTTAAACTCTTACTCACTTTTGTAATCTGCTGCTCTATTACAGTTAATTTTGCACAAAAAACTTTAATTTTTTTACAATTCTGTATACAGTGTTATTTTATTAATTTCAGTTAATTCCTACAATTTATCAAAATAATTTTGAATATCATCTTCACCCATGAAGTGTAATTTGATTTTAGCTGTGGGTTATACATGTGTTCTGTATTTCGACACCTCATTATGGAACAAATAAAAATATTCCTATGATACATCCCTGGTTGGACTGTCTATGAGATATTCAACTACAAAGATTATCTGAACTATCTTGAATGTAGCTGATAGAGAATATACGATGTGTGATAGAAGTCTCTCGTTGATTTTGATGGCATCACTCCTTATTCTTCCCCTGTAGGACATCTTGGACTGAATTCTGGGACTATTATAGAAGGTTGTGCTTATAAAAATTGTGCTATTGATGTCATTCAATGTGATTAAACTTCCATGTACTGCTAAAATCAGAAAGGAGCAAAGAATTAGACTTTCAATGATCACTGTATTTGCCACATGCTTAGCAAGGCTTCTGTACCACGTGATGAACTTTATCTTCTTGTCACTTTTCCAGAATTTTTATGTTTTATTACATGGGATTAAACTGCTTAATTGATGTTCAAACATACTATACCTAATAGCTTCTTATCTGAGGAAGCAATAATTGCTTTGAAGATGGCTATGAAAATTCTGCCTTGTTTTAACAATTCAATCAAATTGTTACTTCCTTTTCTAAGTAATCAAAGAATATTTCCTAATATTTGAACCTTCTGCTGAGAGTTCTGGGTGACTGCTCAGTGGCTTCCAAGTTCTCTCTTCCTAGGAATGCCTTCTTATATTTAAATTCATCTTGGCTCTTTAAAATTGCACTCAAAATTCTCCTAAAATGCTTACAGTGCCCTTATTCTTAGATTGATAGCTTTGAGCTGTGGTCACCAAAAATATAGTGTTCCTGTGGTAAATTTACCACAGAGCTATTGTTAGACTAGCATGTTCTCTGGTAAATTTACCATAGGAAAATTATGTGTTTTTGTAACCTTACTGTATGCACCACTAAGTTTCATCTTCCCTTTTTGTATTCAAATTCTTTACAGCAGATTCAAACATTCTCAGAGATTATCAGTCATTTTTGCTATGTGTCTCTAAATAGTTTTGCAGGCCTTCTTCCCCCCAACTCCCGCTCCAGGTTTTGTTACACTTTTGTCCCATCTCACACTTTTATCTGCTTCCACCCATTACTGATTCTCCTCAGTGAAATTTTCTTCCTTGGATCCCTAATCTCAATTAAACATACTTTATTGTCCTAAGGTGACTTGTCTCAAACCCAGACATTAATGAAGAAGAAATGTCTAAAAGCCTGGATCCATGAGCCTCAGTAAGAAAATCTGTCTTTGTGCTTTATGCAAATTTTTGTCTGAGATTTGTGTCACCTCCAGACGGTGGCAAACAGCCAATTCACTAACACGGTATTTAGCTCTGACACTTGATCACAACTCTGGTTTCTATCAGCGGGCTAATAAAAGTCAGACTTCTGAGAGTTGTGTCTCTCAGTGCTTTCCAAATAAGAAAACAATTATTCAGGAAGTATCTATGGAATCAAGCACCATGAGGAGAATCCAAAACCTCTGGGACACTTTTCTAGTTTCAGCACTTCTTTCATCTATGTCTACTCAATTTATCCTCATTGTTATTGCAGCCATGATTCTCATACTTCAGCCCTTTCTATGTCCAACTGATAAGCCGAACAATAATTTTACTTAGAAAGTTTTTTGTCACTTACATAATATTCTACTGTGACATTGCATTTTATTCTGCCAGGTCTTCAGTCATAAATATTGAGATGTTTTATTTTGTTCGCTAAACTGTATAGAGGGTTATTTTTTTCCCCTCTTCAAAATATTGTAGTAAACTAGATAATGGGGTGCCAAAGAGGAGTCTTTCATATGAAAGGAGTCTGCTAAGCCTACTGCCAGTAATGAAAAGGTGGGAGGGGTAGAGGAACAAACTATGGACCACTTAACTGTTCTCGCGAAACCCAGATAATAATATATTTTTCTTCCAAGTAAGTGCCTCTGGAGATGATATGGTTAGGTTGTATTAGTTCTCCTATATTTCCTGTCTGTTTGTATTAGCACGGAGTTTAAAGCCTTCCTATATCTATAGCCATCTTTGCCAGGTAGAAATTCCCCACCAGAAGCTCTTGATGTTGCTTCTTATTATTAGCACTGCACTTTAGGTATACCTGAGTTTTCCTCCTCTTTTACATTCTCTTATCTTTCAATTCCACAGCTATGAACCCAAAGCTTTCACCTCTTCTTTTGATGTCCTCTGTTCCACTCCTGAGTGGCTTGAGATTTTAGGCATTATTTCACTCCTTTCTGCAGCAACAAATACTATCACTATTGCAGTACTCTGGGAGGTAACTCACATTTATAAAAAAGCAGAATGAATTACATTTACATTAGCAATTCCAGCTTCCTCCTGGAAACATCTATGTGCATCATTGGGTGCTATTTGAGTTTTATGATAGAGAATACAAGCTCTTTTACCTTTCCTCTTATCCTTCACAAACAGACAAAGATAGAATACTTTAATCTGAAATCAACTGTAACACCAACAGGACAAACAAATCAGCCAAAAAAACCAAAAATCTTTTTCTCTTTTGCTGAAATAAAGAAACACGAGCCATTTAAAGTATTTTTGAGCAACCCATAGCAAAATTCCAACAAATAACTTGTCTGTGGACTTTTTCCTTTATAACTCCAGTTGAAACTATTATGTTGATAAATACATCTTTCCTTTCAAAGTAACTTTAAAATATTTTTATTTTTTCTGAAATTCAGTATTTACCGAAAGCAGAAGCCATTCCACTTCATTTTCCACATGGTTCTCTTGACTGGATCTTGAAAAGCCTTGATCTTTAACTCAAGGCTATTCTGGCAGAAACTGTATGTTTAGTTACAGCTGTACTGGCAAAACTCAACTATTCTTCCAATACACTTTTTCCCCTTCTGCGATTAATTTCACTGAAGTGCCATTTTCCTCATATTCACATGTAGAGCACTGTAGCAGTGTATAATTACTTTTTCTGTAATACAATTTAAAATGTCATCCTAGAGTCAGAGCAAGACAAATGTTGCATCTGCTGTGAGGATACGTCAGGTTGGAATCAGATATTAAGGCAGTATCAGAAAAACATATGCCTATCTTGTCTGCTGTTTTAAGGATGAATGTGAGACTCAAAATAAGAGGCATAATGTTGCTTCTAGTCTGCAGCAAACAGTGCAGTGAGAAATGTTCTTATATTGGCAGTTTGGCTTGCTGAAGAATTTTGCACACATCGGTGCTTTCTTCCATGTATCAAGGACTTCCAGCCTCCTCCTCTGCACCCAAGATTAGAGAAAGTTAAGGAATGGAATTCTTAGCTCACTCTCTTGAGT
Organism: Phainopepla nitens; assembly: GCA_013400175.1. Taxonomy (NCBI): domain Eukaryota; kingdom Metazoa; phylum Chordata; class Aves; order Passeriformes; family Bombycillidae; genus Phainopepla; species Phainopepla nitens. The sequence continues at coordinate 9,386 of VXBQ01004290.1, read as the reverse complement.
GAGGAGAACACTCACTCTACCTTGATTGCCATCGTTTCCTGGCTGCTAGATGGCTGAAATTGCCAGAGGAGAAGTGAGCAAAAATTCAGAGAACCCTGTGGTTTCTCTACCCTGAGAGGACATGGAAAACTGATCTCTGTGATGAGGAAAGAAACAAGTCATAACACCATCTTCATCTTTTCTCCTGCCAGGGAAACCATACAAAGATTCCCTGAATGCAGCCCAGGCATTTCACAGGGTGTGTTTCAGATGGCAAACCAATACAAATTAACAATTCCACTGATGCCACTGTAGTTATATTGGTGAGACTCAGTCAGCTCAAAGAGAAGCTCATTTGTGTTCTCCTAACCCAAGTGCTGCAGCTTTACACACCCACTGAGACAGCATCTCTGCAGCGTCAGAGCAACCCAGCCAGGTTTGACTTTGTGGTACTCTCAGAAAGAGAATGTGTTGTACAGGAAAGTTTATCCTGTGGTCCTCGGAGCATTGCTGCCTCTGGTACCACTAGGGGACATGATATTTTTAAAATATTTATCCTTTTAGCAGCCTTAATGTGTGTTGGAAAAAGGTACCAAATGACAAAGGCAGTCATGGAGGCATGATTCTGGCTATCATATGTCTCTGCCTCTTTTATCCTCTCTGCTCAAACAAAACACTGCATGAAACACTGGCCAAGTCTCTCTGGGAATTTATTTTCACTTGGAGTTTAAGTGCATATGATTTACTGTGTGAATGACTATGACTATGATTAAAATCACTCGGTAATTTTCTCTTGCTATTGCATTGTTGTAAGGACTGATTTCCCTGAATGAGCTGTTTACATGCTTTGGAAAAGAGGTAATTTTTAAAATCTGCAGAAGAATAAGGATTTATTCTATCAGAGAAAAGGAAGCATTTGTCTTCAAGTGCCTTTTGTAAGGCACGGGAGATCAGGACATGTATAGATACGCAAGAAGTGTGTTGTACAAGTGCATGTACATTACTCATATTCTGGCATCCATTGTGGAGATACACACAGACTATATGCTGGGAAGTGGTCTGGGAAGTTATCCTGTACTTACCTACAGGCTTTGCCCAAGACAAATTCCTGTTAAGCTCAGTGAGAGTTCTGCAATTGATTACCTCAGACATTTGATTGGCATGAACAATTACATTGTCTATGGCATGGTCATACTTGAAGGGCTTACTTTTTAATACTCTGTTATTTCAGTAAAAGTTTTTCTGATGATCTGGCTGTACTGCTGAGTTTTTATATCAATACTGCAAGTTTACAGATGACACAAATCTGGGAGGAGCTGTTGACACCCTCCAGGGCAAGGACGCCCTGCAGAGAGACCCTGATATGTTAGAGAGATGGGCAGTCACCAGCCATATGAAGTTCAACAAGGGCTAGTCCCAGATTCTGCACCTGGGATGGGGAAACCCTGGATGTACAGACAGACTGGGGAATGAGAGGCTGGAGAGCAGTGCCATGGAAAGGGGGCTCTGGTCNTTGAGCGGAGACCTCACTGCAGTTACAACTTCCTCGTGAGGGGAAGAGGAGGGGCAGACAGGCCTCTCTGTTGTGTGTGACCAGTGACATGACCCAAGGGAGTGGCCTGAAGTTGTGGTGGGAGGTTTAGGTTGGATCTTAGGAAATGGTTCTTCACTCAGGGGGTGGCTGGGCACTGGAACAGGCTCCTGAGGGAGTGGTCACAGCACCAAGCCTGCCAGAGTTCAAGAGCATTTGGACAATGATCTCAGGCACAGGATGTTACTCTTGGGATGTCCTGTGCAGGGCCAGGAGTTGGACTCTATGATCCTTGTGAGGCTCTTCCAACTCAGCATACTCTGTGAGTCTGTGATAAATTAAAGTGAAGAAATAGATTGCAGCTATATAAAAAATGAAGTAGCACTCAGGAACCTCTTTCAGCACTGGAATTTAGTTGCCTGTACCAAATAATTCTCAAAATCCTCCCTGGTATGATTTAGGCCTGGGTCAATGAATACTTTCCCTACCAGTTCCTGGAGGTAATATGGGTGCCAGATCGTTCCCAGTAGGTGGTCTCTGTATGACCATCCTGTTTGGGAGAATAAAAGAGTATAGCAGTAGGGACACAGGTTGTCCCATTATAGCTTCAGTGCCAGAGCCAAGACGCAGGCACATTTAATTCCTTGTTGCAGACAATGTCACAAATATTTAGGGCACTTTATGGAAAAAGCTTCTGTTTGTATTAAAGCAAGTTTATTTCTTACTCAAAACTATTTGCAAACTCTCTTCCATCTTGTTTTGCAACTTGACAGCTCACTTTGTAGATCCCCGCTGCTATGCAGTGTTCCAGGCTCCACAAGCAAGAGTTGTACCATTGCTGGAATGACAATATTTACACAAGAAAGTGATTTTTAAAGTGCATAATTAAAAAATGAAAATTGAATATCTTTTTTACTTGTTTTTTAACAGTCAAATTGTCTTTAAAGCTTAGTGACATAAAAAAGGATATCACTACTCTTCCCTTCAAGCTTCTTTAGAAAACTGCACGAAACAAGGAGCAATGAAAGATAATTTTGCAGGGAAAGAAATCTACCTGAAACCAACTACACAGTGAACCATGCCTAGCAAATCCACCCTTTCTGGCCAGTCCAACAACAGACACGTCTACAGTAGGGAAACACTCACTGGGTTGTAAGATATCTTTGGAAGTCTCTCTGAATTCTTCCACAGTATGTAGCCCACATGAAAAAATGGAGTGCTGGGCAGAGAAAAGGAGAGAAGTGATCCCTTGAGAGAGTTTCTGAGCCATCACTGACTTTCCTGGCTCTTTCCTCTGCTCTGGCTAGATAGCCAGCTGTGTCCCTGGGATGTCCTGCAGCAACAGAGGTATTCTTTCCTAGAGATCCTGATATTTAAGTGTTCCAAGCAGATGGAAACTGCAGAGAAACTGCAGAGAAACTGCAATTCTTGGTCGGCCAAACACAAATGAATACTTACTTATGTACTTCTTTTACAGTGTCTTTTATGTATAGAGGTGTTTCTTCTCTGGAAACAGAGGAATGAAGTAACTGCATTGTTGCTATGCAACAAATATGCTGGCTTCTAATTTTTTAAAACTTTGCACTCCAAATCAGCCTATTAAAAAATCATAAGCACGTCTCCCCATGGCAAAATATTATTTTTAATAGCTTCTTTCTAGTTGCTTTCTTTTTTTCCTAAAGGTTTGTATTTCTTCACTTAAAAAAAATCTTTTGTTTTTGTTTATCCTTTAATGGAAAACTGATATTTTCATATAATCATATGACTTTGGGAGCCAGAGGCCTTGAGAATGAGACAAAGAAAATTTTGGTATAAATGATGACAACTGACAAGGCAATGTAGCAACATTCCAAATCGCCCCAGGCTGTTTCCAAGGTACTACTAATCCAGTTATATAGTACAGTACTATATCGCATGATAGTGCATGCTGTAAGGTATATATATATATTATATTTTAGTAAGAGTTCAATAATAACATTATCTAGAATTGTTATAATGGCTTTACCGTTTGTCCCAGGATCAGTTAACAGTTTTGTGTTTCAAAGGTATGTTTCCTTTTCACTACAGTAATTAATGCTGGCTGAAGTGAAAGGAGAGAAACACTTCCTGAGACTCTTCCAACAGGCCTGTCTGCACCAGCACATAGAAATATTTCATGTATATAAAAAAACGTGGCATCGGATAGTCTCACACCAAACAGTAATGATCAGTGTATTTGACACTGGTACATTTGCACTTAATATGTGAATGGCATGAGGTTTGAGTTTTTCAAAAGAGCAGACCTTCGTGTGGGCAAGGTCTGTCTGGTTACATGGATGGTACTGATCATCCCATGATGCCTGATGGAAGGCAAAGCCACAAAGATGCAGTCTTTGAGAGAGTCAGCACGGAACAATGATTTCATATGAAATATGCTCCATGCCCAAGAATTTGGGTTTGAATGGTGGGCAATGGTTTTCGTATGGTCCTACTGTATGCTTCAGCCCAGTGTGCACATACTCCCTCTTTCCTCCAACTTCTGAAACAAGTTTCTGTGCAGTGTCTGGTCTTCCCCTTACTGCATTAAAAAAAATTAAACACAGGGCCCTATTCAGCCAAAAATAACCCCTGCAGCTGTACTGCCTGAGCTCTGTGTGTCTCTTGTTTTCTGATGATATTTATACAATTCTTAAAGGAAAAATATCCCTTTCCAGCAGTCACAGAGGAGGCTATTAGCCATAATGATGATCCCATTCAGCAGAGCTGTTGTTCTGTTCTTTGTCACAGCAGAGAAAGTTGTGCCTGTCCACAGTATCTAAATCTCCTGGGCCTAAAAGGGCAGCAGAGAGCACTGGCTGAAAGTGGTTGTTTTCTTGGCCAAGAGTTTTCTTTATTGAGTAAGAGAAATGTGAACAGATCTCTTTCATGCTCTGGCATTTCAACTTCTGGACCTAGAATGTAGAGAAGCATGTGGATGGAAGAAGCAATTTTTAAAGTTTCATGGCAGGAATCTCACAATAAGGGAAAAAGGGGGATTGTGTGTGTCATTCTGAACACTTCCTCTTGATTTCTGGGAGCAGCTTAAAGGAAGAAGGTATTTGTGACTTCCTTCCACCTGAGGCGAAGTGGGTTGTGTGCAGTTTCCATTTCCCCATTTCTCAAAAGTTATTCTGCACATTTGTGAGAAAAGGGTGGAGGTGAGAGTCAGCAGTGGAATTAAATAATGAAATGTACAATATCAAGAATCAAGAACGTACAGAATCAAGGAAAGTTTAAAGAAGGAGGAGAATTCTGAAGACTGTAAAGTGGATTCACTTTTGTCTTTCTGTTTGTCAGACAGTTTATCCCCAGAGCTATGATATAGACCACCAGCTATCGTGCATGAGTTTACATGAGATTCAGAGGTTTCCCACTGGAGAAGCCAGAACTGGAATAAGCCTGGTAAAAATGCAGAACAGGTAGGGTAGATACCTTTAATCTCCTAGGGCAAATAACGAGTCAAATTTAAGATTGGTTAGAATTAAAGAAGAACAAAACTTTTGAAATAATACCAGTTGCAGAGGTAAAAATATACTTCTACTTCAGAAAAAAAAAGTTAGGCCTATTATATGTTAATCATCTTTGTGAGGCTGTGGTTGAAGGAAACAGATTATTTGTTCAGACGTCCTTACCCCATAAAAAATATAGTATATAGCAGTTCAGAACTTTTAAATTTCCTTGTTGACATATCTTTTAAGAAGACCAAGCTCAGACCAGAAGATGAGGATGCAAATATTTGGTAATTGTATGAAAATGTTGTTGGATTTTTGTGTGAGTTCTATTTTGGCTTATCTGTTATGCACATGTTCTGAATATTGATACTGGAACTTGCTATGGCAAGAAAACAAGTAAAAACATACAATTTTATCTGGGCAGCTCTCTGCAGCAAACTAGGAAAACTAGTAAATTATGCTGTATTTTATATCACTTACTAACTATTACATAATTCAGTTTTTAATGTCATATTAAACCTGTATGGTTTGTTTCTCTAATGATGGCCTGAGTATCTGACAATGTGCTTTTGCATATTAGATAGGAACATACAGCTCAAAAGGAAATGTGTTTAGCTCCATGGTACTCTCCAGTCTCCACTGAACTAGGCTCTCAACCCCTCAGCTAATTATTTCATAGCTGTAGCTCTTTAAATGTGTTTTAATTTGTGTTAACATTATTTTATTCCCAAAGGCCTTTGGCAGGTAAGCTGCTGGTTTCTGCAACCCTGATTTAGTGAAAAAAAATTAGGCACGAGTTCAATATGAAACAAACACGTAGTCCACTGAAATAAATGAAAACTTTAGGGCAACAGGGCTAAGCATCTATTAGTTATGCCTTGGTCTCCAAAGAAGATGCTAGATCCTTGATCCATACCCACTGGCAAAGTGCTGGGGCTTAGTGGGCATTCATAGCATCCAATTTCCTTGTTCCAAACTATTTCCTTAGGAGTATTTAGGACATCGCAATAGACAATTCAGTTCAATAAACATCCCACTGGGACTGTTTCATGGCTCACCTGTACTGCCCAGTGCAGAGCTGTTTTGAAGTCCTTGTCCACCAGTGTCGGGTCTGCTCCCTTGTGCAGCAGAGTCTGGGTGTGCTGGGGTCTGTTGTGGAATGCAGCCCAGTGGAGTGAAGTCATTCCCTGTAAACCACAAACCCAGAGGGCAAATTATTGTCACTCACAGGAGCACCCTTCAAGTCTCTACAGATAAGCTAGGCAGCCCTGAAACCATCCAGGGTGGAAAAATTCTTCCCTCTTCACCTTGATTTGAAATAGTTAGTAGCAACTTCTGAATTAGAGGAGTCACAAGGAAGAATCAAGCAATTAGCTTTTTGGAATTATTACAGAAAATGGACACAAATACAAATGCTTCCTCTATATGTGCCCATAGCCTGCTATAAATAACATGTGGTCAGGGCCACGATGTCTGGGGGGACAGTTCCTCATTGCTCAGCTTGAATCCTGCAAGAAAAGCCTCGTGTAGACTGGTGCTTTGGCATTACACAGTGTGATGTCTGTGTTTGGTCTTATCTCTGATCCAAAATAAATATTATAACCTATTGCTGCAGTTGGCACTAGTCAGCAAGCTAAAGAACTGACAGAGTGATGTCCACAAAAAAGTCACAATATAAACATTTTATATTTACTCTTCAGGGAGAAAACAAAGCAAATGGTAAGGTATTCAGCTGCATTTTCATTCCATCTTAGCTGCATCCAGTCAGTCTTAATAAATCAGAGAATTAATGGCCTATATTTGCACCTTCAGCATTGTTACACTCACCAGTATTTTACTCTATATCCTTAATAATTACGATTTTCTGTATAAATTGACAAATGTATTATGTTTCTAACAAATTGCTAGTGTTTTTCAGGTATGGTAACATTTTCTCTCTTACCAGAAAAAATGCATTTCAAGAGTTGTGCCTGATGTTCAAAAGGACAAAAAGCATTAAAAAAAAAGAAAAAAATAAAAGAAAAGAAAAGGTTGAGAGGAAAAGCAATTAAAACTTGAAATGGAACCCCAATAAAGCCAGCTGGTAATAACAACCCAGGTAAAGTATGTATGAGCTATGTTGATGCAGGCAGCTTATCAGTGCATTAAAGTGGAAGTTGTTTGCAGTGATTTTCTGACTAAAAGCCTGAATGCCTTAGCATTCATTTCTCCCACTTATCATGTATTTTATAAGACTTCTAAGTTCCCATGTGGCTTAAGTATGGGTGATAACAAAACAGAGCAGTTGAATAAGAGGAGTTTTGGTTTTACTTAGGGTTTGGAAAGCTTAATCATGGGGGTTTTGGTTTTGTAAAACCAAAACTGAGCGTAAACTCCTGCCCTAACTGAAATTAATTAGAGCTCTGCCATTGATGTCAGTAGACATGAGAGACTTAGTACTGTTGATGGACACACATTATCTGTGAGGCTTCGGTGAAGTGATTTCCAGCTGGGAAATGAGTACTCATCACTAGCCCTGGAGACCATGAAAATCACTGAAGGAGAAACTACAGCATACCAGGCCTTCTTTTTGTCATCCTCTCTCAGTGTATTGATATGGCCAAAAAAAATCCTTGAAAATCAATTTACTCTTTGTTTCTCCTGTGGTAGACAGCAGAATTGGCTGTCACGTAAGAGTGTAAAACTGTGGATGGTTTTCAAAAATCTCTATAGTACAGCAACAAAACTCAGAGTGGTCAGTAGCCAATGCTTAGTGCAAAAATATAAGAAACAAGGCTTGGCAATATATTGCCACCTAATATTTGGTAATCAGACTAAAGATTTCATAGGACATCCAGCCCTCTAAAGGGTGATGATGCATTTTCTGAAAAAAAATTTATTTTCATTTTCTTTGAAACTATTGCCTGATAATTTTTGTAGAAGTCCCATATTTTTATATGCAAAAACCCCAGACCAGTTAATAATTATTCTCTTTTCATTTACACGCCATTTATGATACCATAGGTTTATATCATCCCTATGATGTAGTTTCCAAGCTGAAAGTCCTATCATAGTTAGTTTGGTCCAGTTAGCCTACCCACGTAAGGAAGCTGCTCTGTAACTGTTATCATCTTTGTAGTCCTTTTTCTGTTCCTTTTCTTGTATATCTTTTTTCAGTTTACTCTAGTAGCCATGCGGCTGTACAAAGGATTCAAGCAGAGCTTCCTGTTTTCTTCTCCATTTCCTTTCTGATAGTTTGTACCTTCCACATGTCCTTTTGGAGCACCCAATTGAGCAAAGAGCATTGGGCTGTTTGGAGCAGCAGCTCACTCGTGCTGCTTTCTGCAGTGGGCAGTGGCTGCCTAGCCCACACCATTTGTGCTTTGTGCTACCACCCTTGAGTCTGTAGGTAGACAGACTACTGTTTGTGAGTGGAAGCATGATAGTGGTATCAGAATGGCCAAAGCTGAAGGTCCAGCAGAATATAATCTTAGAGGTGAGACAGCCAAACAATTGCACACTCATAAAAAATAAGGAGCAGTACAGGACATAAAAGTACAAACCCCAAGAAATGGCTGTGAGAAATATAGTGCGACACTTGTTTTGCTCAGATTCAAGGCTTTTACAGGGAATGTTTTTTCACATTGTCATCTCACAGGCTTCACTAATAAACCCACAGAAAGACATAGTTGTGGAAACTATGAAACCTCCAGATGTACTTCTTACTGTTTATGTGTTCATGCATTCATCAGGGTGTTTTTCTTAAGTGTCAAATGGGAAAACTGAAGTGTTTTACTTAGGCCAAAAGAATAGCTCTGTTGGTTGTAATCATTTATGAGGATCCACATCTTTCAGGACACATGAGTATTCAGGGCTTAGTACTGACATTTAAACAAATATATTATCAGTGCCAAATGACAGTATATGAGACAATGAAGTGGACTAAAAGTTCCAAATTGCTTGTAGCAGTGCATTACAGCAAAATGTTATGGCTTGAAACAATGATCCACCGTTCCATGCAATTCATTAGCAACATAATTCTACATCAAGAAAATGCACATGTCTGGTTTAGGGTGCTTTGAGCAGGGTCTGCAAGTCTTTCAGTGGGTAAGGAAGAGGAAAAATGAACAGCCCTCTGGTCATTCTGGCACTATGGAAAAGAGACACATCCTTGAGCAACTGTTAGAATGAAGAGAAATATATGAAAAGACACTCAGACTCTCTCTTGGGTCTTGGCTTGGGAACACAAGAGTTAACTTCTTTCCTATGTACAGTGTTTATACATGCAGGACAAAAATCCACATGGAAGACAACAGCGTAAATTTTTGTGCTTCCATGATGTTCTCTGTAATGCCAGCTCTCTGTACTTTTCCTGAGAACAGTAGTTGAATGGTGGGATAAATAAATCATTGAATGGCTTGGGTTGG